>WBMZ01002245.1:0-360428 GCA_013400975.1 Atrichornis clamosus
GCGCGCGCGCGCTCAGCCCCCCCTTGGCGGGCCCTTCCACGCCCCTCGGGACGGGATGGATTTAAAGCGGCAGCTCCCCCTTCCCCTCTTCCCGCCCCGCCGCGGAGCCGGCTCGTGGTGTCTGCAGCCTGCTCTCCCGCGTGCCTCCTTTCCCGCGCCCGCAGCCCCCCGCCCTACCCCGCAGCCGGCGGAGGAAGGCACCGGGACGGGTCCCGTCACCATCGCTCCCACCGGGAGTTTCCCCGCAGGTCTCGCCCAGGGCTGGCCGGCGGGCGCAGGCGAAGGGTCCCTGCCCGACGGGGGAAGCCGGACCAGGCGGTGGCTGAGGGGCTCGCGTGGCCCCATGGAGGCGGAGTCCGGCCGGTGACCGGCCTTGGGCTGCAGAGGCACCGGCTGGCGCGAACCCCGGGAAGGGTGGTCCCGGTCGGGAAGTGAGGGGCGCCGGTGTGGGGGCCAGGGAGAGGCAGCCGAAGAGCCACTCTTCTTGGGAAGGGTTGCAGTCACGATTCGCTTACTTTTAGCATGTGGGGGGCTGATGAGGTGTCTGAAACTTAACGCCATCAGCTTCTCTGTTAGAAGCCTCACGGCGAAGTAGGGGAAAAGGCTTCTGGCTTTGGGTGATTTGTATTCCATACCTGGCACGCGAGCTGCTCTCAGAGAACAGCTATCGTGGTCATCCGGGTTTGCTCAGCCCTGGTGCTAGAGCAGAACATCTGTGATTGATCGAGCAAGAAAAAGGCAAAAGTAATTCAAAGAAATAAAAGTGGTTTGGTTTGTATTGTGGAGGGTTTTTTTCTGGTTTGGGACGGGCTAAACGCACTTCTCCAGGTTACCTAGTAGCCTGTATTTGAAAAGTATCAGGACATGGATGCTTACAGGTCTGATTTGGCTGTACGTGTTTGGTACATCTGATTCCTCTACAGACTTGTCTGCGCAAAATTGTGGAAAGGGAACGGAGCTCTTCTGGCTGTGATCCAAACTACCGAGGTGCAAAGCAGCTCCAGCCCAGCACTGGGGCCACTCGGTGCAGTGCTGTGCGTGAGCCAGCAAGCCCTGTGTAGGGTCTGGGACAGTAAATCACTTTAACACAGCTACTTAGTTTCCTGGTCAGAACTGATGATTTGTGTTTGACTGCTCAGATCTCGCACAACACAACTCTGTAACCATGTCTTTGGCTTTTTTATGTTTTAGATCAGGGACTTTGTATCATTTTGTGTCTTCAAAAAGATTTCTGACCCTTTTTGCACAAAGCACCTTTTCCACAATTTTGAAACATAGACATAAGATAAAGGACAATATTTGTTATCCTTTAGAGTCCTATGGAGTTATCCATATTTATTAGAAAAGAAAATTGCCAGAGCTGCAAGTCTAACAGTAGATAACGATATGACCCTATTCCTAGCTCTTCAGGAAATTGGTTTCGAACCTGGTTTCATATTTTCTGAAATAACATCTTATATAACATCAAGTGTTACAGGAGAAAACTGAGGGCTTAAACCTGCCATGGTACAAAAACATCTGAATGATGGTGTAGACTTGAAATAAATGCTAGTCATGCTTGATCAAAGTGGTTTAGAGCACACTTTAGACTTCTTGTTTTGTTTTTTTTCCTAAACTTTTCATTTTCTTAAAATATCTTTTGTTCTTTTTGAGGTAATTTGTGTTTCTTTTACTTCTCAATAGCCAGATTCTAAGCTTTGGCAGCAATTTTCTTTTATGTTCCGATAGAGTACTGAGGGCAGGTGTGGTTGCAGCCTCCCCAAGTCTCTACACTGGTATAGGAGACTTCTGGGTGAGCTGAAGCATCCACCAGACAAAGTGTCAGTAATAACAGAGAGAAGTGCATTCCTTTGCCCCCTTCCCCCTGCTATTCTCACTCATTGACTATTTTATTAATATTGTCATAATGCAAATTAGCTATGTCATCAAAACCTACAGGTACAAATCTATGATTCACATCAGAAATGAACTAGAAGGACATGAACACTTGGATGCACACATGGTTTATAATTTGGCAATTTGTGTCACTTATTTTCAAAGACAGCTGCCTGTTGTCTTCAACACAATAATGGCTCAGACATCCCAGGGATGACATTTTCTGATTCAAAGCAGAGTTAGTAGCAGAGGTTAATGACTAATTTTAAAAATGATAACTTCTCTTTGAAAAAGAAGACAAATTTAGTATGGAAGTGGCAAAAATAGTTTAAAAATAATTTTTACACCTATTGGACAAATGGTGGGAACTTTATGTTTTTCTGCAGACAGAAGTCCTGTTCCCAATCTACCATTCTCTTTTACTGCTTGCATTTTGTTTTCTCTAGAGAAGCAGCATTAGTGGGTGGTGCTAGTGACAACACTGTCTAGTTCTCCCACTTCTCCTCCTCAGGTGCTTCCAGTTTAAATACGGAAACCACTGCTCTGCTTCTGAAATCCTGTGCTAGATAAACAGAATGCATGTTGTGATGTTTTTAATATAACACAATTGAAAAGCTCTAGCATGCTGCAGACTAATGTCTTTGAAGAGACCTTGAAGAGTTCTTCAAACATCATAGCCTGGAGCTTAATTGTGGTTTTTAATTATGTTAAGACAATTTGAATGAGCCAGTGTGATAGACTGCAACCACACCTTTGGCATGCCAACACATACCTCTGAGGGAGCACACTGTGCAGTGCACAGCAGTAGAATATTTTGCATACTATCATCTTCAGCCCACATGATTGATTCAGGAAAACAATAGCCCATCACCCCAGAAAAAATGTCCCTCATGTCTGTAGGATGTGAGGACCACCGAATGGCAATCTCAAGTTACCCCTTAACTTACCACTGTTTAACTCTGCTTTGAACCTGAAAAGCATTTGAAGTATAGAGGACAAGAGTAATGCCTAATGGACTATACTTCTAACTTCATAACTTTGTCAGTGGTCAAGAGGAAGGACGTGATTCATATCCTCGTAGCATTATGGACATGTCAATCTGTTCCTCCTTGTATTGTTTCCAGACTTCACTCAAAGAGGTGGCACCTGCTCCTCTGTTCATGATCTCCCACAGTCTTGGGTTCTGTGGCTGGTGACAGGTTCCTACATAGAAGGTAAGCCAACTTTCCCTCATCTACCTCTTCACTTTTATTGTTCCTGGCTGAAGCAGCTTTTGTGGGAGAAAACATTACTACCCAGCACAGTGCTGTGCCAAAGTTCTCAGACAAAAGTGCTGTCCTCTGACATTCTGTCCTCTGACACCACTCTGACATTCTGACAAGGGTGGCTGTTTTGAGCTTTTATGTGTAGTTAAGCCTCTGAACATGGATGATGGCCTCTTAGCTTTGATGAGAATTACATGAAACATACTAATGAGTGTACTAAGCATATCTTATGCTACCTGTGCCATGGGTTGTTTGAAGAAGCTGTCAGTCTGCCTCAGTTTGGTGGAGTAGCTGGCACTTGCTCTTGCCTTCTAGCTAAGAAGTGTGTGTTCCCTGGTCTGTTTAAAGCAAAACGAGATAGGTAACACTTAAACAGTTTAAATAACGCTTTTGCTAATCTGATCATTTTGACCAGCATAAGGTCAGTGATGAGGGCAGAAGCCTTTGCCACATGAAGAAACCGTCCTTAGGAAGCCGGCTCCAGTTGCTCCACATGTGCTGTTGAGGCACGTGCAGCAAAGCAGATGCCATTTAAACAGTCAGGACGGGTTTGAACTTGTGAGCTGCGAAGAGTAACTTAGCACTTTCTGTCCACAAGGAGCACTTGGTCTGGGAATCCGCAGGGAGAACAAGGAAATGCTAGTAAAGGCCAGCTGATGGAATCAGAGGGCTTTTCAGTCAATTTTGGTAATGAGCACTTTTCCACCCATGCTTGTAATGAATGAGATAAGACATAGGAATTAGCTAAATTAATAACACTTTGAGGATGAATTCCAAGGGGTAATTGGTCTTTATGCTCCCATAGAGAGCATCTCAAGTATCTAGGGGTGAGAGGAAGCGATGCCTCCATTGCTTCCTTATCTCCCAGCTGCAGTCTGGAAAGCAGAGCTGAGTGGGCTAAGTGTCAGATTGCTCCCTTTCTCTTTCCTCCAGGTGAGATTAAAGTTATAGCAGTGTAGGAGGGGAAAGCACATCAATCATCTTTCCAGATGAAATTTAGAAATCCACTTTAAGATTAAGCTTTTCCCTCAATTGCCTCTAGTTGCCTCTAAAATTTGACAAAGTCATATTCCTTTTTTTTTTTTTCAGTAGGGATGTTTTGCAGGCAACTTGTGAAATCAGTAATTCTAAAGATGGCTAAAAGTTTTAGGCTTTTGAGAAATGTCAAAAGATGGGAGACAAGCACTGCATGAAATGTCTAATCCTGATTATTAGTGGTTATTAACTCCAAAGTACATTACATTTCTTTATAAAAAATCAATCTTTTATGTTTGCTTCGTGCCCCATAGTAAAATACCTCACTTTACAAAAATTACATTACTTTTTCTTTTACATAGCATTTTATGTGACTATACAGTGACTATATTTGTCATTTTGTGAATGTACTAGCTTCACAGTGGAATTGAAAAAGTTATTACAGAAACTATGAAGAAGAGGGGATGTAAAAGTAATGGATAGACATATTTGAAGGACTGCAAGCTAGTGTCTGTTTTTATTCTGAATGTTTATCAAGGGTAATGATATAACAATATATATATTCAATATATATAATATGTAACATATATATAATATCTGTGCCCATACAGCTAGAGGGTGATTTCAAGCACTCTCTCCCTTTGATTTTACAAGGTGGTAGCTGTCAAAATCTTCAGCAAGTAACAGCTATTTGGCCATGCTACCAGATGTGGTACACCTCCAAAACACTTCTGACCCCTGTGACAGTGGAAAAAGAGTAACCTTGTTTGGATGGTCACATCCTGATAGCCCATCGTGGCTTGACTGCCTCTTTTACAGAGCACGTAAGAATACAGTTATCCATAGCTTGGAGCTATTTCTCCAAGAAGTGTAAGGACACAGTGTTCTTCACCTGTCTTAGCACCATCAAGACACTTCTGTAATGAGTAGCAGTTTTTGAGAATATGTCTAGGCACAAAACATGTGTTTCCTGTGACATGCTGAATATAAAGAGTGCAGCAGCTTTAGTCAGCCACTCGAAGAAAGATTATTAAAGTCAGGGTCTGAAGAAAATATTCAACTTTTTCACTGATGTTTCCTACCACAGCCACCTGCAGTTGTAGAAGATGTGTCTGAGGTAGGGAAGAGTGAGGGAACAATTTTCAATCCTGTAAGAATTTGCTTTCTTAATGATAATATGACACTTTATTGGCAAGGAAAGATATAGTGGATAATGTATAATGCTTCTAGAGTCACCCAAGACTTTCCATTGTAAGACCCACGCTTTTGGTTGAATATGAATATGCTGAGCTTCAAAGCAGGTATGACATACTGCAGGAGAAGCTGAAGCTGCTCTGTAACTAAGCCTGTTTTTTTTTTTTCCTTTATTTAGAGTTTCCTTGTGCTGTCCTTTAATATGTATTGCTGGTATATGGACTTGATTTTAACACCAACATTGGTGTGATAGCTTTTGGAGCTGAAAAGTCACATCAGTTTAACTTCAGCTGTGAATTTGGCCTTATTTCAAAAGACATCTGAAAAATACAGTTTCAGCTTGAACTGTAAGTAGGAATTAATGTGCAGTTTTGTAAAATCACAACCTAGGAATGGCAGAGTGCAGGACTCTTTCAGACAAACACTATATAGATTTATCAACGCGTTACTATACTCTTCAAAACTCAGTGCTGCTGTGACATATCAAGCAAAAATCACCTAGATGGTCAGTTCCTAGATGCTAAGCAAAAGTTTTGGCTTCTTTCCTTACAGTCTGTGGAGTACTTCTTGTGTACTTATATGTCTTTCAAAAGACTGTGGCTAAGGCTTGTTCATTACGTCTAGGACCTTGTTCTAAACAGGAGCTGGCACACTACTTTTAGAAGAACATCAGCAGCCTTGCAATATGTAAATACAGGATAATCATCCCCATCATGAAAGTCTTTAACTGACCTATAGCTAGGATTGGGAATAAGCTTTTGACGCCAAATCTTTTATCTCTTTCAAATCTGCTGTCATCCTAGCACTGAGTGGTATTTTGTTTTTTTAACAGTTCCTGTGGGTTATAAAACAAATATGAAGGATTAAAGGTTTGAAGAAATCTCTAGGCTGCAAAATCTTTAAGAGCATTTGCCACCTAGCAACAGCCAGGAACGTGTGTTTCCTTCAAACAATCTGCAATTGTTTGATTCAGAAAAAACCTCCACAGTGTTTATAATTGCAATTGTAACTTATGTAGGAAGGGAAAATGCAGCAAAAGGCTCTGGTTGCATCACTGACAAAGGATTTCATTACCATAAGAAGTCCCTAACAGGGTGACAAATAATCAAGATTAAAAAGAATGTGTGAGACCAGCAGAAAGGGAAACAATGACGTTCCTATTATAGCGGTGGCCTTTGCAATAAATGATATGTCAGCTTTTTCATTTTGAATTGTGCTGAATAACTTGGTGATTTAAATTCATCAGCAAATGAATACTTAGATTAAAGCTATTTTCTTTTTAAATGTGCATTTGCTAACTTAGTCATGCAATAAATACCACACTCCTTGAAAAGTGTAATAGTATATTGAGTTTATAGATGTTAATGATTTAAAACCACAGACACTCTGTTAGTTTGCTCAGATATGTGAGGAAAGCATGGGAATTATATGAGAGGAAGGGTAATTGCAACATGTGTGAGCTGGCTGGCTATCAAAATCCCATTGGTCTGCATTTTGTGATGCTAATGAGATAGTAGGGAAAAATTACACAGATGCTAATGCACATGGGTTCTATTTAGATTATATTATCATACATAAGTCTTTGCAACATATAAGAATATACTTTATTGAGTATCAGTTATCCCAGTTTCTCTGTTTTCCTCCTTTTTTTTTTTAACCTCCTAAAAGGAAAGAAACTTGGGATATCTGAGGACACTGCATCTTTCATACCTGCCTGACCTCCAAACTGTTGACACTTGTTAAGGAATTTTATCCATGTGATATTGTTAAATTAACCTGGATCTGTTCTAAAAAAATGAGCAGCTTCTACACTTATGGTCATAGCATTACTTAAATTTCCTTATTAACAGGGTACTAAACCCCAATTTGTTTCAGTATGTGTTCTTTTTAAAACATGGGTTGTAGTTTCTCAGTTAACAAACCAACTTAAGCCCAACAAAGATATTACTAATATTCATTACTAACAAAATACTTTCAATGCTAAAAGATATTGTTGCTAAATCCTTACAGGCAGCTGGTAGGATTCAATTCTGTTTCTGGCAGCAGGAGAGTACATGCTGAAGTATCAGAATTGGAGCAGAAAATTGTAAGTGCAGCTGAAATGGAAGGGGAAGCGGCAAGCTATTGCCAAGGGAGCACAAGGATTTTTGAAATGAGTGCATTCAGTGGGCTTATACTAAATATTAGAAGTTCTAGAAAACATAATGTAAATGACTGAAAATTTAGAAGCCTCTCTTTTTCAGTCATGCTGAAAGTAATAAAAGCATTTCTTAGAATCTGACATTTGTACTGAATTGCCAGTACAGCCATTTTTGGAAAGCTTCATAATGTAGACAGGCCATAATAGACAAAAGTTTTGAAAGCACATGAGGTGTTGGGGTGTGAGAAGCACGTTGACAGAATGGTTTTTTGCTGTACTCAGTAACAGCAGTCCTGACCTGGCAACTCTTCCACTGATGTGCTTTGGAGTGGTGCCACACGGGGACTGCATGTCCAGGTACGCTCGGGACACTGTACGTGGTCCTCTAATAGGAGCAAGTTTGCAGATCGCAGGTGGAAAGCACTTCAAAGTCCAAGCTTTCTTATTTCACAATTGGTCTATTCTAGAAATCAGAATGTGAAATCTAATTGTGTGCTTTGAATAAGGAGAAAGTAGTTTCCTAATCAAATGTTTCTTTGATTCTGCCATAAAGGATGGGAAAAAGCCTGCTTCTCTGAAGAGAAGATAAAGCAATCGATAGGAGACAGTTTGTGTTTTCAGAGTTCCAGGATTCACATCAGCTATTTAGCCTGCAAGTTGCTTCAGGATTCTCAAGACCTCATTTACTGCCTCTACCTATATATGTATCCATTTGATTTCTCACAACTATGTATCTTATCAGGCAGCATAATTAGAAAAATAACACTCTATTTTAAATAAGTATATTTTTTGAAACTTAAAATATCACAGATTAATATGTAATCGATAATTACATTCTGATGGAATTTCTCCCTACTCTGCCTGTCATGCTGAAATACTGGTATGCATTGGGTAGGGAATCTCGGCCCTTTCAGCAGAAACTGCAACAGCTGTATTTTATCTACCTCTCTGTCCTTCTCAAAAGTTATGATCAAGGTGCTGAGGGGATACAGCAAATGATAATATTCTTTTAGCTCTAGCAGAGCTTCTCCTTGAAAGAAAGATTCACATTTTGTAGGATTCACATTTTTTAAAAAATCGGCAAGACGGAAAGTGAAAATCCACCTAGATTAGTGTAGCCTGGTGTATAGGTCACACATACAGCTTTCATAACCTGATTTAAATCCCTGCTCAGCCAGCTTCAGATCATGGTCTTGAAACTAAATTCCCACTTCCCATCGGTATGTTTAGCTATGGATGTTTCAAGGTGGTGTTTTTTTTGAAGAAGTCTCAGTTAGGCTTTGTCTTCATCTGGATACAAAACAGTAACTGCTGTGTTCCCCACAATTAATTCTTATCTAAATTTAGGAAAAAATTAATAGATTAAATAGGAAATTTTCAGTCCTAACTGTAAGTTAAGTACTGATGTACTTACGATTTACTGTTCCTTTTATTTCAAATAGGGTTGGGACTAAAAAGTGTGATTTGGAGCAGCTCATATTATGTTTAGCAATGTTCCTGCAGGCTTACCTTTCTTACATCCCAAAGAAATGGTGGTAGAGTCCACTTAAGGATTTAAGCATAAGTTTCTTTCTTTCCTCCCAATGTTCTTTTCAGTATCTGAACATGCTTTAAGACACTTCTCCCCAAAATCTTCATAATGGAAACTGAATTAATACTTTTGACTCCCAAATCATGCATCATTTTGGTTCTTCATCTTAAAACTTCCTTTAAAAGGAGTCACATATTAAATATGAGTTTCAGAGAAAGTTCACCATTCCAAGGGCACTTTATAAAAGGCATGAGCAGCTGCCTTCAGACAGGGATTTTGTGTAAATATGCTGATCCCAAAAGACTTAATGTGCATTATGAAACTGTACTATAGCCATGCAATTTGAATTAGACTGTTACTTTTATATCTCTTATCACAACTCCTTTCCAGTTAGCATTCTCCTCATTTACATCCTGAATTTGTAATCCCTTGGGATATTTTTTCCCAATTTTTACATACCAAAATATTTATAAGATTAGACTCACTAGTTGGTCACATTAATCATTTAAATACAGCAAACCTGCTTATAGTTGGTTCTGTTACATTTGGTTTCAATCGTCTAGCAAGGAAGAATAAACCCCAACAAACTGTTTTGGTACCTTATGCTTCTCCCATTAGGATTCCATTGAAGGAAATTCTTTGGTGAGAGTCAAAACCCTTCAGGCAGTGGCCTCAAACTGTTCCTGTGGAAATCAGCTGTCATCTCCTGAGTCCTCTGGGTCAGGCACAAGTCAATAAAAAGCACAGTTGTGAATCCCCACTTACATAGCCCAAGCTCTGAGATGGCTGTATTCTGGCTTTCTACTACCTGATAACATTTCCTGCTTATCCTCTGTTCAGCACTATGGATGCTCTCAGTTTTTGGCAGGCTGGTGTGGAAACATTGCTAGAAGGAATTAGGCGTAGGGAACATGCACCTATTGAACCTTACAATATTTATAGTCATCGTGACTCTATTTCTGTCCTGTCCTTCCAGAGTGATAGTGAGAGACATTTTATCCCTATTTACTCAGTTCTTTTTACATTTATTTCCTGTCTAATGAAATGGATACAAATTGGGAGGGGGGAAGGAGGGAGGGAGGGAGGGAGGGGAAGAGGAGGGAGAGGAAACCCTTCCCTGCTCTTTGATTATGTGACCCTGAGCAGTTCATTAAGTATCCCAGTAGTTAATTCAGTTTCTAATGATGAATTCACCTTCTAATGATGCATATTATTAGTTATGCTGCTGCTTTTCAGAGACACAGACTTCTCCAGTCAAAGATCAGTGACAACCTCAGAGCAGAAGTAGATTTTTTTCCCAATACAAAGGTATTACCTTCTTCTTTTCACTCCTTGGCAGTTTTGCTTTAGAAGAATCACTGATTTTCTGGGGTTTTTTTTTTAATAAATTTTCCTTTGATCCTAAGAATGTACAGGAAGCTGATCCAACCATAGTAAGTATTCTCTTTTCTGGATTATTTATGTGAGACTGCTGGGGGAATTGGTGTAGTCAATTTTCTGACTTTTACTTTCAGTTCCAGCCTTGCAGAGCATCTTTGTTCAGAAAAAGTAACAAATGGTGTTATTGTTCCATAGGACCTCATACTACTCTAAAAAAAAAAAGATAGGATATGCGTTGTTTAGCTGAGTAGGTTTTTTACTGACTTCTAGTTGAGACATGTTGCTGTGTATACTTTTACCCCTTCCAGTGGATGACAGACAACGTTTTGAAACTGTTAATTGAAGGGTAACTTAGAAGCGCTTTTGAGGTGGGAAAGCAGGACTGTATTGAGTTCAGCCTTGGAAGAAGACAATGCCAGGAACTATGATCGAGGATAAAAAGGCTAAGTTTAGGCCACTCCTTTCCATTTTTTTATCTGAGGTCAAGCTCTTATTGTTAATAGCTGCCTCTCTTTGTGCTAAGTCATGCAGTTTAGGTGTCATATAGGTTCCCATATAAAAAAATACCAGTATGATCCAACATGGACATTTTGATTCATACTTTTCCAGCTATGCAGCTGTTAGGCACTAACCAGTTCGTTCATAACCATTCAATCTGAGATGGAATTCTTCGGCCAACTTTAATATTATTTTGTGGAGTTCAGTGTTCTCAGAGGGATGTTTAAAATCTAAGCCTGTTGGCAAACAGAGATGGCTGAGCCTCCTCTGTTCTGCAGCACTAAAGCACAGAGGGCAGGCAAGGCAGGCAGGCTGCCTGCTTATTAGTCTTTCTTTTTTTTAGTCTGCTTATTAGACTTTCTTTATTTAGTCTGCTTATTAGACTTTCTTTTTAAGATGATTTCTCTAAAACATTTCACTAAGCTGTAAGTTGAATATAGGTGGAACCTGTTGCTCCATTATAACACAGAGCAAGGAACCTTCAGCTATCACCATTTCTGTCCTAATACCTAAATACTTTGAGAAAGCCATGGATCACTAAATCTGAGATACTAACAGGAATCTGGAATCCTGTAACAAACTAAGTTCAAAGATACTGTATGAATATGCATCTCTAATGTTCATAGGTACCTAGCACATCTTAGTTCAGCAAAATAAAGGGGTACTGGGTTAAGTTACAGTATCTATTACTAAGTCACAAAACTGGCAGTTCCTGAAAATGCCTTTGCATCTGAAGGACTCAAGAACCATATATTAGTCCTAGCTTTCAAAACCTGAATGAGCAATTACATAAAACTGGAAGGGTCTTTGTGCAGCAGCATCTACTTGTGCAGCAGTAATGTGGTCCAGGCAGCTGTGATCTCTTAGAGAAGGCCAAAAAGAGCACTAGTCTTGTTTTCTGACAGCCTAGCATATAATTTGTAACAGCCTCATGCAACAAATATCAATTCTTTCAATTTTTTTTCCAGAGTACACTTTACTGGAAAATATTAAACAAAGTTTCTTTAATTTCTTATATTGTGTTATTTTTTGTTTGAAAACCAAAAATGAGGCTAACATCGTTGGTTATAGATTCCCTGGTAATTTCTTTTACTTGGTTGAATACAGAGCTTTCATCAGATTTCTACAGTGAATATTTTCCAAAGTAAATTCAGAATTATTTTCAACAAATATTTCATAGTAAGACTGAAATTCATTTTATGCAAACATATAACAGATGGTACCATTCAAATGAATGAGTGCAGAAAGTAATGCATAAAATCGATTCATCAGATTATTTTAAATACTTCTGGGAAAAAAATGTATCCAATACTATTTTCAACAGATTTTGTATTCCCTCATGAAAAAATTCCATTCCCTCAGACTTCTTAAATTATGGATTGGAATGACATTGTTAAAGAAATACATCTTTACATCATGAAATATAATCCTGCAGTGTCTAAGCTTGCCTTCCCTATTAATTTTTCCTAAACCTCCTAACTTGTTTTCTTTTATCAACTAATGTGTCTAACCTCTCTTACTTCCCTGTAATTATTTTCTATATTTTCTCTGTAATCATTGCCTATGTAATTTATCTCAAGGGAATTTGAATGATTGAAACAAGCAGACTCTATTTTGTTATCATTTTAATGATATAATTTTGATAATTTAGTTATTATTTACTATATAGTTTATGGATCCTGCCATCCAATAACACACTCCGCAGTAACCAAAAGCCTGCTGATGAAATCTCTGTACTTAGATTAGTTTGCTGACGTTTGTCACTTTTTCCACGAAATGAAATTTACCCTTTGTATCTGAAATATTGGCTGGTGCAAAAAGATTGCTGGAGGACCCGTGTCTGCGGCACTTCCGCCCTCCGCCACCGCTCTGATAATCAGGAGAGCAGCACATCCATCACTTTTAGCAGATGAGCAGTGCTGCTGCCTCCTGAAGTGAGACACCTGAAGGGACCTTACCTGCAAAGGGCTGTTTGCACCCACGATGTAGGACTGGTTCCCACACGCACTCTCGTCCAGGCACAGCTTATGGCTTCCAGCTTGATTTTAATAAAAACAGTACTGTACTCAAGTTCTAAATATTTCTGACTGATTTTAATTCTGTTTATCAACAGGTACACTGTGTTTGCTTATAATGATCAAGTTACAAAAGCTGCTAATGCCAGAAACCTGAGGTGGCTTTGGTATATTTTAAATACGTAAAACTCACGAGTACATACAATTGATGCTGCACCCCATACTTTCCAGTTAAACTCTGCTTGGTAGCATTTCAGTGTTTACACAGTTCAACTTTTCAGTTACCTTTCATGTCCTTATTCTGCCAAAGCACTTTTTAAAATTTAATTCTAATGTGAGAAAAACACAATTTTTGTTTTTATCTAGAACTGTTAACCAGAATAACACAGTTTGCCATTCCTTTCAAATGTATTTCTCAGACTGCAATTTAGTCTGTGCAGTTAAAGATGTGGCAATAAAACAAATAGTCTTATAAATTCTTGTACAAGATGTTCCAAGAATGCAGTCAGAAGAGAAGGAGACAAAGAGGACTGGTGAAGGATAAAACATTGTGCAGGCTCATTTGCAGTTCTACAGTGAATGCCTTTATGTGGCTGGTGCCTTTCCTTTCCCCTCCTCTAAAGCAAGAGACTTCCAGGAGAGACTGAACTTTAAATTCATTTTGGCATTTCTTACTGGGAGCAATTTACTAGTAGCTACAGCAAAAAGAGTTAGTGATTTAGGACTAACTTTGACATATTTGCTTTTCCTTTAACTCCTAAAGGACAACTTTTATTTTATAACATAACTAGCTGGTTTTTTTCTTTCTCTAGTGTGCAGACTGAGTTAGGGGAACCTAAAGAGTTAAATTTACTTGGAGTTCCACAGCAAATCCGTAGCTAAGTCAGAAACAGATGCCTGTGTTCTTCTGTCCCCTGCTCTAACCATGAGACTCACTGTGTGTTTTTGCCAATACATACGTGATAACTCTTGGGTTTTGAACCGATAGCCTTCTGGATAGTTAGGAAGCTGCTCAAGTAGAGGCTGAGTCATTGGTGGATTATATTTTTAACTGGTGTCATCATCTCACCATCCAGTCCACCCAGCATCAGTTTGGCTGTATATTTCCTTGCAGACCATCTATTTGCTTCTACTCCAGTCCTGCCAGGAAGTGTTTCTAAGTTGCTCTGCAATACACTCTGCGACTTATGCAAATCCTTTAAGATATTACAATATACTGCTTAAGTGAAGTCAGGAACCTGAGTGCTACATGAGATGCAGTTAAGCTTCATTTATATCTAGAATATAATTCTGATTATAGAAGGGAAAATATACCAACATTATGTACACACAAAGATAGTAGATGTCTCCTTAACAGGCATATTTATTATAGTAAAGTCTGAGGATGCTTCAGGTTTACCTTCACACAGATTATTATTACTGTTAATGCAGTGGGAAACTATACCAGCCATAAAATTTGAGAAGTTATCAGTTCCAAGAGATTTAATAAGGTTTCATAACTTCAAAACTGGAGGATCTCTGCAGAGTCAGATAACAAGAACAGAAACATAGAGGCTGAGTCCTGGCAGGGTTTTTAAATTGTCAGGCAAATTGAAAAGTTGACTAATATAAGTTACACTTTGTTGTAACACAGTGCTAAATGGAAAACCACCCTTCAAACACTGGTATTGTTGAATCTCATGGGAAACCACTCCAATCCTTGTATAACACAATGAAGAAGCTTTGCCACCCTAAACCAAAGGAAACCCAGAGCAGATACTTTCAACAAAAGGATTTAACTGTTTCTCTCTAAAACAAACGCAGAACATTGGCTTTCCACCAAGCAATTCAAGCTATGCAAAGGAGAAGCACAGCTAAACTGACCCGGGAACTCTGACTCACGGGGTCGAGCGTCCTCCCTGTTGCAGAGGGGAAACCGTTTGCACCACCCTATTTCCTGGCACGGCCTGTTTCCTCCTCTGCTGCTGCGGGATCCAGCCCAGCCCGCTGACCCATGAGCCCATGGTGCTTTATGTGCTCTGCCCACCTCAGGAAAAGGGTAAGTCCATCCACCAACAGCTCCTTGCCATCTCATACAGGACAGCAGGTACTTCCTCTTCTGTGCAGGCGTTCAAAAGGGCTTAAAATATTTCTGCAAATGTTGACATTTGGGGTGATAAATTTTTAACTTCATAAAATAAAATGTTACTAATCTGACTAACACTTTAGTGAATTTGCTATTACTTTTTGGCACATTTGCAGCAATTTCAGAATGGTGAGAACTTCTATTGTTAAGTTTATCTCAAATACACTTTGTTAAGGGTGCCAAAAAAGGTGTACGTGCCTACCGCTTAAATGCATCAAATATGTTTGCCCAGTCTGAGTGTGTGAACAAGGTTTCATGCTAGCCTTTCCAAACCTGACCTTCAGTTCTGGTTTACTGGTCTCCCACCCACCCACAGAGCAAGTTAAATTGAAGGGTACACTCTCAATTCTGCTGTAATTAAGTTCCAGGAAAAGCACGAGTTCTGCTTCTGATGTGGTGCTGGTCCTTTGCAGCACAGACTTCACTCTCAGCCCTCCTTCCAGATCACACAAACTATATTCAGATTTGTAGTAAATCTCTTCATTTGGTTCCAGTTTGTTAAGTTTTGAAACTGGAACTCAATCTTTATGAGTCCCTTCCAACTCAAGATATTCTAAGTTGGACCTCTGCCTCTGCAAATTGCATCCTTCTCTTCTTGTTTTCCTCACACTTGAAGCACTGGGAAAAGTACTGCAGGTACACCTAGATCCCATGTGTCTCTGGAATAGCACTCTCTTTACAGCTCCTCCAGTGTCTTACCCAGAAAAAAGGCTACTCTTCTCCCTACTTCTTCTGCCCTGCTCCTTTAGGAGTCCTCCCGAGTGAGATTGAGCTTTCTGCTCTCCTATCTGCTGGTTTAGGCACTGAGTCAAACCGGGGACAGATCAAATAGTGGTGGTCATCCCCTCAGCAAATATCTACACATTGCCTGTGCACCTGAGAGCTAGACTACAGCAAAAGCCAGCTGTGACTGGGTTTCCAACCCACTGACAGACCGAAATTGGTACGGGATGGATGGCTTCATTAATCAGGATATTGTAGTGTGAACCAGTGTACTAGTGCTTTCTTTTTGGCAACATCCAGTTGAGGATGATGTTTGAGGATTCAGAAGTGTTGCTTTAAATGTGTGAATCTCTGGCTGGCCCATAACTTATTTTCATGAGACTGTTATTTTCTCCTGTGTCATGCTACCTCTCAGCTGTCATGTTCAAGTGAGAGACTTTTAGTTGAAGGATCTAGTGGCAGTGCTCTTTGTGCCTTTGTTATCTGTTTGGAAGGGGATTTCTAAGCATGGGGGAAACTGTCGTTAGTTCCATGGTTGTATTATGGGCCCTTTCTATCTATGTGTACATATCAAAAGAGTCAACAAAGAATGAATCAATTCCTTCAGTAATATTCCATTGTTATCTTTACAGAATGTTGGTATCAATGACAGTCTCCAAATCTCAGCATTCTGTTCGTATTTATATTGTTCCTCGAGAAGGGGAAAATCTCTTTCAGTTTTTAAAAAACCTTTTTCCATCTTATGCATATTGTGAACAGATGATTAAAATATGCCATGGGTATGGCAATGACTTCACAGTTACTACTTCCCAGTTTAAATTGTAAAACTTAAGACTGCTTCATAAAAATATCTTGTAAGTTTTTCTCTTATGGTGAATTTTCATTATAAACTGCTTTATAAATTCAGCATGAACATAAAAGGAAAAATTCATGAAAGTTGAGAACACTCTAAGCTGAACTTGGCAGCTGCACTGGGTAATATACGTGACAGAAAAATGGAAACAGAAAAATTAATAGGCAGTGGATAGAATATGAACTATATCAGAGTTCTTCTAAATCACTAACATTTAACAAAAGATTAATTCTCCAAAGATAACATTTAAATTATTGGATTTTCATCACTTAGTAAAAATTATCATTTCTTTGAATAACTTTTTGGGAAAAAAAAGAAAGTAGAGTAAGGGAAAATTATCAGATTTACTTTCCCGTTAAACTCCAGTAATGAAACACCTATCTGGAAATGCATTTCTTTCTCGATGTAGGTCAGGGTAGTAAAATTGTGCACGATTTCTTTTCTTAATAAAAGATATCTAGGCCAAAAAGAATTCATTATTTCATTAGGAGATTTCAAGGGTGTCTGACTTGAATTGAAGCAGCTTAGTTTGAAATCCTTTCCTTTTTTCAGTTCAAATTACTCCAAGTCAGGCAGTCTCCCTCATCATTAAACTGATACAGTGCACCTGGGGGCCATGGGCAACGGCACAAGAAACCTGTCTGGGAAGCCCAGACTGCTGATGAGAATGGGGTTACGAGTTGCTTCTGAGGTACCAAAGGCAGGAGAAGGGACAAGTTAGTTTAAAACCAAGACAAAATTATGGGGTTTTACATTTCTTAACTGAAATTTTCTAACTGAAAATGAATAAATCTATATTTTGGCTTTTGGTTATGATACATTTTTCAATGGTACAATTCCCAGGAACTACAAATTCTCAGTTTTAATAAATACTACTAGAAACTAAAGTAGTGGGCCTCTTAAATACCTTTTACACTAACAGCTACCTAAGACCTTCCTCTCATTTTGACTTCAGCTCTACAGGTCACAGGGGCACAACAGTAACACCTTTCCAAGTCACTCAATTGCTAGTGCTGTTTCAGAAGATTTATTTCAGATTTGTGAGAGCTCTGGGTCCTGAGCAGCTGGGCTGCCCTGTGAGTCCTATGCCAATGCTGCAGGGATTGGGATGGTGTAAGAACTTAGTCTGAGATAAAATGGCACACCACTGTGCAAAGTGGTTGACTAAGATCTAGGCAATCTGAATTCCAGTTTTGTCTTCTGAGACTTGGCTGCTTGCTGGCTTCCTAAGCCTGTAATTCATTTACAGAAAGATAAATTTCATATCCATGACTGTGACAGCCAGTATGACTTGTCTATTGGAACAAGCTAGCAGTACCCTGTATAAAGCAGTTCCCTGAGGGGCCAAGAACATTTAGGATCGGTGCCTTGGCAAAGAAGTGCTCTCATTGCTACAAGCAAAAGAATTCCATCACAATAATTTTGCTGTTCAGAATATTTTTTTTGCAGTACTGCTTTCTTCGCTTTCTTCTTTTTCTCCAAAGGCTTTCCAGTTTCTACATTTTTCTGTGCTGGCATAGTCAGGACTCTGTGTTATTCCAGAGCATTTGCATTTTGGTGTGGGGATAGTGCACACTTCTCTTCACACAGAAACAGAGCACAGCCTGCAATATGAAATAAGAAAAGCTTTAACATATATGGATAAAATCCTATTCTGAAGAATTTTACCTCTACGCTGTGTGATGCTACCTAGCGAGCTCATGAATCCAAGTTTGATGCATCAGGTATGTCGTTCTGTAAATCTGAGTGGTTAAAACCAGCCATGACATTAGGAACTGGCACAGTGTGTTAGGACAGAAAAGTTGCTTTCATTTGCATATTTAGTGGGGGTTATTGATTGATTGGTTTAATTTTCCACTGACTATTTTTGCCATTCTTCTGTTTGCTAGTGTTCAATAGCATTTTATTTTCTAGGCATTTTGGACCTGGTCACTTCATTACTTGAAATTTACTGGTATTTTATCTGAGCATAATTTGCTACTGGTAGGTTATCCTTCTCAAGCCCACAAAACAAGTTCCGCTCATTCCCTGTGCTCTCATTCCCCTTTATTTACCCCGTGCAAATGGTTATGTGGATTTGAAGAGAACCTCAGAGCAAGTGATAACAGCATGGGGGGATGGAATGTGAATTAATCAGACCTTGCAGCAGGCAGCCGGGCACTTTTTTCTTTTCTTTTTTTTTTTTTTTGTAATAATTCTTGGTACTCTCTAAGGTGCTGGAGATGATACTAGATATTTCAAATTTCCAGGGAATGAGTCCATGTTTATTTTTAAAATTAGCTTTGACTGGTCAGAGGGCCAAGACTCATCATGTAAAGGGACAGAGGTTTTATTATACTGAATACCTAGTCCTAGTTCTTATTTACATTAAGCACTGACATCTTGAACTATTTTTACTTGGGTGCTTAAAGAGCAAATAAACTATCCAAAGACAAGATATTCAGAGAGAGGACACAAACACAGGTCTCTGGGGATAAGACACTGGGACACTTAAAAGAAGCACAGCTATTTTCTAAACACTCACTAATGTATGCATTCAGTTAAGTTATCCCTTCCCCTGATGACTGACACTGCTGAGAGCTAAATGGATGACAGAGCTATTCAATGTACCAGGAGAAATAAGTGTGAACTCACTCATCACCAGTGACAGTACTACTGCTCTTGTCCCACACTGATAAACCTGAGGCACGTTAACTGGGATGCCTGCAGGAACTGCTCGGCTAAGAGAATTCCAGTGGTGCTCCACTCCTGTTCATTGCTGCTGACCTGTATTCAGATTTTGCCCCCAACCTGAGCTGTTTGAAGGGCTGCCATCCCTCAGAATACATAAGTGCAATATTTATGTGGCAACTGAGCAGTTTTAGCTGCACTATACTTTGTGTCCTCACTGCTCCGGGTTACACCACTACGGTTGTGCTGAACTTAACACAGAGCCTCCATTGCAAATTCCAAGCGATTTTAGAAAGCTTTCTTGGGATTTAGGAGACTGTGTGTTAAATCCCACAGAACATGGTGCTGTTTTCTTCTAAAACTGGAAATAGGAATGAAATTGTGATTTTCTCATAGGGCAAAACAGCTTCTGTTAAAGATTTTGGAAATCGCCCACAAGGTCTATGCAGCAGCTGTTGTGATGCAAGGGGAATGGTAGAGAGCTGGGAACTGGGACCAACAGCTGCAGAATTATTTTTTCCAGCTGTCTCATGCTCTTTTCCTTTGATATGCATGTTTTGGTTTTGTGGTATTTGAGAACAGTTTCTTATAACAAACCCCTTTATATGGATCTGGGGTGGGGTGAGCATCCCTGAGTGACAAAAAGGTTCCTTGCTTTGTTGTGATGAGCTGCCTAGAGAACACTTCCACTGAGTTGAGAGAAAACAACACATTTTTTGTGAAAAAGATGTGCAAGGAATAGTAATCGTACTTTTTGAAGAGCCCTTGGTAGGGGATGCTGCTGAGGAAGACTGCAGAGCGACACTGATGCCCTTTCTGTGTGCCACCTCCAACCTCTTCTGGAAGTCCAAAGTACCAAAACCATAATGGGTTTCACAGGAATGCAATAGTAATGCATAGTGGTGGGTATTTGAGGAAAGACCTTAAGTTGCACCAGGAGAAGTGTAGATTGGATATAGAAAAAAAAAATAAAATTCACTGGAAGTGTGGTTAGGCATTGGAAAAGTTACCCAGGGAGGTGGTGAGTCAGTGTCTCTGGAAGTGTTCAAGAGGCATCTGGATGTGGCACTTGAGGATGAGGTTCAGGGGTGATATGGTGGTGCTGGGTTGATGGTTAGGCAAGACGATCCTGAAGGTCTCTTCCACCTTTGATGATTCTGTGATTCTGGATTTGATGGTGTAGTTAGAACTGTCAGGCAAAAATTAAACACTGGACTTAGCAAGAGCAATTGAAATTATGTGATCACCTTTAGACGGAAGGAAAGAGGATAACTGCAAAAAATATCAGGTAATGTTTTAAGCAGGAACTCTGTAAACTTTAGGTGTACATTCACAGTTCCCTCAGATAATTCTCTCCTGAATCTCTCAATACATATTATCCTTCATACATATTTTTAAACAATCCAATTCCAGCCTTTTGTCATACTTCAGCCCTTCAGTCCTATTTATGTTGAAAAGTGATACTTTTTCTATAGGAGGTGGCTGAAAATTTGTTACTGATACAAAACTGAGAAGTCAGGTTTCTGAGAGCCGAGGTATGCTACTGAATTAATTCCTTCTCACACGTTGTGCTTTGTTCTGATGTGTTTCTTAGATAAAAGTTACTGCTATGACAATAGAATTTGTCATCAGTTCTTTGTCATAACTCTGCAGAGAATGCATCATTTCAGAAACCTCAGCATATAAAATGAAACTGCTCCAAGATTACACCATTAAAAGACTTCTAGCACACTATAAAAGAATGTAAGTAGAATTTAGCTGCCAAAAGTGGTTTGCAATCACCCACACCTTCAGCACCTTTAATCAATTTAAAGGCTGCATTTGATAAATCTTCAACTAACATACAGAGGCAACTTACAGAAGCTGGAAAAGCTTTTAAATACCTTTCAGTGATATTACGTACTTTTTGTGAATAAACCTCAGAATACTTGTATATTCTGCTGACAAAATTAAATATGTACTGAAATTCTTAGACTTTTTTTTTGGCATATGAGAGTGATAAGAAAGTTTTGTTATATACCTTTAAAATCAAGAGTTATGTTATGTGTGTCATTCTTTTATGCAGCATATGACCTGAACATTTAGATAGAAGCAAATATTCTTGTATTCATTCAGATAGTAGAATATTCCTCCTGTAAATAAAGGCATGTCTTTTTCATGAGTCTTTATTTTCTCCTTTAAAAGAAGTAGCCATTATAGTTTTTAAACTACTTTAAACTTTTTCCATTCAAGTTATAAGAGAATGACTCACCCACCACTACTTCATTAAATAATCTACTGTCACAATCATGATTTGTTTGCTTGGCACACTTTTTATTGCTTCTGGTACAGTCACTTCAGCCTTTTCTTACCAACAAAATAAGCTGTTACTTAGCAGAAATGCTGGAAATTGTTTTTATGCTTTTCTCTTTAAACCTTCTATCTCATGTCTGACAATCCATCATGAAAAACTGGAAAGCTCTTCCCTTTTTTCATATGTGCACAATTCTTCTACAGTGGAGGGGTACCTCTTGTTTTGCAGATGAGTTATTTTAATAATCTTTAAAGTCATGGCCAGCATGGATATAGGTATATAATTCAATAAATTAATAATACACAGGGGCCGTAGCCAACCCTAACCCACAATTGATTACTCACATCTTGATTTCTAGGATGTCTGTGATGCCAGGCATCATATTGGACTGTATATGACATTTTAAATGGGTAGGATAGCACAATCTTTAGAGAAGGTATTTCTAGATGAATCCTGGGAGTCAACTAGAGCTTTTCTGGGAGACACATAGGGTGACATCGTACACTTCAGAAGCAGCTGAAATCCTTTCCATACAAAGTTTATGAAGGAACATATGAAATTTGGGATTCAGGATTTAATTCCATCACTTGGAAGTCACTCTAGGAGTGAGGACTCATCATACGTCTTTCAACTGTTCCTAGTCTTCAGAAAACAGAAGGAATTTCCATGTTAGGGGTTTTTTTTTGAGGGTTTCTGGTCTCTGGAATGCTCACGTGGTCTTTCTCCTAAAATCAGAAGGGTCCCAGCTTGCTTTCCAGTTAAGGCTGTAACTTTTATTTGTTCAAGGTGGTAGTCCGTGTGGATGAAAACATCAGTGACGCAGTACAACCCCCTTTATTTACAGGAGGCTGAGCCTGTTATGAAACTTCCATAAAGCACTAGCAAAGCTGCCACTTATTAAAAAAAAAAAAAAGAAATTATAGTATCCATATGGGCTGGTTTGTTTCATGTTTCTGCTCTTCCCACAGTCCTCACTAAACATGTGCAATAAAACTTGCTAGACTTCAAATAACATTAAGTATTTTCTGTTCATATAGCCCTACACAAAGCCTTTGAAAGGTTTCTCTTTTTGGATGCCATTTCCCTAACTGAGTTACAAACTTATAAACATCAGACTTCAATAGCCAATGGCTCAAATACAATTCCACACCCATGACTTTATATTTCAACCTTGTAATTCAGGATAGCCACAGAATAACAGAAAATCGTGCTTTTCTTAGGCTTTGTGTTTAGATTTTTTTTTTAAAGATTTCATTTCCTCAGGCTGAACTCCAGTCTGATAAAGATTTTAGTCAGTGATTGGATCTGTTGGTGTTGCCTAGAAAAGCTCATACTTGCAGCATTTGACTGAATGATTCAACCTTCCCCCTATCCTTCTGAGAAGTGAATGAAAAAAACTATGTCCCGTACAATTAAGGATGGAGTGCACCCATGGTGAAAAGGATTCTTCTGCCAGCAAGGAGTGCTGACCCTCCTGGGGTCTCCTCAGCCTTCAGAGACTTGAGCACATCAGAAGCTGCCCCTCTTTTGACATCATCCTTAAAAGCTACCTCTGGTTAGCTAAGCCCAGGCAGACACTGGCTCAATCAGAATGTGTTGTCATTAATGATGTAATTCAGATCAAATTTATGGTTTTTAAGTGATTCTCCTGATTATGTTCACTTACCACACTTTTGTTTGCATCACAGAGAGGTCTTTGACACGGGTGGATGAAATCTTCCTAAGGTCCCTAAAGAAGCCCTTCTTTTAGGATGAAAGTAAACCAAATGCCTGGTTCCATCAAACAGCAGGCTTCAGGACTGCACTACGCATGTGCCAGCCGCTACTGGGCTGCCAGGCCAGGCGACCAGAGAAAAGCTGCAGCACACTGAATGCCAACACTGGGTCATCACCGCAGCCTCAGACTGCAGTCTGCAAAGTTGGGTTCGCTCCACCAGCATTGCACAACTTGTTATTGTACACCCTGCCTTGGCGGAAAAGAACTGGGGATACTTTTACTTCCTAGAGGTCAGGGGGAAATGTCTTTTGGGTGGCAAAGTCCTGTATTCAGAGCTCATTGTTCTAGTTAGCACGCTTCCTGCATTTGCATAATAGGTTTTGAAAATCAAAAGGGAATTTTGGACACAGTAAACTGGGAGAACAGTTCTGCAGCGCTGAGGTGGCCAAAAGACCAAAGATGCTTGATCTTGTCTTTAATGAGGCTGTGATTAAGTCATGATGTCCACAGGCTCGTGCTTCCAGACTGGATGCTGGGCACTCGTAAAAGACCTGCAAATTAAAATTTTGTTCCATAAAATGGGTCACTGCTGGTGTATGTTTACACCTGCTCATCTTTGCTGTGAAACATTGTCTTCACTTGGAAACTCGAGCACAACTGACCTTCCAGAAATGGAATAAAACCCTATCTTCTGAGTTGCAATGTTACCATCATTAGCAGCTCTCAGTTTCCCTCCTTGGCAAAGTTTTAAGTAAATAGCTGAGTTCAGGGTCAATCTCGTGTGCTTCAGGTTTTGATTTTCCTTTCTGCTGTGGTTCAGTTTTGTTTCTCCACTGCCACAAGGAGCTTTAAAGCCAGTCATGGGCCCCAAGAAAATCGTATCAATGGGGAAGGAATGTGATGGGACACAGATATTTAGCAGAAAATCTTGCTGTTGTTTCCACTGATATTTAGGCTACACCTGGTAGAATAAAAGAACAGCTGGATATGTGCAGCAGTTATTTCTGGCTTCTGGAACAATCAGTTTAGATTAGAGGATGCTAGGTGCAAATTAAAGAGACCTATAGCTGTCTTAAATTTTCGAAGATTAATGACTTGTCAGTTAGCCCTAAAAAGCGTGACCAGGAAGATGGAGGATAATCTGTTTTAGCAGAATTTGTGAGCTGCATTGTCGCCAGCATTTGCCCAGAAGAAACATTCAGACACGTCATGTTTACAGCAGCTGCTCTGAAGTCTAAGCAATCAAAACAGATTTCTCCCAGCACTCTGAAAACAAAGCAGGCCACACTGAATCTCCCATGCGCAGATGAAAACTCCCAGCCATTATTTTCTGTTTATTCAGCGTGCCTGTGGAATGGACCGTGACCGGTGATTTCCAGTCCATCCCGCTGTGCCTGCGTGGGCAGAGGCACCAGAGCTCTCTCGCGGTGGTGGGAGGCAGCCAGGCTGCCTCCAAAGGCAATGCTGAATGCAGGGCTGGGACTACTGCTCAGGAGAGCTCGTGCTGCCCATGGCAAAAGCGCCAAGACTTCCATCCCACAGTGTTGAGTGGGATGTTGTTTTCTGTAGCAATCCTTCCCCAGAATGAGTGACAAGGAGGAGACTGAACTTGCAGTCTAATCCTGCTTCTGGCTCTTGGATACTTTTGCAGAGACTGTGATGGTGATCACTTATGTGCAGGGTGATTAGAGGAAGCTTTCCTGTTTTTAAAATGAGAAGCCACCACTCTAGTGACAATGGCTATGAGATCCACTTCGTTACAGGAGAAGAGGATAACACCTCATTTGGACAGAAGTACAAATGAAATCAAGCATTCCAAAACATAATTATGGCAGAGACAGTAAACTGCACCCAAAGGACAAATTCTGCATCAAAATTTTAAACCCTTCCTGTTTATGTGCATTGAGGAAAAATTACATCAAAGCAAATGTCTTTTTTTATGATGACTGAGTCAGAAGGCAGTGGGATTTTCTCTGTAGAGCTTTTCCTTTCGAGAAGCAAGGCCTTGCATAGTTGGCATTGAGTGGAAATCAGGACAGCTGCATTACTAAAAGTCGTAAGAAGTGGGATTTCTTCTCCAGATGAGCCTGATTATGCTAAAAATTACCAAGAGGCTGTAGCAGAGAAGTGGGCTAAAATTCAAATTTCCCCTTATCGCTTTCACAGGGCTACAGCAGGTAGGTCCCACCCTGACAGAGTGAAACTAAAAGGCATGTTTCACCCATCAGGGATGCAAACAGAGCTTGATGAGCTGCATTTTACAAAATCTTCTCTGTTTCCTTCGGATGTGTGATTAACTAGGCTGATGTCTCCAAGCCATCAAGAGCCCCAGACTGCTCCATGGGTCATGAGTAAGGTCCTTTGCCCTTTGCTGGCAACTTAGTCCCAGTTTCATATGACTGCACAGACACTGCAGTTTGAGAAATCTTAATATGCTCGTTCCTTGAATAGAAATATCCACTAGTCTAGTCTAGAAACTAGTGTAGTTTCCTAATAATAACTAATGACCCTCTTATCTGTATTACTTTTCTAAAACAAACGTTCAGATTCAAACTCATCATTGTTTTTTCTCCTCCTATTGATTCGCTCAGCCCCTGCTCATGGGCCTGCAGGGTTACAAACCCTCTCTGATCATATGCTAATGAGTCACTAATACTGTCTCTCAATGTGAATAAATCCCCCCTTCTTAGTCAGCCTTTGTCCAAATAAAGAGCTCTATTCTGATAACAAAAGTGTTAAAACCAGCCAAGAATCAGTGAGGTAAAATTAGTACAGCTCTTCCTCAGGGCTGCCAGAGCAAGGTTCAGCTCACTCGGCCTCAGCCTGGCTGGTCCTCCCTACCACTGCCCCTTGTTTTATTTCAGCATACTAAACTGTACTTTGAGTCTTAAATGGTATAACCAGGTTTCAGTCAGATTTTAATGTCCTTAGATAGCCAAGAACAAAAGGTCAACACTGTTACTGTGTGGCTTTACTGAAGTGTGACTTTTCACCATAAACTTGGCACAAGGTCATTTTAAGATATTTTTTACACTTTTGTTAGCAAAGGGGGATTACATATTCACTTCTGGACAAGGTTAAATAGCTGACAACAGCTACAGTTAAATATTAAGCTGTTGGTCCTTTCTTTCAAGTAAGAAATTGCAGCTGTCTTCAAAAACACTTGAAAGTTCAGGCAACATCTTGGAACTGGTACAAGAAAAGGCCACTTTTAATTAGCACAAGGGAACTGTACATATTTTGAGTCAGACTCTATTGTCTTGCACCTTCATACAGTTTTGCAAAATTAATAAAGGCCATATGTTGATATTTGAAAAACGCAGCATATTTTTTTCAAGAGGAACCAGTGTTTGCTTGTTTTATACTCAGCAGGTCTGAAAGTACAATCAGATGAGACGGCTGAGCTGACTTCACAGCTTGCTATGTCTAAAAAAATAATTCTCTCTCTCTCCTTTTTTTTTTTGGTCTTCATTTCTACCACTTTCATGAGCTCAGCTGCCTCCTTGAAAGGTTGGAGAGTACCAAGATAGCCCAGGGAAGTGCTGGGGACCACTGGGGTAAGAATAGGAGAGAGGATATTGGTGACAAAAAAGAGGAGGGAGAGAGGGAGAAGGACTGCTCCTTGTAGTAGCCCTGGGCTGATGGATCAGTTCAGCCTATTTGGTCTGACTGAACCCTTGGGGTCCTACAACAGATTTGCAATAGCCCAAAGCCTCCACAGTCCCAGCATTTAGACACAGATTTAATGAAATGTTTAGGCTTGTGAGTTTTTTTCTAAACTTGTAACTTCCCTTTTGATTTGCTTTCCAAAGAGTTTGGTAACAGCTAGGATCTATACCTTATTGTGTTAGGATCTGTGGAATTATGATTGTGGTGATAACTTTGAAAATACGAACTGAGTTCAAGTCACCAGTTTGCTCACAGCTTGCAGTAATAGCTACTGCAGGGGGTAAAAAGCTGCCTTCATTTCAGACAGGGACTGTCTGCTGCCAGAGTGCATGATTTTGGTGTTTTTTCCAAAATGTTACTGAATTTAGTATTTGTACTCTGAAGTGCAGCAGCTCATTGCATTTGGCCACCATCCATATCTCATTTGTTTGGATGGCCAGGGCGTGCTTGCAGCTCAGTTTTTCTTCCTGGTTTTCCTCACATGGTTTTCCAGGCTGTCTGAATTATGGCACTTGATGCCTGAACTGCTAAACCTTTACCTGAATAAAAGCATATACCCTCATTTACCACCCAGCCATACTACCAACCCTGGACTGTAGTGTGCTCTGGCTTAACTCCTTGAGGATGTGGTTCAGAGCAGACACAAGAGCAGCCCCCATTTCTAAAGGTGGCCATGACCCACATTGTACATGCTGTGTGGCTTGAATAAGTCAGGCAGAAACAGAGGCTAAAAGTTGGCAGTCTGTAGCTGCACAGAAATAAGGATTTATTTTTAATTGCACCACACATGTGAAGTTTCCTAATTCACAAAGGTTCAGAGTGAAACACATTACCTTATTAAAGCTGTGGTTAAAATTGCCTTGAAAAGGACTGGAAAAGCTTAAGTGTCCTATGATGGTCAGGAGGCCATTCAAGAAAGTGAAAAGCCTCAGCTCATATTTATGTTCTCCCAAAACACAGGTTGACTGCGTTGAGTCCTTCTAGTTCAGTTCAAACTGAAAAAGATGCTTATCACACTAAGATGAGGAGGGAACTTCAAATAGAGGAGATGCCTGTACAAGGGTCACTTGAAAGCTTTTCCTGCCTGCACCACAACTGCCAGGGGCTGCTGGCTGGCTGAGCAGTACCCAGTTGTCTGCTGAAGTGGCCAGGGCAACAGAGGGTCATGCAGTGCCCTGGAAGAAAGGTCCGTGGTAAAAGTCGGATAGAGGTGTGTTTCAGTGGTGCTGCAGGCTTCGTTCAGTGGGGGAAACTGCCCCCCAACTATTGCAGTGTTTTGTAAACAGTATCTACTACTGCTTTGCTTTTGATAGTGGGTACTGGCTATTACTGTGCAGTTTCTATGAGGCCTCCCTTCTATTTTGTTTTACAGACGCCAGTGCAAGTCTGATAACGGTGACAGATGGCTGAGGATGCAGTCCTCTTCCCAAGTGGTGAGATGTGTCCTGTAACATTTGCTGGCCATCTTTGCCTAGGTTTGGGGGTGGTGATCACAGTTACGGGACTGCTTTTTTGTAAGTAATACTCTAATTCATTTAATAATGCAAATGTGGTCCCAGCAGTACAGCTTTACTGCATAATGACTAATCTGTGTCACAGCAGGATGCCGAGAATGAGTTTCTCTGGGAAGCTGTGGGTATGCATAATGAACAGCTATCGCTAATAAAGTCTTTTTAATCAGGAGTGTTTCTCAGATCAACTGAGTTAAATGAGTGTGCACTTTGTAAACACAAGGGTCGAAGTCTCTGACTTGGATAAAACACTACATTTACAGTGAAGTCAGTGAACATTTTAATACATTGACATCCTGGCCCCAAGAGCTCACTCCTGTGCTCACATACGTGGCAGGAAAGCCCATGTCACTCTATATTGCCTCCAGGTAATGAACACAGAATATGTGGTGCTGCTTTTTGTGTACGTTTCAGTTTCCCTCTAACGATCTACAAATACAAGTCACAGCCAAGGACTCTCTGTTAGTATATTTCAAGCAAATTTTTAAAGAAAGACAAAAAAGACAGATGTTTCAAAGATGCAAGTTTCCTGTACACTGGAAGAAAGCAGATGAGAAAGGAGAGACAACTTCAGGAGAACTTCATCTGGAGTTCATACCTTATTAGATGCCAAGGAGCCCAGTTTTGCATCAGTGTGTCTCCACTGATTGCACCTCAGCAGGGAGATCCTTCTGAAAGCAAAAAGGACTCTTAAGATCTGATGTTCACCTGTTTAATAGAAGCAGCTCTGCTTCCAGTCTGGTATTTAAACAAATATGACCACTAGAAAAATCTGTCCTGGGAGTCTGGACCATTGCAATTGTTCTTACACATTAAAAATCATTTCAGCAACATATTTTGTGTTTTGGAGTCTGTATTCCTGCATGGATTTGTATTTAAATACCACAGCATTCTAATTAGACATAAGAATCAGTAAATAAAATGCCAAGTTTGCCCTTGATGGCCCACCTGAGTATCAAGGCCCATAACTTTTTATAAATACCTAAATTAGTGTATTATACCTAAAATATAGGTATAATACAGATCTAACAGACTGATGTTTTATTCCTAGGATCACCACCAAGGAAATGAATCTGTGCTTCTTAATGTGACCATTGACTTGACAAGATTTTGCAGGCTTACCTCAAATTCAGGTGCATCTTTTTCTTATTTGTCTTGTTAGAGAGAAGGTAAGTCTGTCTCATGCTTCTGTAAGAAGGGTGATCTAAATTCTCAGTACAGACAGACCCAGGAGAGTAAGATACTATTTTTCCCTGACTGTTTCTTTTTTGACTACAGAGGTCAGAGCAGCCAGTCATAAAAATTCAGATCTTATTGTGGTTAAAATCACTTTGTAAAAGAGGCTAGAAGCATCTTCGTATGTTTTTATGCCTTTCTTTTTTTCTTATTTATTTAAGTAATAAAGATAAGTTCTTTTCAAAGATGCAAAGTTGATGTGCTGGAGTGGTTAATAATTTCTGCCCACTTCTAACATCATTTGCAAATATTGTCCCCCTAGAGTTTCGCACCAAACAGGTTTTGTAAAAATCTAAGCCTCTAAATTTCATCTCTTAATTTTTGATCACACGCAATCTCTCTGTCAGCGGGAAAGCCCACAGCCCACCCAGGGACGTCACACCAACTCTCCAGTTGTACTGTATAAGCACAGCAGCTACTGCTCCCTCTTTGGGGTGAAAACACTCCAGTCCTCTCATGGAAATCCAGCATAGAAAATCTATTTCTTCTGTTAAAAGCAAGAGTTTGCCTTTATTTTCTGGCTATGATAATATGATTCATTTTTCCTCACATATTTGTCCAATTAAAATTGTAATTATTACAAATCCATGTCTGGCTTCTCTGGTTTCAGAGTTTCACAAAGCAAATCACCAACAGGATGGGAAACTCAGGATGATTTCTTAAAGAGCTGATAAAAAGATGTCTAAATGTGGTTACACATGGAGTCATAAAAGAAAACCAAGGGTTCTGGGTTCCTTTTCCAATGCTTCATGGCAAGTGTAAACCTCACGACTGTTGCAGAAGGTCAGATCTTTTTGCTTGGATTTTTGACCAAGTGTTCTGCATCCTGATCTCCTTCCTGTCATGCTACGTGAGAGTGTATATGAGAACTACAGTGATGTGTTACCTAATGTAATGTTCTTCCTCTTGCCTACTAGGTAAAGCTCAGAGAAAAAATCATAATGGATTAAAAACCTGGGGTTTTTTAACTTGTTGGAAAATCTGATGTGGGATGTTCATGAGAAGAAAAGTTAACTCAGGAATAGTATTTGATTTTTTTCTATTTAAGCACAATCACTACCCATTTATTTAAACTTTTTTTTAAAAAAGAGAGAAGTAGAGACAAAGAGGAATTATTTCCAGTTCCCTCATTCAAACTTTTCTCTCACTGAGAAGAGCTGAGAGACCTTCAAGGGGAAATGGATTTAAAACAACTCTTTTGTGAAAGTGGCAACTGATAAACTGGTCTGAATTTCACCACCATTCTCAGGAGCTCTCTGAACACTCTCTGAAAATGAAATTGGATTTTAAGGTTATTTCCTATAAAGGAATCATCTCAATTTTGTCAGCAGAGTTATGTGACCTAAATTAATTTGTTTGGCAAGGTGTTAGCTAATGTAGAATAATTTGCAATGTTGAGATTTTTGTCTTCACAAACCTACATAAACTACAAGCCATGTAGTTTAAATTGTTACTGAAGTATAAATCAAATCCTTCTGAGGATGGTGTATATGTTAAATGTCTATACTCATACACTAGATTAAATTTCATAATTAACAAGATGCAATATGCTTTGGGAAATGTACTCTCTAAGGAGGGCTCACAGAAGATTGAAAAATTATATTCCTTATCAATACGTTTAAAGACTGTCACTGTGAGCAAAAAAGCCTGGATATCTGTTTAAAGCAAATCCTGTCTCTGTTCTACCCTGTAAAGACCAACCTGTTCACAGCACGGCCAGAAGATCCAGTGTGCCTGGGGTGGCTGATGATCACAGGTGAGTGTCTCTGGCAGGAAACCTGCGGCTGAGCAGGGACACTTGCCCCACTCTTGATGTGAGGGGGGACCCAGGTACTCTGATTACTAACAGTGAGAGGAAAAACAGGGTAAACCAAACAGCATTTGGCTGGTTGCGGAGGGATGCTACTTGCAAGGAGATTCTCAGTTCTTATTGATGCTTTCATAAAGATGATGTCTTTATAATGCTTCAGGAGTCTCAGAGGTTGTTGGGAAAATTGCCTTGCTTCAACTTTCAGAAACTGGTAACGCTTTAGTCCTTGGCAAAAAACATTCTAATTTCTTTTTTTTCATCTCCTAGGGACTGAAACAAATGCCCATTTGAGATCCTAGAGAATCACAGCCCTTAACATCTATGATTTCTGTGACAGGAATTTTGGACAGAAGGCTCAGGTAGAGCAAAACAAGAGCAACAAGAAATTGTTCAAATGTGTTGTGCAAGCATCCTGTAAAGCACTAAAAGTTGTTAGTAGTAAGTGCTTTGCTGACTTCTGGCTGTGGGATTCTGAGCTTTGCCTCTGTGCAACCTGGCTGTTTTCAGCGTAGTTGCTGGGGTTTTTTCATTTGAGCTTTTTTATTTTTTTCTGTTAGCTAATCTGCTCTCTAAAATAGTCTGAAAAACATTAGCCAAAGGCAGTGTAAAGAAGCCAGTGCAAGCCCAGTAGTTCTGCTGCTGTTAAGTAAGATGGGAAAAGAGAGCTCTGTTGCTGAAGTGTTCACATCATTTGTAAAAGTATTCTCAAAGTACTGTAGTCTCAAGAGATATAACACGGCAGTTCCACTTTACCTGTAGGCTACTGTGAATTAGTACCACACCTGAGCCGCCTTTATCAGGGATCTCCATATTACAGACATGACTATTTAGAATTGCCACAGCCTGTCCTGGCTTTTATCACGTCACAGTAATAGCAAGTGTTTGCTGGATGCAACATAATTCCAGGTTTTAAATGAAGTATACCCACTGTGGGAGATAACTCATAGCAACAACAGCTTTAGATGGGGAATGGTGTTTGCCTTTGAAATATTCCAAACTTTGGCTGGCTTTTTCAAATTGTGGTGTGAAAGCAAGAAAACATTCACATTTAAAAATACCTTCACTGCTTTACTGCCTAACTCACTCTCACTGTAGTCTTTTTTGTTGGATATGATTTGTACACTTTATTAGAAATCTGTGCTCTTCAAGAGAGGAAGCAATTTCTTATTGCGTATTCCTCATAAGAAAAATATTAGAATGATAGTGGTTCCTATATTTAAATTGTGAAATAATTTGCATTGTGAGATTAAAAAATGCTGATGATTTCCAAAGAGTCTCTCTAATAACCCAGCTGTAAAACTGAGGGATGATAACACTTGACAGTTTTCTCAGGCTGGAGTTTATAGAGCCTTGGTTAATTATAAGAAACAATGACAAATCTGAACACGTGTACTCTCTTTCCAATTCTCTCCATGTTGCAGAGAGCTGAGTGTTTGTAGTGGGACTCTTTCTCATACAGTTACAGTCAAAATACTCCAGGACACAGCGTAACACTTCAGAAACTGCCTTTGCCTTGTGCAGTGGGCAGTGGTGTTGCTACAGGCTCGATCCCAGTCACACCCCACACTAACTTATCTTCTGGCCTCTAGGGAACTGTTTTGGCTGCTTTATTTTTCCATCGAGTGCACTGTGCTGTTTCCTACAGAGATGCAACATCATTTTTGGATAATAATATTTAAAAATGTATAAAGATATAGCATTTGAAGTTCTTCTGGTTTTTCTAGCATTAATAGTAGCAGATGGTGGAAATCAATTTGCTATTAATTTACTTTCATGTCAAACACTCAATATAATTAAGCAAAGTGTCATCTAAACTCTGATTACTTACTTCCAAATTAAAATGATGTGTTAAACAGACTCCTAATTATCATGCTAATACCTGTGAAATGCTGTTTTGAGTTTCTGAGCTTCACAGGCTTTATAGCATCAGACTTCAAAGTCTCCTGACAGGAATTATGGGTAGGAAGGTCAGGACTTAGAGTTAGATTTGTTTAATACTATCCTTCATGTGGGAGCGCTCATTTCGGTGGTTAATTCCCTTTGCTAAATTTCACACGTGCAACAAAGCATGACTAGTGTTATACTCAGGTACCATTTGCTCCAGCTGCACACACACACACACACACACGCACACACACACAAAAAGTGGTACTCTCCCTGATACTAATAGAAATTACCTAAGTGCATCACAGGCATGATTTAAAACCTTAACCACAGTACATATCTGTGCTTGTATTCAGAAAAAAGAACCTATTTGTGTTAGTGTTAATTAAAGCCAAATTAGAAGAACAGAAAAACAAATCTGACTGAGGAAAACATCATCATGCATGCCACTTGCTTTGTAATTGTGCACATACCTAATTACCCTTCCATAGAGAAGAAACATCAGAAAGAACTCTGAAGCCCTTTTGCTTATTATCTGCTTTAGTACAACCATTTTCCTGTACGAGCTATCACATCCAAGCTTGTTTCCAGTGTTTTGAGCTACTCAAAATTCTTCTTTTTTTTTCTCCTGGGGAAAACTCTGTTTAATCTTTTACAGACTGACTAAGAAAACATTTCCAGATACTCACCCAGCCTTTTTTTATTCCTCTGAGTCATCTAATCCCTCCTATGTCTGCTTCTGGACTTCAAAATAGGATTATTATATGTGATTTACAGTCTGAAAACTGGATATAGGATTAGCCATTTTAGCTTGATCCTACCTGATAAACTGTGAAATAGTAGTAGGAGAAGAAACCTTTTTCCAAGTAATAATTTCCCCCATAAGAAATGTCTCTTTAGAAATATTGTTGCCTCAAGTAACAGGAGAAAAACACAATTTCTGTGAGTGGGAGGGAAGATGATCCATGCAAAAATTCTTTCTCATTAAAGTTTCCTGAAAAGGTTTGAAAATCAGCCTCAGCTGAACAACAAGGAAAAAAATCAGGGGGCGGGGCAAAGATCAGCAAGGTTATCATCATACTTCATTAGCAGAGAATACGTGTGCCTGCCTAGCACAGCAAAAAGCAACCTACAGGCAGAAGTCCTTTTCAACAAGGGGAAGAAATAGGAAGATGCCAAGTTTTAAGAAAACTAGCCATAGTTTTGACCAGCCTGCCAGTGGTAGGTGAAGACAGTCCATGTAGATGGTACAGAAGTAGCTCTGGAAAAATTTTCTAGAATGTCTCATACAGTGTTGGATGATTTGCTTTTATATAAGTGGTCCCTGGGATTCCTGATAGCCCTACATTCAGAAAAACCAAGAGTACTTAGCTTCTACTTTGGAGATTAAATAATTTAAGTTTTATCATTTGCAAAGTTATAACCTCAGTGTACTGTGGTAAAAGCCATGCTGGAGGTTACCTGTCCTTCACCATAAACCCTGCATATTATAGTGCAGCTTATGCAGGGGCACACCAGCAGATGCAGGCCTCAGAGCACATCACATCCAGTCATCTTCACTACCTCCTTCCAGGCCTTTGTAAATGATGCTCAGCAAAACAAACCAAGTTTATTTTAAACCAAACTGTAGTCAGACAAAAATAAAACAAAACCTGCAACTTCTTCAAAATGATTCGTATAAGGACAATGCTTCTTATTAGAGATACTAACTTAAGTGTAAAAATATTTGCTGGACTCGGGAATGGGACCAAAATATCTCTCTGCCAGAGCAATAGTTTTTCAGGTAGTGATGATCAGTATCACATCTCCAACTTGCCTTTGCGTGGGAGGGCATTTGGTCAAAGAGATCAAAATGATCACAGTACTCAGAAGTGGAGGAGAACATTGGGATCAAAGGTATTACCTAAATTATATAGATTGAAATCAATGACTACTTGAAATCTAATGACATTGAAATGGTGGATATGCTTTTGGGAGCTAAGTGTGCTTGTGCAAATTCATGTTATGTGTGAGAAGCTAAATTAGCATGGCAATACAGTGGCCCTGCCAACCTATGAGTGGTTCTCAAATACCTGAACAAACTGGATGAAAATACCATATATATTCTTTACCTTCACTCTTTGTCAGTGAGATGGAAATGGCAACAAATGTATGACATTGTACTTTAATTGAAAACATAACTGTACTTGCCTTGAAGGAACTCTGTTGCTTAGTAAAGCAACAGAGGAATATCAGAACATCTCATGATAAAAGATGACAGTTCCATTATGCGGCTGCTGAAAAAGAAAACAGGACAGAAAAAAATAACATCTCTGACAGATAAGAAGCATCCTTGTTTGTGAATATTGTGTTTTGTCTGGTTATTATATTCGCTCTCTGGGTTGAGGAAATTGATGAAAAAGTTCAAGCAAAACTTGTTGCAGCAATTTAGGAAATAAGAAAATGTGCCAACCCACTCTGCACTTTAGCTGTGGATAACAGCTCTCTGGCAAAGCAAAGCTGGCAGGATAGAAGCGTTGGCTCAGAAATTCAGTGCAAAGCTGGCCTTCCTATGCTGAATTCTGGTTACTGGACCACAGATCACTTTCAGTCTTCCAGGTTTGTACGTATCCCTGGCTCCACAGTGGGGCTGGATTGATGCACTGGGGGAAGGTGGAAGGGAGAAAGGAGTTACCTTCCACAGCACTCCTCTTTCATGGGGATGGGAAAGACACCTGGTGACCTGAAACACAGACAACTGGAGCACCAGAACTTAGAACGACAAATGACCAAACTCAGTCAGATTTGCAGGATTGTCAACAATTGTCATGCATTGAAGCATGGTCTTGATCAATACTTGCTCAGACATAAAAAACTTCCATTGTCTGGAACAAATTATTGTCTGTGAAGAAGGAAAATTGTGGAATCTCTTTATAGAAACATAATAATGTAAATTTCTAAATAGGGTAGAAGCAGGGGAAATAATACACCATGGGAAAAAATGGGGGCTGTGGGAGAAGAGGATATGAAGAAAAGTTCATGGTCAAGGCTTTATTCAGTGTCTTGCCTTTTAAAATTCTGTATGGAATTTAAAATGATTTATAAACATACACAGTTTTGTTGACCGTGTTTAAGGAGAAAAGAGGTTTGAGGAAAAAATTTTGAGGAAGAGAATTTGAAGGAATGTGTGATCAGAGAAGACATGTCCCATGCAACAGAGAGCAGACAGGGCAAGACATGAGGATTTCAGTGGATAATGTGATGAGTAAGCACAACCCACGTCCACACCAGCTGGGATTCAGCATCTTTGCAAGGTAGGTCACCTCTGTCTATGATGCTTAACTTGGATTTGGAGCCCAAAGATATGAAAACTTTAAATTTCTTTAATCTTTCTGTCCTATAACTCAAAAGACACTTTATCAGATACCTTCTTGTCAAATGAAACATAAATCAATGGAACCATCACAAAATGTAAATCCTAAACTAGATTATCTCAGGCTCCAATGCTCAAGAGGATTTTGAGCTTTAATATCATTCTCCTTCTATGGCTATTATACATATAAATACCAAATTGTTGCCATATTATTCAATTCTATTGGTTAATATATTTTGTAACTGTGTATAATATTTGGTTTACCACTAATCTCATTTAGAATTCAGTCATGCTCAAAAAGAAGCAGAAGACTTAACAAAACAACAGCTAACATATTTAAGTCTTTTAGACTCAAAAATAATTTCTAAAGTTTTGAAAGGACAAAATATATACACGCTAAAAGCAGAAAGATGTCCATGTACTAAAAAGTAAGACATTCATGCAATAACGTGCTTGTAAGGATCAAGGTAGGACTTAAAGTAACTGGAAAGGAAAGAAGGGGAACTACTATATGAAAAAATATTTGAACAAACCAATAGGCTGTTCATACAATAGCATCTTTAAAACGTTTTCCCTTGGAAGTGAACAGTGATGTGAAATAATGGTAAACCCCCTATTAATCATTCTTTGTTTATCAAAGCTTCTTCCAATATATTGTCAAATCACATCTAGTGATCTCTTTTGAAAAAAGGTATATTTCTGGACAAATAAAAATAACAGAATGTAGAATAGTAGTGATGCAGAAAATAGGAAGCAGCCCCTCCTCCATGTATTTTATAAAGATACATGAAGATTAGCTATTTTTAATATCTGGAAAGATTTGGATGCAATTATCTATGATAAAATAGGGAAGGTACATCCTGTTTCTATGCCATAAAAACAAAACCAAAAAAAAAACAACAGGAAGGGAACAATCTGCCTAAGAGGCTGCTGATCCTTTGGCTTTCAATTTCATGAACGCCTACCTAAAATTTATTCATTTTTCAACTGCTGCTGTGAAAAAGGTAGAATAAATTTCCAACATTTGTAATAGGATTTTTGTAATGTACTGGGGCTACAATAAATTGATTCATGTCATAGTTTAGTGGGCATATTGAACACTTACTAAAGTAAAAAATAAAATGCCATTTTATCACAGTTCAGAAGCAAACCCTCAAAAGATGCAAAGAGTCAAAGATTTGCTCCAAGAGAAGTACAGCAATTTGTGTCAGCCTGGGACGACTCCTGTGATGCTTTTTACGTCTAGGGAGAGATCAGATTTATTCTAGGAATTCTCTGAATCTCTGGGAGTGTTCAAGGCCAAGTTGGATGGGGCTCTGAGCAACCTGGTCTAGTAAAAGGTGTCTCTGCTCATCTAGGTTGGAACTAGATGATCTTTAAGGTCCCTTCCAGCCCAAGCCATGCTATGATTCTATGATTAAATTAAGGAAAATAAATTTTTCCTATATGTGATGGAAATAGCAAAAAGGAAGACATATTCTCTTCACAGATCTCAGGAGGAAAAAAAAGGCTCAGGGTTTTTTAAAAAAAGATCATGTTTAAAACATTTTCTTAGCATCTTTCACAGAGTACAAGAAAATCTGTGTTTACTTCCTAACAGATGTTACATATTCAAAAGGGGATCAGAAAATATTGTTTAGATATAAATTTTTATACACAAAGTTACAAATGTACAAGACAGAGATCATGACTCCTACATATCCTAAAGTTAATAACTACTAAGCCATAACTTTTTTTTTCACATTGATGCCTTTTATCAGGAATTTGGAAAAGGTTATGATAACAATTCCATTGGTATCCATCTGGAAGAATATGACAGAATTATTAGAGATTATATAATTCAAATATGACCATAATAACCTGGTTCTATGGTTTTAGATCTTACCTGCTAATACTTTAGTTGGTTTTGTACTGTATTATAAAGTGAAAATGTTGAGTTTATTATAATTTAGTAATTCCTTCTACTAAAAAGTCTGTAAAGATGGCTAATGTTTGATGCAGGCTGTAATAAAGTCCAAGTAAATAAAACCTTTTTTGTTGTTGTTTTTTGGCTCCAACATGAATGCACCTTTTTCAGTTTCCCCCGAGGCTAAAGGTTTATTATTTTTTTGCCATCCTTATTATTACCCTGGTGTGCAGAAGGTAGAACAGTCCTTGGGGTAACAGCACCACTAAGCTCATGGCACTTGCAGACTGTTACAGACCTCCCCAGGGCTCGTGCTTTCCCCTGATACTCACCTGAGCTTGTCCTGTGCAGTGACCTTGTGTTCACTGCAGGCTTGGGGAGGGAGGACTCCCTCGCTGGGGACCTGTGGTGGAAGAACCTCTCATTAGGAATAAAGTTTTGCCATCTGTCACAAACCTCACCCGACAGCTGTACCAAAATGCCTCGGCTTCCCCAGATCCTGAGCACTTCCAAGTCAGGTAATGACAAATGACAGTCAGGAAAAAAAAATGAGCAAAAGGCCATTGGTAACAGAATAATTTAAAGCCAGTCTCACGGAGTGCTAAACGAAAAGCAGAGAAGTGTGCAAGTAGAAGTCATCTCAGCAGCAGCCCTTTACCTTGCTTGCTCTCTGTTTTTGGGTAACTTGATAGCATTATCAAGCACATGGGCTGTACCACGAATAGCCTGGGAATGATACCCAGCTCCCCAGCTCGGTGTAGCTGGTTTCTGCATGATGCATGTATGCAACTCTTCAGTACAGATCTGTCGACTTCTAGAGCATTCTTTTTTTCTTTTTTTTTTTTTAGTATAAACACAACTAATTTGCACAATTTAAGGGAACATGGTTTAGTTTGAGAAATATAAATGTAGTGCAAACTCACTGAGATGGGTGACAGAATCTTTCAGCCCCTGGTACCCAGACTTTATGCCAATTCATGAGCATCTCAAAAAGTCTTTCTACAACCTGGCTCAGGGCTGTGAGGTGGGAAGTGAGCTAATGGGGCAGAGGGTTGGTGGGCTGAGAGGGCAGGGTTACAGCACCCTGGGGCACCTGGAGCGGGGAAAAGGCAGGGGAGGTTGTTCTGCACTGGAGAGGGGGTGAGGTAAAAGGGGAGAGTAATGGAGCAGGGCTTGTTATGGATATCAACAAGAAAGGTCAGAAATCGAAACTGCTTAATAAAATAGCAGGTTTTGTAAGATAAGAAAAGAAGAGGAATATATATAGTAAATATATCTTATGTCCCTCCAGATGCTGGGCACTCTTGCGCTGATGCAGCATCCTATGGAGCCAGATGGATTTCCCCAAGGAACTCCGCACAGAGCAGATCCTGTCCACAGAAATACATTCTCCCATTCTCCCCCTTTTGATCCTTTGAGCTAGTATAGGATTTTCTCACAAGAAAATTACTCCATTCCCAAAGGACGCTCACAGAACTTTTCGCTGCACAGTTAGACACAGGCAAGGCCACGTAGGAGGCAAAGTTGCTGGTATGGTGTGGGCGCTGCCCTCAGGCAGCTCTGTGGCTGTGATGCAGCTGAGGTGACCCTGCAGGCAGGGGCCCGGTGCAGCCTGGGCAACCCGGCACCCACCCGCGCCTGCTTGGGGTTACAGCGACGGGGTCACACAGAAGTATGATCACACAGAGTAGTCTGAGTTGGAAGGGACACAGAAGGATCATCGGGTCCAGCTCGTAAGTGAATGGCCCGTCTGGGGGTCAGACAGTGACCTTGGTCACTTATCAGTATCATGCTCTAACCAGCTGAGCTAATCTCTCACTCCTCCATGGGGAGCCCTCTCCCAGGCAGGAGAGCTCTGCTCCACCTCCCCGATCCACACAAAAGTTACCTTTCTCAGCCGTTGTGTAAATTACAGATTATCTGAGTGGGCTGTCCAGCTAACAGTCTTCCACCATCTTGGAAGGTTATCTCCATCGCAACAGACACCAGCTCAGGCTGGTGTGGGGGCAGCTCCCGTTAGGGCTGCTCACAATCATGAATGAGCGGCCCGAGCCCTGTGCACAAGCCCCAGGAGAGCAGGGATGTTCAGGACTGCCAGCTCCTTGAACACAATGCCTTCTGGAAACCACTCAGTGCAGAAATTTCGTCAACTTTGTTGCCTTCTCTGGACACACTCTAACAGTCTAATAGCCTTCTTACATTGTGGCACCCAAAACTGCTCACAATATTCAAGGTGAGGCTGCCCCAGTGCAGAGCGGAGTGGGACAATCCCCTCCCTTGCCTGGCTAACAATGCTTTCCCTGATGCACCCAGGGACACAACCGGCCCTCCTGACTGCCAGGGCACTGCTGACTCATACTCAAATTGCCATTCATATATCAAAATTCCCAGTTCTCTTTCTGTGGGACTGTTCTCCAGCCTGTCTTCTCCACAATTTGTATGTATAACCAGGATTACTATGTTCCAGGTGAAGAATCTGGCATGTGCTCTTGCTAAAATTCATAGGGTTGGTGATTTCCCAGTTCTCTAGTCCATCCAAATCTCTCTGTAAGGCCTCTCTATTCTTGAGGGATTCAACTTCAGCAAACTTACATACTGTACGTTTGGTTCCTGTGTCCAGATAATTTATAAAAACAATAAATAGCACTGGCCCTCAAACTGAGCCGTAGGAAACCCCACTGGTGACTGGCCACCAGCCTGATGTCACCTCATTTAGTACAACTCATTGAGCTTGACCCATCAATCGATTGCTCACTCAGGGTGTCATGAACTTGCCCATATTTTGTCCAGATGTAGTAAAGAGTTGAAAAGACTCCGAATGCAATGTCTGTGGAAAATATAATCAGCTGCTAGAACAAATATGAAACTCATGCAATGGTTAAGGCTGGATGGGGTCTCTGAAGGTCCAACTCCTGATATTGAAAAAAATACTACTGAAAGGTTAACTCGCACAATCAGGGAAACATTTCATAAAGGAAGTGACAGAGGGAGCAAATGCACACAGTAGTTTGTGTAGCAGTTTGTTCAGAAGGACACAGCAACTCTGCCCTGGACTGCATCCATGTTCTCAGCAATGGTGATGATGCCCTGCAGGGCATGGTCCCCAGCAGACACTGGAGCAATTTCCCTCTAGCAGATCCAGAGAATGACAGAATGGCTGAGGTTGGAAGGGACATCTGGAAGTTGTCTTGTCCAACCTCCCTGCTTAAGCAGGGCCAGAGGCCTCGACCTGGAGAGGGCTTCAGGAGGATGCAGCTCTCCATGTCTTGGGCTGTCGGGGAAGCGTAGCAAAAGAAAAGTTTTGCTGTTGCTGATTAAATGGATGATGGACTTTTTGGATGGAAGAAATGGAAGAACTGGGGAAGTAACTATGAGGAATATTGCAATTTACCTTGAAATTTACCTTGCAATTTACCTCAAAATCAGGTAAAAATTCACTCTAGCCTTGTGTAAATTTGGTTTTGTTGACAGTTAATCCAGCACGAAAGGTAAGCATCTACTCTCTGAGTGCTATTACTGCTAAATGTGCAGTAGCTGATTCATGTGAGGGAATTGCAGTGTGCACTGCAGGCTTTTGATAGACGTGCCTTCTGCCCGGTTCTTTCATACAAAGCTGTTTGCAGAATGTCCTGTAAGGCTCATTGGTGTGGTGGCTGCTTTTGCCCTTGTTCTCTAGACATCCCTGCTTCTGTATTTCATTTCTTTAAATAGTTCTATATATGACTGGAAACATAAACAAAATAATTTGCCTTAAAACACATTAGCACATGAGAGTTAAAACTAATGTGCTTGGAAATGCCAGCTTGAGTTATGCTGCATGTGTTTTTTCAAATGGATAAAATGATGCTGCCTTTTATATTTTCATATATCATATTCTCTCCATTTTATGGTGTTTTTCTTATGCAAACTCATTTTCATTTTTTCCATTTTATCCAGTGAGTCAATTTTAAGTATCAAAATATTAACCCAACGTACAAAAAGTATGTTTTTTAGAATTATTATGCAGAAGAAGGAGGCTGAACTCCAGCTTTAGGTGAAAAGCAGATCTCACTACCTTAAATCTGAAGAGATATCATAAATTCCTGTTCAGTACACTGCAATTTCCTAATCTGGTTTAACTGATTTATCAGTGGGATTTTTTTTTCTCATCTTCACTCACTATTTTTCCCTTCTAAATTTGTTTACCATCAACTATTATTCAGTGTTATATCTCTGTAGAAAACACCTTTCTTGTTAACAAAGTTTTCTTAATGCTAGTGTGGTATGATGTCTTCCTCTCAGCCACTTATTTTAGCTGAGCCATATTAAACAGAAAGCACATTTCTCCCTTTTAAAATATATATTTTTTAATATCTTCTCTGTGACTTGTGGCATCTGACCAGGCTGCATCCTGCTGTGGGTGACAGGGGAAAAACAAGAGTCACCTGTGATGTCAACTGGAATGGCACAGGGCACTTTTTGGCCGCTGTGGTGGGACAGGTTCAAGCCTTTCTTGTAACTTCATCTATAATGTGTGCTAAAGCAGTTCCCCAAATTCTCCAAAGAAGTTATTGTCTACTAGAGAAACTTTGTACACCAATATACACCAATACTGGGAAAAACAAAAAAAAAAAAAAAAAAAAAAAAAAAAAAAAAAAAAANAAAAAAAAGAAGAAGAAGAAAAAAACCCACCACTTTTAAAAGGAAATTGTATTTTGACAGAAATTAGAGAGTTTTTCATTATCTTACCTAGGCGATGAAGTCTGACCCAACACAAGCAGGCTGCTGTTTGAGCATAGGATGTGCTGTGTCATGTTCCTCTTTCCCCTGCAGCTGTGAGACTCAGCAGACATTTGTCTTTGAGAACTTAGCATTGGGAATGGGGATTTCCTCATGCAAACTTGTAATGCTGTCTGTACTTCCCCCTAGCTGAAACCCGTGACAGCTCCAGACCAGCAGGACAGAAGGTTATTAATTTTCCTACCTGTGCTCACCAAGTTGCTGGGAGTGAGACAGTGACAAAGAGCAGGGAAGTGTGGCATTACCATAGAGATAAAAAAGGTTGCCAGCCTCTAATGTCAGTAACCAGGCCCTTGATTCAAAGCCTCATCAAATACTGGGAATCTCTGACCGCTGAAGGTTTTGGATCAGGCATATGCTCCTAGAGATTATGTAACTTGTGCAAAAACCCTTCATAACCAAACCCATTTTAAATATATATGCAGTGGATGTGGCTGCATACATATATATGTGTGTGTACAAATAAAACCACCTATTGATATCAATTCAACATGTTAGGTTTGGGTTTTTTAAATGAGCAGGAAGAGATGTGTCAGGAGATTATCGGACATTTTATTTTTGGGTTTGGGAGATATTATTCTATGGTGTGGAACAATATCCTATACAAGTCATACAAGAACTGCTTCTTAATACAGAATTTAAGTGTAGAATATTATTTTAATTATTCCAGATGGCATTTCCACGTACTTTTTCTTTTGTGTGTGTGTGCATGTGTGCTTGTACACGTACACCCTCTGAATGAATGCCCATTATCATGTCTCTTTTTAGAGCTTCTGCTTCAAAAACATAATGCATAATCAGTTTGATTATGTGACAAGCTGTTTCATCCTTTTTCTCTTTTTTTTTTTCCCAAGCAATTTTCTAGGTCATGTTTGTGTTAGGTCTTCCTTTTAAAAAAAGAAAATCAGAGAGATTTTATGTGGAATTTCTTTCAGCCAGCAATTACAGTCATTGTTTGGAGAACTAATTTTGAATTATATTTCTAAATAATTAGGGTATTTTTTCTTTAGAAAATCAGAAATCCATTTAGGCAATGGGGATTTAAGCTATTCATAGAATACTTAAAATACAGCCTTCAAGAAAAATGGAAATAGCTATAGTTAGGATCTGTTCAGTTCAACTTCTTTCACCATCATCATTCAACTTCCAATCTTCAGTGAGATGAATTCAAGGAGAAATTGTTTCTAAAAACTTATTCTAAACATTTTAAATTAAATCTATTCAAGTGACAATATCAGAGAAATCCTGAGAAATGTATTTGGAAAGAATGCCCCAGGCTTACATTATACTCAAGATACACTGGAAATCTTAACTTTTATTGAATGCAGGACCAACAATTCCAGAATCATTCCAGTGGCAGTTAAAAAACCAGTCTGATGCTGAGTGTGAAGGGACTGAATTGGTACCTTTGAGAATGACTAATATGCTTGGCCACCCCTTCTGGCAACAGATCTGGTAGGTACATGCTCAAGGGAAAGAAATCCTAGCAAATCCACAAGTTAGTATTCCCCATGCACTGAAATGCCTTCCAAAGCAGATCCCACAGCTGGCAAAAAGGAAGAGGCTGGATCTGTTCTCAAGATGTCAAAGGCAACGGAGTTGTTCCTAGCTGTTGTACAGGGTATCCTCTGTGAAGCTGGGGAGTAATTTAAACTCATCTTTATGTTTTTGGTCACTATTGTTTATTATTTATTTTCACAGTGCTCCAGCTCTGATCCCTCCGAGTAAACCTTGGCACAAGCCATCAGAAGTGTGCTAGCGCTGGAATCTGATTTCCAAGTTCTGAATGCTCCCAACCCAAGCTGGAGACAAAGGATGGTTCGCCACTCTCCTGAATGCTATTCTGTGTCTTCCACAATGGGCACTTCACCACTAAAGGTCTATGGTGCTTGAGAAATTTGGGATTGTTCAGCCTGGAGAAGTCTTCAGGGACACCTTGGAGCAGCCTTCCATTACCTAAAGCAGGTAGGATCTACAGAAAATAGGGGGAGGGACTATTTATCAAGGAGTGTAGTGATAGGATGAGGGGGAACGGCTTCAAACTGAAAGGCAGTAGGTTTAGGTTAGATATTGGGAAAAAATTCTTTACTATGAGGATGGTGAGGCACTGAAAAAGGTTACCCAGAGAAGCTGTGGATGCCCCATCCCTGGAAGTATTCATATCCAGGTTGGATGGGACCCTGAGCAACCTGGTCTGGTGGAAGGTGTCCCTGCCCATGGCAGGGGGTTAGAAGTAGATGATTTTTAAGGTCCCTTCCAATGCAAACCATTCTATGAGTCTGTGATTTTATTATGAATTCTAGTCTAGGGAGAAACTGTCACCCAGAAAATGAATATAATAATACCCCTCTGCCTAACAGTTATAAAGAAAATATAACTCGAGAATTTTTTCCTGAGATATTCAGGTGCTGTGGCAGTAGAAGTTACAAAGGAAAAAAAAAAGGCTATTAGGGAAAAGATAACTCTGTGCTAAGACTACTGAACAGCAAATTAAGCCTAGAGCCGTGATATCACTAATGAGGAGAAATTAAAATACTAAATAGCTGTCTTGTTCACCAGGTATTAGTTGTCCAGGTTGCTATTGGAGGCGAACACCTACAATAAAAATAGCAAACAGTAACTTGTATATGGGGCAACTTCATTAGGGATTACTGCACAAGAATGTGTACAATGACAACACATTAAAAATAGGCTAAGTTCAACAATTTACAGGAAGAACAAGGCCCCCAACCTTTATGTACTTGGCTTTGCTCATTTAACATCTGAACATTCTTCTATAGAATTAAACTACATGTAATTAAACTTTAAACCTAACACGTCATTGCTGCTCTTCATAGCATCATGTAGAAAAACTTCTATTAACACATATTCTTGTACACCAAGAAGATTCCACCCAATAAAATAAAGCATTAAACTTTAATTTAACCTAGCAAAGACCAGACTTCTTATGCATTCAACTAACAATACATGCAATATATATCCAACAGTGTCTTTTCCTCAAAAAAAAAGAAAAGAAAGATGAGGCTGAACATGCTATGTCATACTTTGGAAGCATTCTACAGGAAGTGAAAACATATTTGCAACATTATTGTTTAGACATAGATATTAAACACTATAAATAACTTTTTGACTGGTGTTATATTTTCTCAGTCTCTCTCATAAAGTTGTATGCATAACTGAGTTGGGTAAGGAGGACATGAAGAGAATTAAGCCACCTCTGCCTGCAAAATCTGACTTGTAGACATGAGTTTACCATCAAAATTACTATTTTGCTACTATATTACTATTGGAACAGAAGTTATTCCAGTATCTAATTAACTGGAAAATTAATTTCAAGCTCAAGAAAGCTTTTGTATAAGTAGTATCTCCCTTATCGGAGTCTGTTTACGTACCTCCATTGGCAGAACCACACTGGGACACGTAAAAGATACGAACAAAAGTATGGAGTGACTTTTGAAGTCTACTCAGGCACCATAAAAACCATTTTTGAAGTTCAATGAACTGAGCTCTTTCTGTGCCTCAGAAATCACACCAGAGAGTGGGAAAAGAGAAGATTATTTTTACATATATTTCTGAAATGTGAAGAAGCTATTTTCTGGGAATATGAAGGAAAACAAGGACAGATGTGACGACCCACTCTTAAGGGGAAGGAAGCACCAACTCCTCTGGGCCTCTGCAACAGATTTTAATTCTCTGAGGATATTAGCTATGAATGAAGACTGGCAGTTGCTGACAAGCCCAGAGTACATCCTTTTCCATCCTTGTACCATCACTCACCATCACCATTACTTCCTTATAAAGTACATGTTCTAAAAGGGATATGGGTTCTGTTGTAATTATCTGATATTCTAGACTACGCTATCCTCTAGATATTTCAGTTTTCAAGAGAAGATCCTGTAACATCAAAATTCACAAAAAAACTTTCTTGAGTTTGACCAGAGGCTCAGGGTCTCATGTGAATGAGGCCTTGGTCAGACATAATACTTATGAGAAGTAAGAAATTAGGCATAACTGGGCTGATCTGTCCTGACACAAATCCAGCTTCCTGTGCTTTCTGGCCGTGCCACCATGGTGCTGCTACAGCATTCCTCATGGCACTTTTAAGTCCATATTTTGTACTGATTTATCCCAGTTCTCTCAGTGTTGGACCGTGTCAGTGTGGCACAGGGGTGGAGAAAAGAGGCCATCCCTGGCAATACTTGGCACTAGCAGCCCTTCACAATGTGCTATCTCAAATTGGCTGGGAAAGCACCATCCCTGAGGTGGTGGCCTAAGGGGGTGAGGACCAGCCCCACAAAACCCTGTAGCATGGGGCCACAGTGCCCTTGCACCCTCGAGCATGACACACACCTCTTAATCTCTCCAACAAAAGTGGCACCCCAGGTTCTCCTTTTTACAGGACGGCAAAAGCAGCAGGTTATCTTTCAGCTGAGTTCACTTCTTGTGTCACAGAGGAGCCCCTCACCGAATCCATCCTGGAAAAGCCTACACTTATGCCTACAATCACAGTCAGAGCCAGCTTAGTTCCCACAGCAACAGACGCAACTCCTATAACGTGACCCAGCTTTTTGGCAGTGCCCGACCTCCTTCTGCTGGAGCCCTGACTCCAACCCTGGCAAGACATGCTGAGAGGGGGGTTGCTGTGCAACCTGACTGCTGCACAGCCATCCTTGGCAGCTCAAGGCAGCACTCCTCAGTTCAGGCATGCTTTGATGACTGGATCCATGCATTTTTCTGCAAGGAGTCATTTGTTTCCCTAGCAGCTAACATTTCTGGCTGTATCTTGTGTGTGATCAGGCACAGCTTCCTTCCTCTCTTACCCACTGGAAAAAAACTGTGCCTATTTGCAACGTTTTTGTGTCAGGTTACAGCGCTGCTGACAGCCAGGATTCAAGAACATGCAGGCACACAGGGAGATAAAGGCCTGGCAGGAGAGGTTTAGGGACTGAAGTGTTCCCTGTGCTATGCAGAGTGCTTTCTCTGGACACCTGCTTGCTTTCCCCTGCTTTCTCTTCCTGTCCCCCACCCCCTGTCCCATTCCCTGCACAGCCCCGTGGAGCCAACTTCTCCCTCTGGCCCAGGCTTTCCAGCCTTTCAGTTCAGTTTCAATTATTTCAGGATATACTACGTGCAATTTGGGAACAGGAGGCACATCTCTGTTTCTCTCCCTTTCCATGCTTCCATTGTAGAGTTCTCCATTTATACTTCAGCCTGGCCTCTGCTCCAGGGCCTTCTGCACGTGTTGGGCAGCACGTTTGGAGGCAGAGTGGATGTCTTGAAAGTCCTGTTGAGACCCCTACTGAGCCTGTGTGGCAGCTGGTTGCACCTGTAGCTACTGGAAACTGGCAAAATCCTCTAACCTGTGAAGCCAAATGGCTGACGCAGTTCGAGCACATCCGTATGGTGTAATACCCTGCCTGTAGCAACCCCATTTCTCTAGGCCAATGACCGTGCAAGTAAAACTAGAATACTACTGCAGTGTTTATTTCTCTTGATTTAGTTGTAATTTCTTGTGCAGGAAGGGCAGTAAGTATATCAATAAATGAAAAAAATGTTAAGAGATGGAATTCACTAATCTGCTTTGTTCTCTTTTTTTTCTTGAAAAACAGAGGTATGCAAACATATTCAGTTCAACCCTTTGGGCCCTGGCCATTGTTCAGTTGCAAATTCTCATGTTTCCTTTAACAGTACTTTTAGGACATCATACACAGTAATACTAAATACATCCCGATGTCAGTGACTTAATTTTAGCATGATTCCTTATCAGGAAGTGGCTTTGCAGGTGATGGAAGCAGACCAGGAATGGGTAACAGCGACATGATCTCTGATTCTCCACTCAGCTCTCTCCCAGCACGTGTGGAATCAACTTGGTGAAGAGTCCAGAGGGTTAAGTCCTGTGAGGAGCGGCTGAGGCAGCTGGGATTGTTTAGCCTGGAGAAGAGGAGGCTCAGGGGCGACCTTATTGCTCTCTATAACCGCCTGCAAGGAGGCTGTAGCCAGGTGCGGGTCGGTCTCTTCTCCCAGGCAACCAGCGACAGGATGAGAGGACACGGCCTCAAGCTGCGCCAGGGGAGGTTCATACCGGACATCAGGAAGCATTCCTTCACAGAAACCAACAGACAGGACAGCTTTAAAGTTTTTAAACCTCTGAGGTCTTGACAAAACGTGCCCTAAAGATTACAACTCTCATGCCCCACAGAACACCCGCACACGGCCCAGGCTGATTTGCCGGGCTGCCCCCGCGCCCCGCCCCCTCAGGCCCCGCCCCTCGCGGGGTCGTTGCCACGGGAGCCGCGCGAGGTCGCGCACGCGGCGGCGGCGAAGATGGCGGCGCCCGTGTCGGTCTGTCACATCGCCTGCTGCGCCAACCGGGCGGGCGGCGGTGCCGTGTCCTGGGGCTCCAGCGGCCTTCTCGCCTTCGGCAGCTGCCACGACGTCGTCCTCTACGACCCGGCGGTGAGCTGATGCGCTCTGGGGCGGGACTGGGACTGGGGCCGGAACCAGGACCAGGACCAGTGCCAGTAGAGTCCCTCACGCTCGGTGCTGTCTCTCTGTCCCGCAGGTGAGGCGGGCGGTCGCCGCTCTCCGTGGCCACGCCGGGAGGGTGAACTGCGTGCGCTGGGTCCGCCGGCGGGACTGCGGTGAGTAGCGCGGCCTTGCGTCCCCTCGGGTGTGTGTTGCCGCGGCGGGACCGGGGCTGGTTTCCTTTCGGGGCCGGTTCCCGTCGGGCTGCGGACGCTGCTGCCCTTGCAGGGAAGAGGAGGAAGTGGAGGGTCGACAACAGAGGGACTATGCTGTGAACTGAAGGAAATAGGGATCTGTGGCGCTTGCAGTGTATTCTCTTACCTTTAACTCAGATTCCCAGTAGGGATTTTCACAGAATTACAGAATTAATGAGGTTGGAAAAGATCTCTGAGATCGTCGAGTCCAACCAAAGACCGAACACCATCACATCAAGTAGACTATGGCACTAAGTGCCACACCAGTATTTCCTTAAACACATTCAGGGACAGTGACTCCATCAACTTCTCTGGGCAGCACTTTCCAATGTCTCATTACCCTTTCTGTGAAAAAATTTTCTTAATGTCCAATCTAAACCTGGCACAGTTTAAGACTGCGTTCTTTCATCCTGTCACTTGTTGCCTGGGAAAAGAGGCCACCCGCCCCACCTGGTTACCACCTTCTTTCAAGCAGCTGTAGAGAGCGATAAGGTCCCCTCTGAGCCTCCTTTTCTCCAGGCTAAACAACCCCAGCTGCCTCAGCCACTCTTCATCAGACAGATCCTTCACAAGCTTTGTTGCCCATCTCTGGACTTGTTCCAGCATGTGAATGTCCTACCTAACTTGAGGGGTCCAGAACTGGACACAGAACTTGAGATGTGGCCTCATTTTGACTGGTGGGTCCGCAGGAGTGTGACCCACCAAACCCAGGTGAGCTGCTCGGTGAGTGAGGGGATCAGGTCAGCCTCTACTTGTGGCCCGGCAGCCAAGCAGCAGCTCAGACAGATCGGTGGCTGTGCTGCTTGTGCTGCCACCACCCTCTTTAGTAAGGGTTTGGAGTTTTGCATGTTTTCAGTTTGTAAACTGATTCGCAATGCCTTGTGATCAATCTCTGACTATAAAGCTCTAAGTTGCATAAAGGTCATATGCATGAAAAATATAATCTCTAGATAGACTGAAATGTTTGAGACACTTCTGAGGCTTTTGCTGGATAGTAATTCCAGGATTTAACATTGCTTAGTGCAGACTTTTCAAAGGCACATATTCGTGCTCTTAGGCATTAATGGAAACTCACTGACAAAGAGAAATGGAGCCATTGATTAGACTGTTAATGTAATACGCTGGTTTCTTTTTTTGAGAAGTACTGAGGTGCAAACATTTGTTTGTAATAGTGATATAAACTGCTATCCTTTCAACTAGTTGCACTAAAACTCATTCTTCTTAAAACTGATTAAAATAAGTGGTTTTCAGGGAACTTGGAAGTTATAATTCAAAGCTTCACATGAAAATTTGTTTGGTTAGATTTGTCTTGCTTTATTTTCTTATTTTTCAAAAAGACCAAAGAAAACCCCAAAAGATTAATTTACACTGTGGGATTTGCGAGTCTTTTGGAAAGGTGTTTTTACCACATTCATACAGAACTTCAAATATTCCTGTGACTTTCCTCTTTATGCTTTTTTGGGGAATATCTTTGCTCTTAAGCTGTTTTGCACAGTGCAACTCCTATTAGCCATACTTTATATTGATGGAAACTTTGGTTATCAATATTTTGTAAGTTGTTACCAGCATAATTGCTTATGTTGCTGTTAAAAAGTTAAGTGTTCACAAAACTTACCAAAGTATATTTCTTAGCTTCTGAAACAGAGTTAATTTCTGGTGGATCTGATAAACATATTATTCTTTGGGAATGGAATGGTACAGTAACATGGAATAATCAGGTAAGCAGGAATAACTCTTTTTAAATCTCCCTCTGCACTAGTTTCTCATGTATCACAAATTATCTATTTTGTCTGTATTTCTGGTTCATACCTCTTTGTTTTACTTTGACTTTTTTAAAAATTGAACCCAGGGTGTATATCCTTGAAATTTTTGATACTCTGTCTTGCTATGGTTTAGTATAAATATTGTTTCCTCTTTTCTGTGGTTCTTCTTTTTCAAATCAGCATTTGTAAAGAAGTTAACTAACTGGTCAGTCATCAGGTGGATTTGCTCAGCATGTCTGAAACACACTGTTTGTCTGTTCTTGACTCATCAGCTTTCTGATCTCACATGAGAGTTTTCTTTAAACAACCTAAAAATCTTCAAACCATGAGGTCCATTCTGAACTGGCATTTTCTGTACCCTTCTTCCTTGTTTCCTTATATCCATTTCTGGTGATTTCCAGTCAATCTCTGCAACTGAATAGTGTTTGTATATAGGTAGTTTTACCAGGATGATATACAAGTTGGGGTAGATGTTTAACAAAAAAAAAAAAAAAAAGTCTGTGAAACAATTGAATTTGACAGAGAAACTCAGAAAAGTAAGGAGACATGCTAATTTATTATTTGTACTGTAAAGTATAAGGCAAAAGATGGAGTATTGTGTAACAGAGCCTTCAGAATGACCTGAAATTTAGACCAAAACCACTCTAATTTATTATCTAACTTTTAAGATCTTTCTTATTAGACAGTGGATTATAAATGGCTGTGTAGGTGACCCATTTCATCATCTGTCTCAAACTAGATTATTAGAATTGGCATTTTAAAATGCATGAGAATGCATAGTAGGGGGAAATGAACCTACTTCAATGAGGGAATGTTCTCAGAAATAAATTGTTTCTGATCCTGATCCATTGCAAATGTGCATGCGTTTATTTAAGATAACTTACAGACTTCTTTGTTAACTTTTTCTGCTGATGTGGTGCACAGCCATATGGCAATCATTGAAAAAGAATGTGACTCAATGTGCACATTTTAATGACAGTTCTAGACCAGTGTAAATTCTTAAAAACAAAGTTCTCTATTGAACTAATCAAAAATTCTTCCTGGAGTGTACCAGTCTGCATTTTGGAAAGAGATGTCAAGTGTGCCTGTTAAAATTTGGATAAATGCTGGATGACTTCTGATTGCAAAATTAAAAGCTTCTCATTTTGGTTTTTGAGTCTATGATGAACAGATTGCAAATTGAATTACCTGTATTCATTAAGTCTAAGTTTAGGGGTTTTGTTTTTCATGTTGGCGTTTTGAAGGAGTAAACATCTGTGTTGATTTGTGAGAACATGCTAAACATTGCTGCTAGAGCTGCTGCAGCTGCTGCTTATTTCCACTGTGTTCTCTGCTCTGTCTCCTTCATTAAGGTTCTCCAAACTTTTGTGAGATGTTCCTTAGGGTGAGGGACAAGAGAAGGAGGAAAGCTGCTCCTCCTAACTTCTATACTGTTCCCAGCTTTCCTCAAAGGAATGGTGAGGTTTGTGCAGTGTACACAGGAATATTTAATTCCATTCAGCTTGGAGCAAAATCTTAAGTTGTTATTAATTTACTGCTGTATCCCTTCTCTGGGTTTCCTGGAATATGCTGTAGCTTAAGCATAGCTTAGCAGATGCTCTGCCATTGCAGTTATTCAACTTATTTCAGTACTAAATTATTTTTTTTTTTCTAAAATGGCTTTAAAAATTCTCTCAGATAAGTTACTGGAATGTAAAAGTTTGTAAAACTTTCTCATGTGTTCAGCTTGTGAAAAGCATTGCTCTTGAAGGGCACACGGAAGCTGTTTTTGCTGTGGATGCTGTCTACCAGTCAGATGCACCTGATTTAAATCTGCTAATAGCTTCTGCAGCTTCTGACTCTACTGTGAGAATCTGGTCTCGGCATGGTTCAGAAGGTAACATTTTTTTAATAGTAGGGATAACAGAAAAGAATCCATGAAATCCTGTCCTTTCCATTTTGTCTTGCTGTTATGGATTCCAGTGATGGAGGGACGGATTTGTCTGCTGTAGAGAGTTTTTTTCCTGCTATCCTCTTGTTTGATCTGGATGACTTAATGGTTTAACCATTTGTAGGATCTCAGGGGTGTTTGCAGGTTTTTGTTCATCTCTCTAGCTGCTATTGTAGCAAATGGATTCAGTTTTAGCTTCCTGTGTAGTGAATGCTGTTGCTGCGGGATATGTTTTGTAATATTTATTGCTTCTGATGTGTTACCACAGTGGAGCTGTACAGATTTAATGCTCAGTATTATCTTCTAACTCAGCTAACTCTGGGTGAATTTCTATGGCCACACAAAAGATGATGTTATTGTTTAGGCTTCTGAAAAAATGTGGAAATTTTTCAGCACCTTAAAATAAAAATGGATGGGAAATTTAACTATATAATGTAGTAGGAAATGACAGTGTAAGTGTAATAGAGTGATTAGATCAACACTGTTGTGTGTCTGTTCCTGTTTTCCAGCTAAATGCATTGAAATTCTACAGTTTGGAAATGGATTTGTTATGGATGTCTGCTTATCCTTCTTGCCTGGCAGCAATGGTAAGTAAAGCTGCACATCTTGAATATCAATGCAGGAAACAAAATCTAAGAAATCCCCCAAATGGATTTTCATAAGGCTGACTCCAGACCTGTGTGCCACGGTTTTTGTTTTCCATGGAATCAGCTTGAGCTGGTGCTTGTATCTAAAGATTTTCATTGAACTCTTCCTAGTAATTAGGAAAGCAAACTGATTACAGTGTCTTCAAAATGATGCTCAAATGGGGTTGTTTAGTTGAACTCTTGAGATGGAAAGCTTAAAAAGGGGGTAACAATGCTGTAAGTGAATGGGAAAGGATGATGCTGTTAGTTCCACCTGCTCCTTGCGGTGCTGCTGCGTATGTTTGTTCTTCTTGTTTGAGTTGAAGGGCAAGATCCAGAAAAATTCTGAAGGCCTGCATCAAAAAATGTAGGTTTCCAAGCAGTGTTTATCACCTGTTCAGTCTTAAATGTGAAGAAGCTGAGAGGCTGAACTAGTTTAACCTGCCTGTTCAGGATGGTTTGTATGGTTTTCTATTAGCAGAAATGTCAGATTTTGTTAGTATGTAGAAACTTTTATTTTTTAACATAAAGCAAATGTATTCTCAAGCCACATACGTGTGTTGAATTGAGTTTAAGTATCGTTACAGTCTTTCACCTGGATGGAGGCATGCCAGGCTCCCAACAGAAAAAGTGCTGAATTTTCTAACCATATCTAGAATTTTCAGCTCTTTGTACGTTGTTTTGATTATATGCCTACAAGCTTATTTTATTCTTTGGCTTTGATACTTCTGGGAGATACAAAAGCTCTGTCAAGATGCGTTGTCCCATTTGGAAATGCCTGTGTCTGTTTTCAGAGCATGTCTGATACCAAAAGAAGCATCTGCACCACTAAAGAACATTTAAACGTCTCTCTCGCTTTATTGTAAATACACCAACATGAGATGAAGTTAAAAGGTTTGAGAGTAAATTAAAATAATTATCTCCAGTGTGAATATTCTTTAGAAGTGAAGTGTTGGTGCTGTCAGTTTAATTAGTATAACATTCATATTGCTAAACAATAGATTATTTCTTCATTTATGATACTGTGCGGGAAAGAAATTCTCACTGTAACACTCTAGAGTAGTGCATCTGTGTAATGTTGAAATCTTGTTGTACGTAAGAGAAGTAACCATTCATTTGGAAAACACCTTAAATTAAAATTATCATATTAGTTCTTAAAACTAAATGTTTCTGAAACTCAAATTACATTAAGTGCTTGAAGGTTCTTTGAATGGTGGAATAGCAAGGATTTTGTTTTCCAGAGTCCCCAAAACCAGTGTTGCTTAAAGTTACCTTGACAGCAGGACTGTCTTTTATTATGAACTCTTCCCATCCCAATTCAAATTAGTTATTCAAAGCAACACAGTGCTCATAACCTGGAAAGGAGTACTTTACTTTTCTCAAGAACTGAAATTATTTTCTAATGAGAAATTATTTGTATCGCTTTTGTATAGAAATAAAATCTCTAAACATTCGCGTTTTTTGTCCAAGTTCCAATCTGAATGATCTCTACTGGTAAAATTGCCAAGAAACACCTTAGATGTTGAACCACAAATGCATTAAAACGTTTCCTGTAGAAATCTATACAGGGACTTTTAATAAAGCATAGCCAGTGTTTTCTCCCTAAATCTGACACAGTAGTCCATATAACTGAGGAGTATGTTCTCAAGTCTAAATAAAGTAGCTTAAAATATATTATTAAAATTATCACCGCTGATCATTTGTCAGAAACATTAATCTGTAATGGCATTTGGAATTTTAATGAGCTTCAGGGAAAAATGATCTATGATAAATTTAGGAGTTGCTCAGAAATCTTTACAACAGCTAAGTTGTTAGCTGTATAAAGATTCAAAGAAGCTTTTCTCTTGAGAACAATCTGCATTTCTTAAATCGGGAACTAAATACAGAATTACTTCTCTGAATATTGTAAACTGCTCTCCTGAACTAGAAACATTTACAGTAACCTCTAATTTCACCAACCAAAGAAATTTGAGGCTTGCATTGAAAATTGATTCATATGCAATGGATGCTTTAGCCTTCAGAAGACATTGGAGTTCATGATGCTTAGGATTTTAACTGATTGTCCTTGAAAATAAATTATTGAAGAAACCCTGAGCAGCTTTTGTGAATAAGTCAAACAGGGAAAGCTGGTAAGACTGCTCATAAAAACCTGACTAGTCATTTGCAGCCGGAATGCAGCTTAAGCACTTTACTGGCAGCCTCTTAGTTAAGGCGTTTCTGTACATTTGCTTTTGAGCCATGAGGAAGAGCTTTGTGCTGTTGTGGTCGGTTGCTTGCTTTTTGCCTTGCAGTGTCTGCACAAACTCTGCTTCTGAAATGCTGGGAATAGGATTTACTGTTTTACAAATCTTGATCAGCTATTTTTCACGCACTGTGATTCTTTCTACCACCTGGATAATTGTCATGATGTAGCACGGCCTCTGACAGTGTCTCCTCAGAACTGAATTGCAACAGGGAAAAAAAGAGCAAGTGGACTTGAAAAAGATCTGCTGATCCAACTTGCTTTTCTTATCTCCTTTACAGGACTTTTATCTCAATCAGATCCAAATTCTAATACCCTAAAGCATTTATGTGAAAAACTATATACTAATCTGCTTTTGCCAGTTCTATAATTCTTGATAGAACTTTTTGAGTGAAAGTATTTGCATTTGTCTGCTACAGCAACTAGATCATAATTCTCTCTTTGTTTTTATTCGTGAAAGTTTCATTCCATTGAGTAAGTATGTAATTACAGTAATGGCTCATAAAATGTGTTTCTCAGGAAAGGATGATACTGTCTCCAAGAAGATCCATTGTATTGTATTTTGTGGAGGAAAACCTCACTCTTGCCCAGTTTCTGAGGACCTGATGACCAGGTCTTCTTTCAAAGCAGCCCGTTATCTTCAGTCCAAAGCAGGTGTTTTTGGTTTGTTTTTTTTTTTTAGCCCTCTTAAAGTGAGGAGGAGTTGGAGATGAAATGTGACTTAGATGTTGGAGAAAAGAAGCAAGTGATGGAGCTCTAAGAATGTGCAATGTGACTTACAAGTGCAAGAGGATCAGCAGATAACTAGTCACAGATTTGGTACAGGCAGAAAGAGGAAATTAGTGTAGAGGATAAATGTATTATGAATAATCAAGTTGATTTTTGGTCTATCCATAGTAAAGATAAAATTATCTATATAAAGGGATGGCATTTAGTGTTGTGGGCATTATGTGTAAAAGAAGTAGTTGATTTTAGTGAAATTTAGTATCTTGTTTTCCACCCAGACTTGAGAAATGCAAACGTCTAGCCCTGATAACTTATGTCATCATAATTTTGTAATTAATTTATTTTCTTTTACTGTTTTAGTTCCTAGCAGTACTATCCTCCTTATGACCTAAAAAGAGTAAACATTAACTACTTTCCCCCGTCCTCTTCTGTAGGAGAAAGGAACTACTACACTGTCTAAGTTAGTTCTCTTTTTAACCTTGAACATAACTTTGTCTGGTTTGATTCCACAGAGTTTAGGGAGTTTGTGCACTTTTTAGGATAGGCAGTGGAAGTAAACTACTCGAGACTTCAGTAGGTGTATAAAAATGTTCATTGCTTTCATATTCTTGTGGACAGATAGTGATCTGTCTTCTGGTTTTGGTCTGTCTTTTTATTTGCTGTATAATAATTATGCTAATTTCATCTAAACTTAGTTGATTTAGGAACTTGAACTGCATTAGTTCTGAGTGATTTTTTTTTTTTGTTCCTTCCTTCTGTATTTAGAGCAAATTCCTGTTGATACCAGTAAAATATAATTAATTAAAAACTCTAGTACTTGAACTTCCTACAGATTTGTGAGATTGAGAGTTTGTGAGCTACTGTTTTTTAGCATCTTAAATATTTATAGATACTATAAGCATGTCAAAATAACTTCTGAGTTTTGTGTTCTTGAGATACTAGTTTATTAGGCAGCTAATGTAGAAAACATTAAAAAGTGGTGTCACACTTGCCTGTCTGTTAATATTTCTGTATTTCTATAAATTTGTATATTGATTTTTACATTATTTATATCTTTTTAATATGCTGGAATATTAGATTTTATAAAAACATGAAGACTTTCTTTTCCTTTCCAGTACCAATACTGGCTTGCGGTGGTGATGACTGCAAAATAAGTTTGTTTATACAGCAGAATGGTCAGGTAATTACAGTTTTTGTCTCTTGCTCAGAGCATTACTCAGTTCTGCTCCTTTTCAAATGTGCTGTTTTTTCTTTTTTAAGTTCTTCAGTAAGTGCTGTATGTCTCTACACAGCCATCACATACAACTACCTCTCTTCAGATAGTTATCTATTTTTCTAGGTAATGATGAAATGCAGGTACAGAATATTGAAGTTGAATTCAGTGTATGAAAGTGTTAGTTTTTCTTGATTTCCCCCCCCCCTTTCCTGTGGGAAGATAGCCTGTATTTCTATTCCTGCTGATACAAAATAGCTGCAACAGTTCTTCTTTACTAAGTATCCAGTCACTGAGTGGCTCATATGGAAATGATGTTACTTTTATTCTATAAATTCATATCATAAAACTGTTATGACTTTTATCTGAGGGATTTTATGTTTGTTACTAAGTATGCCCTTTATGCTTGAATGCTTTTGAACATTAAAAAATTATGTTTAGGAGTGAGTATGTGATCTTCTAAAAGCACATACAGTTTTCATGTATTATTTGGAAGCTGACAATTTTTAGTTTTTCACAGAGATAAATGTTCCTTTGGAGCAGTAGAAAAACGTTATGTCCTCTCTTGCATCTGTTCAGAAGTTTAGTTAGATTCTAAAGCATGTGTTGGATGACTGTTTTCCAAAACAGTACTAAATATCACTTCCTTCTTTTTCCCATGCCCCTAAAAAAAACCAAACCAACTCCTATCACAAACGCTGCCCTAAACACTGGTGAAGCTACCATTTAGAAACCTCTGCTGAAACTGGCAGATGTAGAACCACTTAGTGGTCTGGATTTGCTCAGACACAGTACCCTTAGAGATTAAAGAACAGATATTCCTTTTTCCTTTTTTGAGAGAGATAAAAGCTACTTTGTAGATAATTTTGCCAGTTTGTGCTGCCATGTACAATAATAAGATTTTTTTGGGGTTTGTTGTCATTAAAATAAGTGCTTCATCCTTTTTGTCCACGTTTAGTGATTTTTTGGCCACCAAGTGGAAAAGAAGGGTGCTTTGTTAGATTTTTGGTTTGTTTGTTTGGTTTTTTTCCTCTAAGTAGCTCATGAGTTAAGTCAGCTTAATGAATTCTCTAGGAGTTAGCAATGGCAGAACGCCACTCATGATTCTCAGTGTGCTAAAGAAAGACTTTTATCTCAGGGACTGTGCAGTTGGTTTTTTCTCCTTCTGGGTCTGCAACTTGTTTTCTTGTATGATTCAGATTAACAAATTATATACACTTTGACTGCCAGAAATGTTCAGAGATACATAACTTATTTTGCCCATTGGTGGCCTAACTTTTGAGTATAACAGTAGTCTTAGCCATTCTGAAAGGCAGTCGGTCTGTGGAGGATCAGGGAGGGTAACTTGGATAAACAAGCTCCCTCTTCAGCTTCGTAAGCAAGTTTGTACGGTCTCTTGGAGGCAGGAAACTTTTATGCAAGGGGTGAGCAATTTTTCTTATTCTACATGTGTTACTTTTCACATCTTCAATTTTGGAAAGTATTTCCACCAGCTGTTCTGGCAGAGTTGGTGTTCAGAATATCTCTTAAAAGAGGTGGGACTTCTTGTTGGTGTCTGTCTAAACTTTCCAGAACATCTCTGTTAGCTAAGTAGAGTGTGCAGGCCTCAAAGAGAAGAGCCTGTGGAGTCCATTACGACTATTAACAGAATTAAAACATCCTTGTGAGCCTTTGGCATAAATTCCTTCCTAACTGCTAAAGGGAGGTTCTCCTCTTTAGTCAGGTTCTCTCGGATCTGCTGACACTTTTTTTATGGCTTCTGTAGTACTCTTGAAGGTATTTAAAGGAAGTGTTACTGTTGCCCTGCCATTTTTTACTTGAATTTAGCATAGGAGACTGATTAGAATCTTAGCTCCTGTGTCATTCCCTCACTGTAGCTCTGTCCTGTTAACTGTGACAATTGTAAACTACTTCCTTTATTTCACGTCCTCTGAAAGGTTGTATGACTCCAAAGGTAGAAGGTACATTCATGACGGGGCATTCTAATGAAGCTTAAAGGGCACTGTTAGACTCTCAGGAAGGATGAGGCATCTTCAGTTAGCTAATTCAGGCTACCTTTCAGTAAACCCATTAATTTTACTGTCGAAATATATTTATTCATTAAAGCGGCATGGTTTTTGAAATTGAGTGGGTACGCTTTAAATCTTTTAAGACTCCCTACTCGTAGATCCCTTATCGTGTTAAGTAGTAGAGAGAAAATGAACTTCTTGCTTTTCTGACTTGTTGAGAGTATTGATTTATAAAAGTAGCTAGGGAAAAATCTTTCAGAAACTATAATATGTCTAACTGCTTGAGATGCAACATCTATGGATATGGCCTGTGGAGGGGGAAGTAAGTAAACCAGGGGCTTAAAATAGGGCTTTAAACCAAAGCACTTCTGTGTTGAACTTTGTTTCTCCAAGAAGATAGTGCAGTGCATGTTTTGGGTTCCACCCAAATAGTTTGACCTAAATGAGTTGTGGAATAGAAGACTCAAAGATAATTCAGGCTCTTTCTAATCTGATGAGATTGGTACCTTAAAACTTCTTCAGGCATCAAGATTAACAGCTGCGTAAAGGAGGGATATCGCCTCTAGCATCTGCTGGACAAAAATGACCTCTGTTGCCCAATTTGCCAAACTGCTACTAGCTTGGTCCTGAAGGAGATGTACTCAAAGTGTGGGCAGAATTAGCTGTGCAGTGTGCTGGGCATGTTCACAGACAACCTTGCTTCATTAGCTGTGCTACCTACAGAACAGCTTTAGTCTTTGCCTAAAAGAAAAGAGACCAGATTGCTGCTAAGCAACAATGTTCAGAGATTAGTTAAGAGGCATGGGAAAGCCTGTGAAGTTGAGGTTTTGTTTAACTGTTGGTGCTGTAACCTGTTATGTATCCAGGGAGGACCAAGTGTAAGACTGAAATAGAGAAGAAAAAAATGTGAGACTATAGAAACAAAAATTGTAAAAAAGAGAAGAATGACAGCTCAAAATACTGTTAAATTTAACCTAGACAATAATAAAAACTTTGACTGAATCCGTTAAAAATAATGACTGTGTGCATCTGCAAGAAGGTTTATATTGATTCAATTTTAGAACTGAATACATCTGAACAGACTGAGTATGTGATACCAAGAGACACCGACATCAAAGAAAAGGGCAAAAACAATACAAAATACCCTAGCAGAAGGCATAACAGCAACACTACTTGCTCAGTTTCAGTGGACAATTTTATTTTTATGGGAAACAATATCTTGAAAACTTTGAGTGAATTGTAGAATATCTCAAGTTTGAAGAGACCCATAAGGATCACTGATTCCTTGCTCCTCACAGACCACCTAAAACTAAATTGTATGACTGAGCATCATATTCCTAATGCTTCATGCCATCTTTCTTCTGTATAATGGTAATAGCCCTTGTGTTACCTTTCTATTTTCCAGCCACTGTACTGGCACTGTTCAGATAGGTGCCAAGTAGATTATGATGTGGTAGGGATGGGCAAGTGAATGGAATTATAGAGGTTTGGGGGTATCTCTCCTCAGCAATAAGGTCTCATACATCAACTGGCACTAGTCTTACTGCTGGTGAGTGAATATGAGGTAATTAAATTCAGAAACCTCTACCTTAAGTCATATGAATTGCCACCAAGTTCAATGGCACTCTTCAATGTAAGCATGTAAAAATAATACAGACTTCTAGCTGACTGGTTAAGAGTGCTTGTTCTGTAGTACAAAAGAACTGCATGCTTGACTTAAATCTAAGTAATGCTTAAAAACCTATTTGGGAAATGACTTAGAAACCTGGAGTGGTATTAATAATGTCAAAGTCATTAGTTGTACTCTTTAAAGAGAAAACAAATGGCTGCTTTTCTTAATAGATCTCTTTGATGTAAGATGATGAGAGTTATTAAAAAAAACCCACCACAACACCTTGAAATTAAAAAAAAGGAAATTGATTAAATGTGTGTTTAGATTAATATTAGTGTCAAGTTTCAGGAGATATGCACACTGTTTAGCATAAAAGGAACCATAAAAGAGAAGGATGTTAGCAACAGTTCAGCCTGAACAAATCTTTCAGTTGGAAATAAACTTACCAACTAACCTTGATGAGTATAAAATACAGACCATTTTGTCAAAGATCATATAAATGAATAAATAAATACATGCTTTATCTATTATCTGAAGTATGAATTGCTAAAAATTTTTTTTATGTATTGCCAGAAGCATGTAGTCTTCAGAAAAACTTTAAGGTTGCTGTTTGATCTCACATCTGGGGCTGTTCCTGCCTTTATTTATACATAACCTGTTGGGTGTTTAACATAAACATCTGTCTGGAATGCCCCATCTGAAAGTGCCAGTGGTGCAGAAGTGACCAGCCAAATGAGGGTTAGATGGCTGTGAGAACACATTCTAAAGACCTAAACCTTTTGATTTGTAAGTATCTGTTCAGCTGTTCTAGTCATGTATCTCATATATAGATTGTTCTGTGATTTTAGGGCTGTTTACAAGGCCATGTTGTGATAGGGCAAGGAGCAATGGCTTTAAACTGAAGGAGGGTAGGTTTAGAGTAGATATTAGGAAGAAATTATTTACTGTGAGGGTGGTGAGGCACTGTAACAGGTTGCCCAGAGGAGTTGTGGATGCCCGAGCCTTGGAACTGCTCAAGGCCAGGCTGAATGGGGCTTTGAGCAACCTGGTCTAGTGAAAGGTGTCCCTGCCCACGGGGAGGGGTTAGATCTAGGGGTTCTTTAATGTCCCTTCCAAACGAAACCATTCTATGGTTGTGTGACTGCAAATGTATGATGAGGAGAGGCAGAGTAGCATTGTTTGATGGGCAGGTGATTTTGGAGAATATCGGAAATGTTGGGTCAAAGAGAGAGGAAGCAATTTCTGAGTATGGATTTTTTCCTTTGGCTGAGTTACTTCTGAAGCTGAAAACAGAGCTTTTGTGACACAATGAGAAAGGCTTCTTCTCCCTGCCCCCTCTTCTTGTGGGTAGGGAGAGAGACCTCAGTTGCAGACTTGTGCTGATAGAGGCTATCATTTAATTGTAGCTCTTAGTAGGCCTAGGTAAGGGATTGAGTAGAATATAATGCCAGAAATAATGTGATAGTTATTCATACTAAACTACACTAGCACTTTAACTAACAGTTATTTTAGATATTTTAAGTCAACTTTGAATAAAAAAAAGTCATGAAAGTAGGACTGTTTCTGGGAAAGGAAAAGCAGAAATGGTTTAAATGCTAAGTAAGTAGTAAATACTTGTACCTTAATTTAATCAAAATAAAATGGTAATATATACATGTTATGAATGAATATACATTACTAATGAAAGTTCTTAAAAAGGAATCCAGACTATGTTTGCATTCCTGTGTTCTGGGCCCACATTCGTGCAGTTTTCCATCAGCAGTGATGGAAATATATATATATATATATATATATATATATAGGAAATACAGATACAGTGCTTGATGTTTACCTTCTTTGAAAACTTAGTCATTAAACTTCAGGAACATAGAGAATATTTCTAAACCTGTAACTGATTCTTATTAATCATATTCTATTACAGATTTATTCTTGAAATAATTTCAAAGCATTTACTCTTCTTTTTATACTTTATTTTGCCTGAATTCATTTTCCTCATCGTCTGCAGTTGCATCCACTTCACACAAATACATGAAATTGTTTGTCACGTCATACCTTATGCTTTGTGTACCACAGGAAGCCTGATAAGCTTTAGAAAAATTTTGACTGTAGCCTCTTGAAGGTGAGCATCTTAAATTCACATCCTTTCCTGCTTGTATATGGGAAATGCCATAATGTGACAGGTGTCTATCCAATGCTGGCAAAACCAAAAAGGCTTATCTAGAATCTATCTGTAAGTTAGAATCCTTAGTAGCAGCTTTTTTTTTTCAGTTTCAAATAATAGAAGCTGTAAATATAAAAGTCTTGAAAAAAACAAAGCTTATTGCTGATATGTGCATGGTAATTAAGTGCATTTCCTTGATGTAACAGGACTTTTTATTCAGTTTCAGAAAACGTTGATACTCCCTGGCCATGAAGATTGGATAAGAGGCGTTGAGTGGGCAGTCTGTGGTCAGTATGAAAGATGAATAAAACAGAATACAGGTTTAATGACAGTACTGGTGTTTTACCCCTCCAGCAGATGACTTGGATGCACTGTAGTACCTAAACTCTTGTGGTTGTGATGTTTGTTTTCCTGAGATGGTGGTACTAATATTAAAAACAAAAGTGGAACTCTGTGTCCTTTTAAAACAGCAGCATATTTTTCTTGCTTGCTTCAGGTATGTTTACCTGACTGGTACTTAAATGCAAACAAATTGAAATTTTAACAACTTGTCCTTTTCAATATACAAATGTCTGTATCTGAGTAAGGAAGAGTTGGCTGCTTTTTCAAAGTGAGGAAGAGTAGAGGGAAAGAGTGCATTTCTCTTCTCCTACTTCCCCCCTGCACCTTTTTTTTTTTTTTTAATTGGGAAATTAAGAGGAAAACCTATTCAGACATTAACATAGTTCTTGCAATGGCACAAATAAAATAGATGGAATTACAGGATGCTACAAGTCTGGGGAAAGAAAAGAAGGAAAGGAGTTCTTGACAAATATTGAGACTGTTAGAATTCCAGAAGCAAAGGCCTTAAGTAGTAGGGAAGTGTATGTACAATATGTACAGTGTTTACCTTGTCTTCCACATCTTATAAGCAGGGACTTGTTCCTAGTCAATGTGTTATAAACTAGTAGAGAGTTTGAAATGGGAAAGATAGCTGATGTTGAAGTAAAACAGTGTTTTTTTTATGATGCTCTGTACAATAGGAAAAATTGAGATAATGTTATTGTGCACGTATGGAAGATGGTAGGTTAGTCATGGCAGTGGTTGCGATGAAAAAGCAATGAAAATCTGGCTCTAATTTTTTCCTCTTCTTTTTTTGCAAACAAATAGGTGAGGACCTTTTCTTAGCAAGCTGTGCTCAGGATTGTTTGATAAGAATTTGGAAAGTGTGTACAAAATCAAAGCAAATTCCAGAAACTGAAGATGATTCCATAAGACTGAAAGAGAATGTTTTTACTGTCAAAGGTAGGTAACAGCTGTAAACTTTCCTTGCACAACACTCACTTGTGTATCTCTTCATGGTTTCAGGGAAGCCATGAATGTAGTTACCACCTAATTTGGTTTGTTTCTGGTATGAAAAGACTGAGGTGAATTTGATGACATTATTTTTAGCTGTTAGCAAAAGCAAAGTTATTGTTTTAAAGCTGTGGCTATGTAAAGTTAATGATGTGTTACAAGAAATGGTAAAGCAGTGAGAGAGCTTAATATCAACATGCATTGTTATGTGTATTTCAAATGCAATACATGGAACATATATGTCTGTGGGAGGGAAGCCGTTGTGTAGTTCTCCTCCAGTTTAACAGCTTACCTTTCATCTTCTTTCAAATTAAATGAATTAAGAGTTGCTACTATTAATTTGAACATTAGAAACGTATTGGAAAGAGCAGATAAGTATGTGCAGCCTTACTTCATGGTCAATTAACAAGCTGTTTAAGCACTGTAACATCAGATGTTCGCATTGCTGGCATTGTTGGGTAAATTATTAGGCAATTTAGGTAATATAATGAATATGTGTATAAAGTACTCGTGCTGCTTCCTGCAAATCTTGATTCATTGTTTAAAGGATCTTAGTGCTTGTGTTTTCAGTCATTTGGAGATGTAAATATGCTTAAGAATATGTGTAGTGCCAGTGCATTTATTTCAAAATTGCTTGAGAGTTCTCCAGGAATTCTGAGAGACCCCTCTGAGGCAATACACTGACCTACCAGCATCAATCTGGTACTCAGGGCTTGTGGCCAAGTAGGTTTTCAAGGAGCTGTTCAATGTCAATAAGCTTTGGAGATATTGGTAGATGTTGAAAACAGTTGCTTATTTTTGCTGAAGATATCAGAAATGACCTGGTCTGTCTTGGCTCTTAGAAAGAAATGTCCTTTTCTCTGATTTGTGGTAGATACTGACACATCATATGCAGTTTCTTTGGAGTCTGTGTTGGCTGGTCATGAAAACTGGGTGTATGCAGTTCACTGGCAACCTTCATTTTCCAAAGGTAACAAGACATCAAACACTTTGCAGCTGTATTAAGTGTTGTATAGGTAGAGTACAGTCATACATCTTTGTATTGTGTTTGCATATTCACTTGTTATTGTAGACTATGACAATCTTTAAATTCTGCAAATAATGTTTTGTGAATAAACACTTGTTGCCTTGTTCTCATGTTTTCTTTAAGGAACGAAGTAAAATAACTGAGCTATAATGACTTTATTATAATAGTTTGTAACAGTGTACAAATTAGTTTAATCATTAGGAATTAATAGTTCTAATAGTTTACTTTGATACATGTATTTGAAATGTCTCTTCTTCAGAAAGTAAGCATTGCCTCAAGAGCACTCCCTTCTTTTTTGTGGAGTGAATTCCTGGAGTATTAGTTTTCTCTAGCATGTAGCTCTAAGTTATTAATGCAGACTCCCATTGAAAAAGTGTTATTTAAAGTTTCATTTTGTGTTTTGCTCTAGTATTTATCTGTCTTTTGAAATCCTTAAATTCTGACAGCATTTGCAGTACTGATTTCCTGTCATGCCTCTACCTGGCATATAAGGGAAGGAGATTCTTGATTTGACATGCTTGCACAATCAGAACACACTTGCTTATTTGTACTGGCCAAGGTGTCTTTTTTTCTGATATATTTTAGTTGCTGAGGGCAGGTGACTTCAGCAGTACAAAGGACAGCTTTTCTGGTTTATATATAACACTTGAACAGCAGAGAGCCGTTAGAATGTCAAAATACACATAGTGAAAGACACAGGACTTGCCTTAAAAATATTGGCTTAGTTATCTGGTCGTTAAACTTTTCGCTTTTCTCAGTTAGATACCAGTGGAAGATTTTGTCTGTTACAGCAAGGTTTGTGCACAGTATAGGCCTGTCAGTCTTGCACTGCATTCCAAACTGTCCTGCTAGACCATGAAGTTTTCCAGGTGCATCTGCATACGTGAGCTTCTTGTGTTCTGTGGCCTGCCCAATCTTGGGTTCCCCAAAACAGATTTTCAGTAGAGGCAAATTTCTCTGAGAGACATATTCTCAGTGCAGAAGGTAGGAGGTCTGATGCTGGCATACCACCTCATGAGATACCCACCAATATCTCTATTATCAAGAAAAGTTCCTCAGTGGTTTTCCTGCAGGTTTCACAACTGGGTGATGAATGAATTCCTTCTTTCCCATTCTGGCTGTGTTGGGCATTTTTCTGGAGTGTTTCACTGCATTTTGGAGAGCAGTCCTGACTACTGCATGTATTCCAAGGTTCTAGATTCCATTGAAGTCAGTAGTGAACTTAAAAATTTGGAAAAAACCTCAGTGAATACTGAGAGATTGTTTTGTTTTAAACTGTAAATCTCTCAGTAAAAACTTACTTAAAGAATGGATTTGAGAACTGCTATGCATTCTCTTTGTGAAGCTCTAGCTTTTCCTCCAAATTTTATTTAATTCAGTATAAGTTTGGAGTCAGTAAACTGGAATGTGGTTGTTCTCATGTACGTTTTACATTTTCTTTGGGTGATTATGATTGAGAATACAATACCTGCTAATGAATCCCTGGCAAGAATGTAGAACCTGTAAGTCTGGCATATAAGAACTGCATTGCATGTCTCTGATGCTGAATAATTTTCTTAATGTGTTTGGATTTCAGTATCACCTAACTTTTAAAGAAAGTATTCTCCTAGGTTGTAGGGTAATAATTTTCCTTGTACTGTAGATGGCAGCATGCAACAGCCTATGAGGATATTGTCTGCATCAATGGACAAAACTGTGATAATCTGGGAACCTGATAAGGAATCTGGAGTCTGGCTAGAACAGGCAAGTGTCAGTCTTTCTCACAATATATACTGTATTCAGGTTGTCTTGCCAGTATCATTTTTGTACTGTAGGGAACAAAAGCTCTATAAAATTCTGGCAGAGAAAGGCAAAAGTGTTTTCCTGCAGAAATACTCATTCTGATACTGTGTTGGAAGTAAAACTGTATTTTTGTTTAAAAGTGATACAATATGACTTTTATTGCTTGTTTGATTTCTTATTGCTATTTTGGGGAGTTTACAAAGGGTGTTTGTGCTCAGCTGTCACTTGCAGTATGCAAGACAGGTGCTGCATAGTAACACATGCTACGTGCTCCTGCTAAGAGGAGAAAGAAAGCCTCCTGAACTATTTGCAGTCAATCCTTGTGGGAATGCAACCCAAGCAGTTACTGCAGAGCAGCAGCTGACACGCAATTCACAAGCCTGGTTTTACTCACAGTAACTTGTTCATGGGCTGTGTAATTAGGTTTCTCCTGAATACTCACGTGTCACTGTAGTATTTTGAAAGCTGTTCTGGTGTGGATCATCCTAAATAAACAAGTAGTACAACCAGATTTCTCTACTGCTTTGATGTCCTTGTTTTCAGATGACCTGCTTTTTGAAATTGCTGCAGTAGTTCAGCTGAAGTTGTTTGTGTTGGGTTATGCCAGCCATTGTTTGTGATCTTTCCTATGACAAAGAAAGTTCCAATCCTCTCTTGGGTGAAAAAGAGAGAATTACAGTAGTACATTTCATTTTTCCTCTGTTTCATTACAAAATTCTTGTGTCTTTGTGCTGGAAGTAGAAATTAGTTCATAATAGGGTGATTGCTAGAGATGCCATTTGATGTCCCTGGTTGTAATGCTTAGTTGTGGCTAAATTTAAGTGGGTTGTGCGGTCAAGCTTGTTGCAAGTTGTGATTCTTTCATTTTACATTCTCTTTGCATTGATTTGACCACAAATGTGCAGCTTGAAGTTCAGATCAGACATTTTAACTGCAGCAACCCTTTTTGCATCGAGAGAGGGAAATCTGAGCTGGAAGCCTGCAGGGAGGAAGGGCACAAGGGGAACATTCCAATTTCTCTCTTTCATCTTGATATGATGAGCAAGATCTCTCCAGAAATTCATTCCCCTGCTCAGAGGGAAGACTAGAATTCTGCCTCTATCATGGCATATCAAAATCACTTCAATATGAGTGAGGGTTTTTTGTTTTGGTTTGGTTTTTTTGAATGAGTGCTAATAAAATGGAACTACTAGTGCAGTGCCATTGAACATGAGGCATAGGTTAATTTCATTTTGATCTTAGGAGGCTGTATAAGAATAGGGGAGTTGAAAGCTTGAAAGGAGTTGTGGTCTTATGTCTTGAATAAAACTTGAAAATGTAACCTTATTAATCTTTTAATAAAATTTAAAAAGTGGAAGGACACTAGAGCAACTGTAAGGCATGTGTGTATGCATGTGTACATACTTGCAAAGTCATAAGGGAGACACAAAACAGGGACCAAAATATGCCAGAGAAGGAGTGTGGATCAAATTGCAGGTGTTCATGGAGAAACAGGGAAGTGCAAATATGCTAGGGAATCTTGAAAGTTAAGGAGGAAAAGAAAAAGTACTTGGGAACCACTGTTTCTTTGTACCATTTGTCCATTTTGTTCAACAGAGCAGTAGCAAGGCAACAGATGACAAGGAACTGTTGCATCCATCCAGCTGGACTGAAACAGAACATTTGGGTTTGCATCTCATCTAATGTCGTGTTTTCTTTCCCTTGGGCATCCTATTCTGAGATGTCTGTGAAGGGAGACTCCGTTAAAATGGCATGCAGCTTTAATTCCCATGATCTTTCAGTGCTTAACTTTGCAATTAAAATATTCTTTAAATTTGTTTGTGTGTGTAATGTGAACTCTTGTCTATAGGTAAATTTTCTCATGGAATAAGAATGATTTTGTGTGAATGGAAGGCCATTTTCATGGATATTTAACTTCTGTTCTTTAATTTAGGTACGGGTAGGTGAAGTGGGTGGCAATACTCTTGGATTTTTTGACTGCCAGTTTAGTTCAGATGGTTCAATGATCATTGCTCATGCTTTTCATGGAGCACTACACCTTTGGAAACAGACTACACTTAATAAGGTACGTTGGTTTTTTGTTAGTAATATTACTCAAAAGAATTGTGCTGTTATGTCATTTGAGGTAAGTTTCTGTTATTAATCGAAAGTGTAACAGTACAATTTAAAATTAATGATAGAAATAGTCCTTTTCTGAATATAATATTCTGTAGGAGTCTCACTCCAGGACAGAAGAGAGGTTGAAATCTTCCAGGTTCTTAAACCTGTTTGTTACCTATGGGGATCATGAAGTCAGTTGAATAGACTGAACTATTTTGTGGCTGTGCTTTGTTCACAGCTGAACCAATAACATAAGTTTCTTTTAGATGGGAGCAGTAAGTCAGTATTTGTGTTTCCTTAACCCCTCTCAAGTTCTAACAGTTTGCTGTTTTCAAATGTCTTTTTCTTGCTTTTTTAATAAGTACATCAATACTTCTATTTTGGTTAAAATGTGCCGATCAGTCAAATGAAACTTACTTTTTAATAGAAAGAATGGACTCCAGAAGTTGTGATTTCAGGACATTTTAACAGTGTAGAAGATGTAAAGTGGGATCCAGAAGGAGAGTTTATCATCAGTGTGGGCTCTGATCAAACGACTAGACTCTTCGCTCCATGGAAGAGGAAGGAGGAGACAGAGGTACAATCTTCTAAGATTTTGTGTGTTTGCTTAAGGGGCCTGGTCTGTCCTGAGTTTGGAACGAGTCGCCTGAATTTAACTCAAACCTTAAATTTCCCCAAACGATTATCTGCTCAAAACTGCTTGTTTTGGTCATTCAGTGCTGTTTTCACTTTAAAAATATTAGTGGCAGAGTTTTTTTGCAGTCACACAGTTATGATCACTGTTCAATCCTGAGTCCACCTCCAGATGGAATGGAGTTAATTTCAGTTAGTGTTCTCCCAGGGTCTTGGAAAACAGGCTCTGCAGTAATTGAGAAGGAGGAATACATGACTGATTCTAATAACCATCTATTGCCCTTGTTTAACAATCGGCTAAACACTGCTGCAGCTAATAATAAACTCAACTTTGATGGTGTTTTTTTGCACAAACTTAATATAAACAAAGTTCTCATTGTATTTTTTTGCACTAATTTGTTTATGACACTGACTGTTACTGGAATGATTATCTGAAGTAATCTCATGATTATGAGTGCAGTTGGTACCTGTCCTGGTTTAACCCCCAGCCAGCAACTAAGGACCACACAGCTTCTCGCTCACTCCCCTGCACTGGACTGGGGGAAAGTCTCTTTAGGAATGCAGCAGTTCCTGTTTCTTGTTTCTCATGCATTTTCTTCCTCTACAAATACAACTTTTTCTGGCAGAACAGTACCAATGTTCCATTCAGGAAACTGGCAGAAACTAGACTGACTGTAGTCATGTAAGGCCCTTGCAAGCTGTGCCATTAACTGGGGGAGGCTTTTATAGCTGTCTCATCAAAGCTTCTGTAGGGTAGACCAGCACAGGAGGTCTGATGTTTCTGAGAGTGAATTTGGCATAAATTCTTTGATTTCCTTCTTGAGGCCACACAGAAGTGGTGGCAATCCCAGTTCAAGAGTTTGCCTTGTGTTGTAGGAAGGACATTTCTGGTTTCGTTCCCTGCTTTTTTCCCTAATCTGTAATCTGAAGGCTTCAATGAATATATTGAAGCAAAGTTCAGGACTAGTACATGTTGTAAGTGGGCAGCATTCAAGAGTTGTCAATACCACTTTCTCTGTGACCTGCCGAAGTATTGCTCTTTATTATGTGTGCTGCTTGCTAAATTTTAATCCTGTTTTCTGAAAGAACTGAGCTTTGTATGATTGACCTGTACAGCTCTCCCTAAAACTTTTCAATCAATTGATTTAGCAGAGTAATTGCAGTCTTCATATTTAAATTTGGCACGAACTGAATTCTTACACTTCCCCTTCCTGTTCTCACACAGAGTAAGCACCTGGCTAATTTGACCAGGTGTAAATCTAAGTAGTGTCAATATTTGTTGCTGCATGGGGTGTGGGGGAAAGCTATGGTATCCTTTCGGTAAGGTAAGTGGAGGGTTGAGATAGAAATGGGTCATTTGAAGATGTGTGTTCAGGACTTCTGAACCCTGAAAACCAGGTTTTTAGTTCTGCTGCTCATTTGATAACGTAGGCTTTTAAAATGCTTTACTTTTTTTACCACACTGAGTTTGGCATCTGAAAAATTACAAGAGGTGACCACCTGATGTTTGTCTTAACAAAACACAATGGATGGTACAGATATCTATGAAAAGTTAGTGTTACAGCTCAATATTCATGTTTTTCTCTATAAAAAGGGAACTAAGTGTTAAATGCAAATAATTATCCCTTCTTGAAATTTCTGTTCTGATATCAGAATATCAGAAATGAGGGATAACCATTGGCTTCAATTTGCCATGCAAATTTGCATCCTGATTTTTCTGGAAGAAGCTTATTGCATGACTTACGCAGCTCTCTTTGTTTGGGATTTGAGTTTTTTGGGTTTTTTCATTCCTGCTTTATGCTGTATTCTAAAGTATGCAAAGATGTATCTACTAAAGGGTAAGGAGGACTTACTGCACTGTTTATCTTTTTTTAAGCATGAATGCCTTTTTCCTCACTGAAAAATAATACAACCCTTCTGAAATAACGAGGCTTTGTAGCATGTCTGAAATTCCCATTCAGGTTCTATAAGAAACTTCAAATTCAAAACTCCTATGAATTTTTAGGGTGATATGTGCAGTTTACAGTCAATATAATGCCTTTGCTTATATTCATGTGATATCTAGTACAACGTAAGGTCTGTCTTGGCTACAGGCATTGTAACACTGAAGTAGTAGGCATTGTAATACTAAGTGTAGTCTAAATTATTTTACTTTATTAAATTAATTCTAATTCTACTAGCTCTTAGCTCAAAAGTACACCCTGGATTTTTCCAACTGAAGTATCATCTAGGTGTAGTAGCAAATGACACTTAGGAAGAATCTCTTCATGAAAGTGTATTTGCTGGAAAACAAGGGATTTTTCCAGAATCATTTTTCTCACGTGTAGAATAAATTAGATTTTTAGAAAAGCAATTTAAATAATTTAATATCTGTTTTGCTAGTATTGTTAGTTTAGTATGACTATAAAACTAGCTTGTCTGTCTATTTTGGTTAGCTGTTAATTCTTGTTTTCTTGGATTAACACCTGAAGAGTAGATAGAGTATTTCAGAAACGTAGGAAAAAAGAAAACACTTCTAAAATGATTGAGATTTTCTGGGGGTTTTTTTACAAGAATCTATTACGGTTTTATCAGGTTTTTTGCAAAGCTTCTATTAAATGGTCTCACTAAAATTAAGTATTTATAGAAGAGAGGGAAGTAGGAAACTGTAGCCTGCTGACAGCAGTGCTGCTGTGCTTTGTGAAAGACAGATGAAGGCAGCAAGATAATTATCACTACCTTCCTTAGGTCTTTCAGAGCTACAGTTTTGAATGTAATAGTATGCAATCCTCCTTTTGGTTAGGCAAATTATGTTTCATTCCTGACTGTCAGCATAAAGAAGTCACAGTAAGTACCTTCAACACATCTTTGCGGGGACACAGTTTACTAATTACAGGAATGGGTTGGTGGAAAAATAGGATTCAGCTGATGTACGTGAGCATCAGTTTTATGCACGTCAGTAGAAGGTTGCTGTTAACTTTGCTTTAAGTTAATAAAATCAGCAGCTAAAGTAGTAGTACTTTTTTGGAACTTAAAATTGTGCTGCTTCTCTGGTTAAGAATTGTGTTTTAACTGCATATATATATGACTGTTCATTTTTAGGTAACCTGGCATGAAATTGCCAGGCCTCAAGTACACGGATATGACATGCGTTGTCTGGCGATGATCGGCCGGTTTGGGTTTGTGTCGGGAGCAGATGAAAAAGTGCTTCGAGTTTTTCGTGCCCCCAAGAATTTTATAGAAAACTTCAGTAACATCACTGGTGTTCCAATGGAGAAGCTGTGCTCCCACGTAAGTGTGCTAAAGCAATACTAAATGAAGACAATTTACATCTTAGCTGTAAATAAAGTTAAATTCAGAAAATGTCAGATTGTGCTAAACTCTGTAAAAATTCTTTTAATCATACTGAAACCTTAGCCTTGTTTTTCCTTTCCCTTTTACTTGCTTCCGTGTGTGTTGTTTCATATGTATTTTTATGGTGTTTTCATATGAAACAGGTTCTATTTGAAACCAAACAACACCTAGTGTCAGAAGATTGAAAGAGTGTGGGCAAAATTTAAATAAGTCAAACCAAAGTAGACTACTGTACACACTTGGGGATTAAGCAAACAATAAAGCCTGGGAATGAGCTGCTTCTTAATTTAAGGGTGTCGCAGTCTTGTCTAGATGTAATTATTGTTATGTGGTTATGTGTTCATATTATTTTTTTTTTTTTTGCAATTGTAGGCTTGGAAATAGCTTAAAGCTTTCAGCACTGTTTTTAGTTCTTACATACAAATATTTGTAAATATGTACTTGCTCATGCTTTATTTCCTCTTGGCATTGGAATATTTCTTCAGGCCTTAACTTTCCAGTTCTTAGCTGTTTGTACGTTTCCTGTCCTGTGTTGCTGTCCTTTCTTTGCTCCCTATTTGCATTAAGATCTAATTCTGTTTTTGTCTGCATTTTGTAGAGTAGACCTTATTCAAGATTGTTACCTCTGTACAGTGCTCTTTGGATTTCTCACTCAAAAGCAGTGTTTTCTGTGCAGTTTCTCAGAGATGGATTAACCTTTCCACTTAATTTAACAATTGAAATATCTGGGAAAGAAATGTAATCATTTTTGATAGCGAGAAGTTACAGAAGTAGCTGTTTAGAGCTTTAATTCCACAAGACTTTGTAAGCATTTGCATTAATGACCATTGTACAAATAACTTTGTGCTTTTATAATGCTGGCAGATGTCATTATTTTACTTTATATAGACTTTTCTTATCGTCTCTTCCTCTGAGTGCTGTTTTTTGATTCATAGTATCACAAAGTGTTTCACATGGGCTTTGGTTAAAGAGGAAGGCTTTATGAGCTCTAATTATACAGCTGCTTTTAAATAGCTTTATTGAAATTGTTGTCTTTGAAAGCTTTTTATCATTAAAATGGGGAAGCTTTTTCTTAATTTGGCTCAAATGCCTTCCCCCAAAAATACCTAAAACCAAAAAAGCCAGCTTTAGATTCAAAAAGGGTTGAATAGGATTATATTCAGTTCAAATCCATGGGATTGTAATATACTTTGGGTTGTAAAGAAGAACCATTTTTAGAGGCCTTATATTTGTATGTGTCTCTGATGTGTTTTCTCATCTAATTATGAACATTTAAATAAATTTTAAGCTGTCACCTAAATTATTGATTTACTTCTGTAAAGCAGTCTTTCTTTGAACTTTTCAGACACCATAAGGAAGGGCTTTTACAGCTATTAAATCTTTTTTCATCTCTGCACAGGGGCCCCAAGTTCACCTACCCTTTCTATATTTTTACTTTTTTCCCCTATATCTTTATACCAAGTATCTTCTGTGTGATTTCTCTTTCCCCTGTGCTGCTTTAAACAGACCCATATTCCAGCCACATCTCTGTGCTATTTACTGAGTTGTGTTTCAAATTGTGGTCACAGGCACTCACCCTCTGTTCCCTTTTCCAAAATGCTGCTTTATTATTTCACTTCAGAACAACTATTTCCCAGTTCTATTGTGTTAAAAACTGCAGTGCTCTCAGTTAATAGATTAATTGTCATGTGCTAGAATAAATACAATTGTGGAAGAAAACCTGCAATTAGGGATGAAGAAAACCCTTGAGCTGGGGCCTTAGAAAAGCTGCTGCCTTTTTTTTTTTCTTTGTTTTTCTGGAAGAATACTGGTCTTAGTTTTGTCCAGAGTATGTTCTGGACGAGTTAAGAGTTTTTCAAAGCTCCCTTCACTGCTCTAGGAAAGTAACTCTAGTAACTCTCAGGGATTCCTGCAACCGTGACCTTTGAAATCCAAACCTATGTGACAATCTGTGTGTAACCTTTCTTTTTTTTTTTTAATTCAGAAGTCATCTGATCTTCCAGAAGGTGCAACTGTGCCAGCTTTGGGATTATCCAATAAAGCTGTTTTTGAAGGTATTGCTAGTGAGAAATGAAGGTTATGGTGTTTCATGTGGAAACTTTATTTATGATAGTTTTAGTGCACATATTTTTCTTAGGTCTGTAAGTGTAGGCTTTACTGCAAGTTCAGAATCTAGAACTAGAATTGTGCAAAGTGCTTATTTCTTTGGTAAAACACAGTGCTTGAAAATAAAAGCACAAGTAAGGATCTTTCCTCCCTTTCTCTGCCTTTGTGTTTTTCCCTCCTAAACGTCCCGTAATGTCTTGGGCAAACCCAAAATGCTCTTTCTCTGCTTTCCATGTTGTGTCCTGCACCCCTGTTAGAAGTAGCCCCACTCAGTCTGCACAGTGCTCCTGGGGGCCTCACTGCAGTCCTGTGATAGAGCTGGGAGTAGCCAGGGCAGGGTACTTTTAGAATTCCCTCATCTCCCATTTTTTGTATTTTTTCCATGCTCACCTCTCTGCCCTAAGTAAACTGATGACTTCTAGTAAAAAAACCCTAGTATTGAATAGTATACTGTGAAAACTAGGTTGGGAGTTACGTGTTGCTCTGTCCAAAGCTATCTTCTGGAGTCCTTTTCATACTCTCCTCAAATGCTATCACCCATGTAGAAGCTTATAGAAGTAATGTTTCTTTGAGGGGAATCAGTCACATTTTCCAGTGAAAATAGCCATTTCACCAGGTAAATGATGCTTTGTTGGAAGTATGGAGAAGGAAGAATTAGCCAACAGTAATTAATGTCTTGGAGAGGCAATGGTGATTACATTTTGGGGAAACAAGGAAGGAGGGACAAACATCTGTCTAGAATGTTGAAAAGTATTTTCTTGAGACTGGGAATGAGAGTAGGAGTCTGGTTTTTAACAAAGTCTTTGGTAAAAGTGCACTATAGTAGAATCTACAAATTAGGTCAGACCTGGTTTTTCTCTGCTTAAACGTTTATCTAAGGTGTGATCTAAAAAAGGAAGCACTTTAATAAGCTTTGTCTCCAGGGTCTTCAGTGGCAATAAGCCAAATTCTCTTAAATAATTTGTGAGAGAAAAACCAGCTTTGTTGTACTTGAGATAACTCATAAAATGTACTTTGGCAAAAATACTTTTTTTTTTTCCGCCTGCTTTCTTATGAGTTCTTCCACTGAGAAAGGGAACAACATTACCTTCTTCTAGAGTATGCACACATGGAATAAGTAATTTCCATTGATTTCATGTGGCCCACCCAGAAGCAGCACTATGAATAGAATTTTCCTTCATTGTCCACCATTGTTCACACAATGCTGTCAGCGCTGATGGCTTAGGGTAAAACATCACAGACATGTTCTCACTTACTCTGCGGGGGAATCTTCATGGTGAGCACTGATCAGATACTGGTCTCAGATAAATGTTGCTCATTTCATTTTCAAGAAGAGAGAAGACAGGGTGGATGAGAAGATAGTCCTTGTTTTGCTTTTTCTGTACCTGCTTTTTGAAACTGCTGTACTTGGGATGTACATTTGGCAAAAAGGTAGATTGTGTCCGAGAGGAACTGTTCCCCAGCTCTGTACTTTTTTCTTAATGCCTTCAAACTGAAGGACAGAGTTGAATTTCAACATAAAATTAACTAGTTTCAGTTACCTCTGGTACTTTTGCCTAAAGCTAAGCAGTTTTGCTGAAGTTTGCAAGTTGTAGATACACTTGCTCAGGTATGGCTTTTCTTTTAGTGATCAACATTAAGTTTAGGAACTCATCACTTGTGTCAGAAATTTTTGTCTTAAATGTTTTCAAATACAGAAGGAAAGGTTTAATATTGGGGAAACACAAGTTGAACTGGTGACTGCTTCTCTCAGTCAAAGTCTTTTTTAGAAATCTCTAAAAGATTATGCTGATGGAGTGAGGTCACTTTCGAAATGAATGTTAGGTTATTATTGTTTTTAATCTTTTCATGTGCTATAGAATAACTAGCTTCTAATATTCATGTTACTGTAACTCCGCAAGCAGAGAAATCTAGTTTCAACTACTTTTATTGTAAAAACAATAGATGTTTTTTACTTGTATAATAAGTGCTCGTATTTTCCCTCCTTTCAAGTATATTCTCTAGCTAACGAAGTCTTTACTTTGAATAGGAGATATGGCAGTTCAACCAGATGAGGATGAAGAGTCATTTAATACCATTTCGAATCAGTATCCTGAGATTTATTTTCAACCTTTGACCCTTACAGGTATGAGATTAATTTCTGTTGTAGGAAATAGAAAATGAGGGGTTTTGAATATAAAATTGAGCATTATTTAGCAGATTTCTAGATTATTTAATACTAAATTTGAACATGCTGTACGAATGTTTTTTAGAACCTCCACCAGAAGATCACTTGCTGCAGAATACCTTATGGCCTGAAATTCAGAAGTTGTGAGTTTTACTTTTCCTTTTCCTATTTAAGTTACAAAATTTCCAGAAAACTATTGCAACTTATTAATGTAGTCTGGTTTTGTAACTCTTCCTATTTTACTACCTGATTTGACTTTGTGTTCACTGTATTGCTTGTAAGATAAATGAATTTTATATATATATATATATATATATATATATATAAAAATTAGGAAACAGTGCAGAAAATGGCAGGTAGAACTGATGTGTCACAATTTTATTTTACTAGTTGTTTCTCCTTAACACCTTGTCTATACTGAAAGTCTCTGTGTGTAAGGAGTTTTCTGCTTCTTTCCACTTCATGGCCCAGGCTTGCAGATGAAGTCTGTCTGTCTGGTATGGAAGTAAAAGCTGAGGCATCAGTGGAGGATGTTCCCCCCCAATGCCTGCCAGAGTTGTAACGTGCAATAGGTGGAAGCAGCAGCCAAAACAGGATGTGTCTAGTGCTAGAGCAAAGTGATGAATGTTGAGTAAGATGGTTACAAACCCAGCTTGGGTATTGAAATGCTGACGGAGTGCTTGTGAATTGCAAAGATAATGGAGTTATGTGGTCATAATAATTGTTTTATGGTTGCAGGGGCTTAGAATTCTTCGGTTATGTTGTCTTCCTCTTCTGAAATTCATAGTAATTTTCACATGAGTGTTGTCACCTGATTTATTACCTAAGGCCCAGTAACATGAGGCTATACTTTCTCAATTTTCAAAGTTTTAGTATTAATCTTCAAACTATAGCAAAGAAATGAATAATCTCAATCTCTTACGGTTTTATTTATCTGAATAAATTCCCCCCCTGGAAGAGGGGTCTCATCACTGAAGAAGAATGTTGAGCCTTTGCTGATGATTATAGTTACCTTTATACAAGACACCAGTCTTGTGACTTCAGTTGTGGGGGGAGGAAACAAAAAGCTTTGGGAAAATACTTTGCAGCTTGCTTTCATTTGACTGAAGGGGAAGTTCTGTGGGAGCTCATCTTTGCCTTCAGTTGGTCAGTAAATCTGCTTTGAATGCTTTTAAGCTCTTTTACTGTGTTTGTACTCAAAAGTGTCTCTAGGAGGAAAGCCAGAGGATGTTAGACCATATCTGCATGTTTTGTAATTTCTGTTACTTTAACTGTTTCTCCTGCGCATGCTGTGGCTGCTAATGCACTCACTTAAGTAGACTGTTAAGGGATGTTTAAGTACTGAGAAGGAGCCAAGGCCAAAATTCTTCTTCATTTGTGTTTGACATTTCACAAAGTCTAATGGGACATTAATATTTGATACTCTGCTATGGGAGTACTGCTTATCTGCCTTTATATCCTGCATTCATTAAAATAACTCCATTTTATGACGGTCTTCAGATGACTTATCTGAGCGATTTTTTTTGTTTTTAGAGACACAGCTAATGATAGAGATTATTTTATGCAGGAGCAACAAGATGTAAAGCATTCATAGACTTTCAGATTTTTTGCTCAGAATAATCTTGAAAGAAGTAACATGAAATCGCATAATGTAGATTTCAAGTTGCCATAGCAGCAGAAGAACAGTGTGAGGCACTGACTTGCTAAAAATAGCTTGTTTGTCATTGACATTTGTGTATTCCTAGCTCTAACTTGACACCAAATTTTGAAGGATTAGTGTTGTGTTTTGCAAAGTGTTTGCTTGGGGAGGTTTTAGTACGAAGAATTTGCTGAATTTTTTACATAATGTAATAACTTTAAAAATACGGTAAATCTTGTGATAATATGCTAATCTTTATCCTCTTGGAAAATTATCATAGAGAGTTTATATGCAGCATGCTGAGATTAAAGCCTGAGTGTTGACATAAATATACATGTTTATATATATGTACATTTCATATAATACACTTGAAAATCAGAAGAGATCCTTTTTGACACTAGAAAATTACTGTATTCATTTGTCTGGACACTTTGAAAGTCCAGTCAGTTTACCTGTGCATTAAAAAAATGCTGCTAATTGCACTATACTAAGGCAAAATTGCTTGTGGTTGAAAATATAATTTCATTATTCATTCATGCAGTTACTTCCTCCATTGCGAAGCTTTATTTGGTGGTGTACTACATAGTGTAGAAATCAAATTTTGTATATGGGATCAGAGAATGGGGTTGTGCTGGATCTCCTATGCTGTCAAGGCTGATACACTCTTTTTAAACAGCATCTCCTATTGCCAGTAGCTTAATTCTCTTTACTGGAGACAGCAGTGGACTACACAGGCTGCTGGTCTGACCCAGGATAGTCCTGCTCTTGTGACTTTGCAAAAGACAGTGTTTTATGTTTTCTGTTAATTTAGTAAGAAAGATTAAATTTTGGTGCTTACATTTAACAGAAAGTTGCATGCAGAAGCTTGAAATGTTTCTGTCAAGTGCTCTTCAATACTATTAGGAGATAAACACAAAACAACTGAGGACTGGTTTCACAGGTTATTTTTCTTTCATTGGATTTCAGGAAATTTATACTTTTGATGGAATAAATATTTTTTAGTTTTAGAATATTGACTATCAATGGTTCTCACTGCAAAAGTGTCCAGGAATGTGCTTTAAAAGTAAGCATTATGAGAAAACTTCTGCTGGTGGCAAATTAAGAGTAAGACATGCAGTACTTTCATCATTATAAGATACAATGAAATTTGCAACTTAACATTCCAATTAGGTGTACCCACCAGTCCCTCTTTCCATTAAATGGTCCAGGCACAGTTACTCTTCATGAAAAGCTGGTGCATTCCCAGTTTTGAGACATGACTGTGGGAGTCTGTTGATGGGATATGCCCAGCAGCGATGCCTCTGGACTCTGTTCAACAGGTGCAGACAGTAATTTGTTATTTCAATAGATGGTTGTTTTGACTGCAGCCAATTGAAGTGAAATCCCATGATCATCCATCCCATGTAAGAAGTTAACACTACTGACCAAAGGAGTTTATTAAGAGAACTACCTGTCTCTTCAGAGCTAGGAAGCCACCCCACTCAGCTGATATTGAGCTGATACTTGTCTACTGTTTATAGATTGCATCTCCAATTTTACTTCCAGTCTGATTTGTGACTGATTTTGATTCGTGTTAGTCTGTATGGAATTTCTGCTTATTAGTTAAATACCAGTCTGGATATGTGAGCTTGGATTTCAGCATAACTCATGCAAAGACTGATTAAAAATGTATTTCTAGAGCAGGCTAGAAATTTTGGGGGTTTTACAGAAGTGTTTTCCTTTTCCAGCATGGTTCTTGTCCTTTAGTTCAGAAATCTTCCTCCAGTATTTCACAGAACAGGCATCCTTTGACTGCATGTTTTTTTCTTCAGTGGCCTTCAAATATGTAGTTTATGATTTTTATTGGTAGTGTTAAAATTGCTTTTTGAGAAAACAGGGATACATTAAGTGCTTTTTAAATCTGCCTTGTTAATCATTAGTGTATCTTTTGCAGTGCTGATGCTTTAGGACTATGGAATGGGCTGGAGAAATTTTTCTGTAGTCAGTTTCTAATTCTGAAAGAATTTATGCAGATGTTTAAATTGAACGCTGAACATTATTAGGAATTATTTGGGATGTAATACTGAAACAGTAGTGGGAAGTTCCTGGCAGGTGCCTTTCACTTTTGCAAAGGGATTTAAATTAATATAAGAACTTTGATACATATTGCAAGAATGATTGTGATGCCCTAAACATGTTTTCACCTGTATTTCAGATATGGACATGGATATGAAATTTTTTGTGTTGCTTGCAATAATTCAAGCACTGTAATTGCCTCAGCATGTAAGGTAAGAAAAGATTCTAGCACCATCTAGTGAAAAGTGCTGTTAGGTTTCTAGGGCTGACAGCAGGAGTCAGAATTCCTTTGGGCTGAATTCTGAATTTTGTAGAGATGACAGTTATCTTGCAAAGGTGAGAGTGGTTGCAAATAAGTTATTATTCCTAAAGTATGTGTGATTCGTTTGAAGATATTAGTAAGATAAATTCTAACAATTAGAGGTCTAAAATATTTTCTTACTGATGTATTGTCAGCATTAGAAGAAAGTAGTGAAACAATCTTGAAACTTCCCAGAAGAAGGCTGGATCTTACTGGATTGCAAGCCTAAAAATAAGCTGCCTAATATCTTAGTACTTTGAAATGTGTGACTTTTATACTTGCTTTCATTAATTCTCACTGATATTTTTTTCCATCCATCCAGGCTTCCAAAAAAGAACATGCAGCAATTATTTTGTGGAGCACTGCTTCTTGGAAGAAACTGCAGAGTTTGTCTTTTCACAATCTGACTGTTACTCAGCTGGCATTTTCTCCCAATGACAGATTCTTACTAGCAGTTTCTAGAGACAGGAATTGGTCACTGTGGAGGAAACAAGACTCCTCAGAGTCAGGTAAGATATGCAAGGAGGCTACACACATTTGTAGACTTGGCAGTTTGTTCAGTATTTCTGGCTGCAAAATATTTGAAAGAGACTTGATAAAATATTTTAATGGACATTATCTACCCAAATTTGAAGAATTAATAGTGTTATAGACTGTTGTGGATTTAAAAAATGCAATTAATAATGTAGGGAAAGATAGAAAGGAAATTAAAATGCAGGGAAGAATATAACCAGGCTTTAAATGCTGTTTAATTGATGGATGTAATGAGGTCTGCGAGTCCTCCTGCCTTCTGCATGTGATTGTGTGTTTGACTTAGTGAAATCAAGTACACAGGCTGAACTTCAAATTGGCATTCTGTCAAGGAAAGCCTTCGTCGCAGAGTTCTGTGCACACATTGCTGGAAGGTTCAGTGCTGCACCCATATCCTGCACAGAGCTGCCTTGTCCCTGCTTGCAGGGCATGACACTTTGAGACTCCTGACAGGATTAATCTCTGTCTTTGGTGTGGCTTTCTGGTAATCCTACACAATTGATTAATTTGACTAGGACTGGCTATGTCTGGAAAAAGAGCTGATAGTAAGGATTCGGTTGACTTTCTCATTAAGACTTTGAGCCTTGCGAAATCATGAGGAGATTGCTATTGAACACTTTAATAGAATCCTAGAACAGATGCTTGTGCTGAAAGCGATTATCATTGCACTGTTGGCTTAATAGCATATAAACACTGCTGGGCTCTATAGAACGTTCCTAGAGACTTGGCAGTGAGTTTTGGCCCCTTCAGACAGTGTCCGGTTGTATCCTGGCTTGAATTTCTGTTCTATTCAGACTTCTATTCCAAAGCCTGGCATATTGTCCACAGTAGTTACACAATGTTTCAGGATAAGGATCATGAATACTCATAGCAAGTAGAGGAAATCCTCTTTTCATCTGTTCATCAATAACCCTTCTGTCTACAAATAACATCATTATCAGTGTAAAGCAAAACTGCTGCTATTGGCATCCCAAGAAGTGGTTATTCAAAGTCTATGCTCCAAAATGACAACCTTTTCTACTTAGGAAAAGTATTCCCATTTACTGATCTGCTGATCAGATTTAGTGCCTGATTGTTTACATGCTGAAATGGCAGCCTCTCTCTTTGGGAACACATTAATCTTTACAATTAGACCATTATGATTTGAACTCTTGGGGCTTTACTGGTAAATAGGAACTGTGGTGAAATTACTGGGGATACATGAACACATGGTAAATGTTGCACTATTCGAAAGCTTTTGAAGTCAGTGTTCTTACAGAAAACTTGATAGAAATAACCTGAAGGTGTTACAATTGGACTTAAATTCTTCTGAAACAGAAATGTGTGTAAAAGATTGAACTATCCCTACTGTTTTAGGGCTATATAAGGGCTGACTGATACAGTCTTGAACAGGTGCTAGTTATCACTGTGAAAAGTGCTGGAAAAAAATTATTAATGTAGTCCTAAGTATTCCCAGTTGCTTTAAAGAGGAGTGGAATAATGTCTGAGTATTCCTGCAGTTCTGACAAAAAGTTGAGTAACAATTACTTTTAATATGTAACACAGTTGAAACAAGAGTTTTCCTCTATATGTTTTATTCCAGGACCAGTCTTCACTTGCTGTGCATACACAGATAAAAATACAGCTGTTCACAGTCGAATCATTTGGTCCTGTGATTGGACACCAGATAGCAAGTATTTTATTACTGGTAGTCGGGACAAAAAGGTAAGTAATATTGAAGGACTTCAGAAAGCCCAGAATTATTTTAAATGTATTTTAGAATAGCAAACTCTGTGATCTAATGAGCCCATATTTTATAAATACACAAAAATCTTATTGCTTGTATTAGCACAGAAATCAGTGATACTTTCATAAGCTAAATAAAGTGCTTGAGTATGTATATATAAGACTGTGGGCTGCCAGTTGGACATTCTCCCTTCTTTTTTCATGCAGTAAGACAAGCATATGTCACATAATTCCATGGGTCTCAAGTTTTCCTTTAACTTTCATAACAGAATCTGGTTTTGTTTGTCAGTAACTTTAATGAAATCAGACAGACTGTCTACAAAGTCAAATCTTCGTAGGTAGAGATTTTTTTATTATTTTCAGGGTCATTCACTTCATTCTGTGCCCTGGAATTATTTTAATTAAGTTACTCCTTATGTTATTGTATGTGCATTTACAAGAAGATTAAAGTGAAAGTTCCTAGATGACTCTTTTTCTTACAGGTCATCATTTGGGGCCAGTGTGATTTGTCTGTGTTTACTGAAGGGAAGATGCTGGATTCAATCGAGCCTTGTTCAACAGTACTGGATGCCGGGGATTCTGTGACTGCTGTTAGTATCAGCCGTGTGCTTACTCCTGATGGAAGGTATTGCTGGTTTTCTGTTATGGCATTCTGTGTTTAATCTGAAATTTGTATTTTTCTCTTCAGTCAACTAGCTTTCTAGTTTTCTGTGGCTAAACAGCTCCCTAAATATACCTATCAGTTATTCTGACTGTTCTTTAACTGAATGACCTCCACTTCTTTTTCTTTCCTAGCCACCTTTCCAAGTGTATGGTGACTTCTCCAAACAGTGTAAGGAGAGAGAAAGAAACAAAGTGGGACAGGGGAGGGAGAGAGGCATGAACACACCTGAAACACATTAATTTTTCCAACAATATTGACTGATCTGATGTTGTAATAACCTCCTTATTTTTTTCTAATCAAATATATGCTGCAGGTTTCTGTTTTGCTCCATTTTTGGGGAAGCAGCTTTGATTTAAATTGTGATGTATTAATTTTTTTCATGGAAAAGTACTAATTTGAAGGGCAAGGTGCAACACAATGCTTGAGTGCTAGGTCTTTCTATCCTGTATTAGAACTGGCCTTGCTGAGCTGTCTACTGTAATTTCTAATGAAACTAATGTAGTTATTCTCTTGATAGATACATTGTTGCAGTAGGCTTAGAGAAGGGGAAGATTATCTTGTACACATGGAAGCAAAGTGGGAAAGAACCGGCACTAGCTGACTGGACCACATGTGTGGAGATAGATAACAGGTATGTCTTTTGAAGTAAGTTAGGAGCAATGAAATGTTATTCTTGAAGCTAATAGTGCTGGAGTTCTGTTCTTCTAGTGTAAAATGTATGAAACTAGTTCATACTAAAAATGGTTATCCTTTTAGGAAAAGTTTGATCTAGAAAGTCTAAAGATGTCTTTAAGCAAAACCCAGAAATAAAAAAGTTGGTTATTTAGATGTTTTAAAAAAAGCACTCAACAAACCTGAAAAGAAGACAGAGGGGGAGTTAAACTCCCAAATACTTTTTGCCATGCAAATGCTTTGAGAAGTATTAGTCTTTGTTGGCTCTACTTAAAAAAAAGCTTTACCTTTAGTCATAAAATCAGATGATAGAAAGCACTGAAGAGAGAGGGGAAAAAATCACTGTCTATATACATCAGCAAAACATTTTGGAGTGGATGACAGCAAGCTTTCAAGAGCTGCTTCCAGCAGAAACCAAAGGAATGACAAGCTCTATGTGGGGCTCCTGCAGTGACAGCTAGAGAGACTCTGTGGAGAGACTTGGTTTCACTTGAAGCTCTCTCCTAGATTCTTCTGTCACACACTGGCGTTGATAGTAACAGAAATGGAAGTTGATGGTGGCTTTGGCCTGTGTGTGCTTGAAGTGAATGGGAAAGAGACACCAGTTAACAGGAAATTGCAGGCTAAAAGCCAGAAATCTGTCATACCTAAGTGAGATGCTAGACCTGCAGCTTAATGTGACAAAACTGGAAGTCGATAGATGTTTGAATTATTGATGAGTGAGAGGATAAATTGTCATTAGTGTTAATGACCCTACTTAATAAGAACTTAATACCTGCTGGTTGTCACAAGTCAGTTTTTACTCAGTTGGTAGTGTTAACTGAAGAGTACTAATTATATGAATGTTGATGTTTACGCTCACGTGCCCAACTGTGTTTAGGATTTTGCAGTTACACATGGATTTCTTTTTGTTGCAGCCAAAGTCATGCTCTTGCTGTGAAACGTTTATGTTGGAGAAATCATGCAGGCAGAGCTGGACATAATGATGAGAACAGCAGCAAGTGGTTGCAGCTTGCAAGTTGTGGAGCTGATCACTGTGTTAAAATATTCAATGTCAACAGATTTGCTCTTCAGTGAAGAGAGTAGGCCTGTTTGTGCCAAACAGTTTTGCAACATTTTATTTCAAGTTTTAGCCATTTTGATTATTGAATTTTGTGGTTTCTGCTGTGAAAAGTGAAACATGTAATTTATTAAAGCGACTTGTGTTCAAGTTTGAAATGTCAAATATTTTTCTAACCTGCAGTTCTGGGAATATCAAGTGTTTTATATGTTTCATTTGGTGAATATCCTGAAGCTGAGGGATGGGAAGTGGGGTAGGGCATGGGAGGATAATGAGATAGCTTTGTTCGCTGTGACTCCAAGGGTAGGTGGGAAGCTGCTGATACTTGGATTCTTCTGTAATTGAGATTCCAACTGGAGTACTGATTTTTTTTTTTTTTTTAACTCCTATTCCTATTAAACTTAACTGTCAGTTGGCCTGTGTGCCAGTGTGTGTTTAAGCATGTGCTGTCAGAGATCAAAGTCAAACACTCTCTGATTGCCTTTTGAATGTGTATTACAGCCCTGGTTCAAGTTGTAGACCACCTACCTTTGGAAGGAGTAGTTTGTGTTCGTGTGCTTGGAGAGGCCTGCTTGTTTGATTTTTAGTCATTTTTTCTGCCTTTCAGGGCTGAGCTTGTGCTTCTTGGTCACGTGGGGTTTAAAGCTGAACTCACAGAGCACTTAAATCTTCTGATGTCTCCCCCATGAGCCCTTCCTGTGCAGAGTGCTATAGAAGGGTCAGCTCTTAATCTGTTGGAGGGCTGTCCTCTACAGGCTGGCCTGTAAAAGCTTACAGGTATCACTAGGTGAGCTGAAAGGAGCAGCCATTCCTTACACTGCCTTCGGCTCCTACTGACTTTTGAGGCCTCCTTGTCTGTTCTGGGAAAAACAAGTTATTGTAGTTGTCTGATAGTGTAATTTAAGTAGAATGCTAATAGACTGTGAGTACTTGAAAGACTTTACCTCAGCAGGTCTCTATCTGATCCCAAAGTCTAACTTACAAATTAGTTAAACTTTGAGAATGAAATTATTGTTATTCCAATTGCTACCCATAACTGGCAGTGCAGAGGTAATTGGAATTGTGTTTAACTTTTTACTGTGTGGAATATTTAGATTAAGAGTGCAGTTCTTTTATGCTGTGCTCTTTTCAGAATAATTATAGTTTATGCTTGGAAGAGTTTTGTATTTTAGCTTTTCATTTTCAGCTCTGTTTCTCAGCTATAAAAAACCCCAATTCTTTAACATGGGGACAGGGGAATAAAAAAAATTACTTATTAATAAAGATGATTTGCTATATTTTACTGGTGGTACCCAGTGCTTTCCTTACACATGTGCTTTAAGCATTTAAGCATTTAAGCGTTTGAGTATTGTATTTCACTTACCTGGGAATTTTTAAGCAACTGTATCCTGGCAAGAGAAAGACATAACTTACCACTTGTGACGTTTCAAAAAGATGCCAAAAGTGGAACTTCATTCTGTGTCACAATTGTAATGTGGTATCTTACAATTTGATGATAATACTGGATAATTCTTTCCAATAGTAGTACATCTTGCCATGTGGCCACTCTTGTGTATAGGTGAAAGTGAAACATCATGAGTTGTCCCTCTGTTTTATTTTGTGAAATGCTGTCACTAAACAAGCATCAGCTATTAGATGGTTTAGTAGTCCATTCCGTTACCCCTGAGACTTTTGTGACTCAATCCCATTAAAGAATATACCTCATTGTTTCAACTTGAAATGCATCAGATTAGTCTGTTGGTCTCCCAAGTCTAAATGTTTATAATAGACACTTTTAATTTTCAATTAAGTTAGAAGTTGTCAAGAGACACCTTGGCACGTGGTTAATATTGAATGTATGATATTATCTGTGCTCACATATCACTTTGCTATGTGTTTGGTACGCATGACTCTTACATACACCTTTATCTTCTTGGTAAATCCACTCATGTCTTCTCAAACCAGCATGTAAATCAGCATGTAAAAAAATTAAGAAATGAGCAGCTGTCAATGTACATGGTGCTCTGAAATTCTCTGCTTGTTGTACAGTGCCATTGAAAATGGAGTTGAGAAATTTGATGGGATGAACAAAAGTTTTGCAAAGAATATTCTAATATCTTTTGATACATTTGAAGTAAAGCCATCCCTTGAATATTTTGGATGCATATTGTTAGTATTTACTGGCTTTATGCCTGTTTTGAGGAGACTTTGTGGCCACAGATGTGAAGAAACTGTTTTATGTAATCACACTTAAAGGAGGAGGATTGTCTTGTCTTACAGTAGAGGTATCTGTGAAATAGCAAGAAATGGCATGGGTTATCGTGTTTATAACCAAAATCAAGTGCTTGAGATTATCCAAAGCAGTCTTAAATCTTTCAGTTCATGCTGTTGGCATCTTCAAGTCTGTGTTGGACTGAAAAGGTGTGCTAACTGGCTTTAGAGGGGAGGAGGCTGTAGTGTCCACTGGATCAGGAGGACAAAAGGAGCTCTGTGTAAAGTGGGAAGATGCGAGATGCTGACATTCAGCCTGAGGAATTCCTGCCTTGGCTCCATGTGGCAGGCTCCCTAGACACTGCTGCCAAGCTATGGATTGCATTAGCTTCTTCAGTTATGAAATGGAAAAGAAGGAGCAGGTTACACGTTGTGCTAAGCCATAAAAAAAAGTATATTATTCTGCTGTTGTCTGTCTTGTGGGCTGGGACTTCAGAAGTACCTAGAAGTGGTTGAAAATTTCAAGGAAGTCAATTATTGAACTCTCAGTTATTGAAAACATCGCTTTGGTAACTCTGAGTAATCTCTGTTTTCCAAAATATTTAACATGAAGAAATGAGAATGCTCTGAGGCTCACTGCCAATTGCAGCTAATGCAGAGATGAGGGAAGAGAAGGAAGCAGCTGTGTCCTCATTTAGACTCGAATCTCACTTTAAAGAAGTGGCTGTTGCAAATAAGGAAACTTTAAAATAACTGAAATGGGAAGCAAAAATATTACTTGCTCTGTTTTAAGGAGCATCTGGAGCTGTACAAAGGATGAGACAAAATCACTGACAGGACAAAAATTAGAATTTGCCTTCTGTGCATTGAATGCTGGTGGAGGGGGAGTGAGTAGTTGAGCAGAGTTTAGCAGTGCCCTACTACTGCTATTTTTCCAGCAGTGCTGTAGCAGGACCTACAGTGGCAGTTTTGAGGTGATACTACTCCGTGACTTTCCCAGCCCTTGACCCTCCAACCATTCCTGTTTCTGCCCAGTGTACTGGTGCATCCTCAAACAGCTGTGGGCCATCCCTTCAGACACTTTTCTTCCCCAGCCAGGGGCTGCCTTTTTCCCATGCCAACCACCAGATTCCTCTTATCCTGCCTCTTGCCTGTGCTGGTAGGGAGCCTGGAGGGCTGTGAGCTCCCTTTTCCAGCCCCTGATAATCTTGCTCAAGCACAGCCCCAGCTCTCAGCTTGAGTAACCAGCTCTAGTGGCTCTGTTCGAGCAGTTTGTGTTCAATGGCATAGCCAAACATTGCCATTTTATTTTCTGCAGTAAATGATCTCTTTCTGGAGAGAATTCAGGGTAGACCATGTGCCAAATCCCAGTGCTGCACCATAATAACAAGGCTAGCTCCAGTATCCTGGGGTAGCTCTACCAACCAGATGTGCCCTGGACTTGAAGTCCTGGAAGTTAGTGGTTCCCTGTAATTGGTGTTTGCGGGATTCAGCCAACATCAGTGCTGCACAGATGAGAGGAGGTGTTGTGCCCGAGGTAATCACCGTGTTGCAGTAGCATCACCCTTATATAGACTCCTGCAGATCCCAACCGAAATAACAAGGGATGCAGCAAACAGATTTTCTACTGTAGAGAAGCAGTAAGGAGCTTGTGCCTCAAGAGCTAGAGCAAAACACTGTCTTGCCTCATTTTGTTTCTTTCTAAGCTCTTTACTCACCCACTCTTCTAAGAAGATGATCTGCCTTCTTAGTCCCGTCTCCATTCTTGCTGGTCCCTAAATACTCATGTAACCAATCCTTATTGTCTCAACAGCCTTCTTTCTCTTGCTATTGTTCTTGTAAAATAACCCTATGCTTTCTAATACACAATCCTAAGAGAATTCATATGTATCGAGTGTAGCATCCTCTTGGTATTTTTTGTTCTGCCTGCTATGTCTCTGATTCTTCCTTTGCTGGGTTTTGGGGTTTTGGTATTTATACAGCCTGTCCAGCCTCATTACCTCCTTTCTCCCTGACAGCAAATTACTGGCATACGTGTGAGCAGCGTGTCCTCCCTCCCTTGCATAAGTTGTCTACCTGCCAGTGGGGGGAACTTTACAGTCAATGCATTTTTGTAGAGGAGAAATCTCCCCAAGGGAAGCTTTCCAAGTGCTTTTCAAGATAAAGCAATCGTTATGTTTGTCTTTCTGTTTCATAATCTTGGAGAGTCTCCTTCCTCCGAGTTATCTTATAAAGATATACCCCTCTGAGAGAATATCTGTACTCCACAGACACACTTTTTACACCATAGGAGTGCTCTGCTGTTTAAGTTCTTTGCTTTGACATGACAGGCAGTCCTATATTAATTCTCTGGATGCTCCAAGTTTTCCCCACTGTCCTCACAGAGCACCAAGCCGTGCCACGTGTTTCTCTGCAGAAGAGGTTCAGCTAGGGAGGTGGAAATAGCTGCAATTCTGGAAAGCTTCTGAGATGCCTGTAAGTTGTTCAGGGTGGGTCTGTCTCACCTCCACAGCTGCTAAAAGTGCAATGCAGAAGCCTCCCATGGATGCTTTGGTCAAACTTCTGCTTCTTTTGTGTGTTCATACAGTCTCTTTATATCACAAATGCTGCTGTGCCTTCAGTAGTAGCTCCAGGTCACTAAGTCCGTTGGGACTAGTCGAAGTGGGAGCCCCTTTACAGCAGGTGAGCATTGGTTCAGGCTGGTAGACCATCCGTGTCATTACAGGTGCATGAAATGTAGTCTGTTAAAGCTAATAGAAAGGAATAATGTTGGTTTTGCTTAGCTACTAGTAGACAAAGGCCAGCTTCAAATTTTCTACTCCTCAAAAAGAAATTTGGTGTGTGCTATTGTATAAGAAGTATTGTCATAGCTCAAAACAGGAGTCATGTCTCTGATGTGAAATTCTGCAATTCCTGTTAATTGCTCAAAAGTGCATTTCCGTAGGTTAGTTGTACTGGAAATTGTTAGCTCTGAGCTAAAATAACATTGTGTTTCACAGAGCCATAGGATCACTGGATTATTAAAACTGGAAGGGAGATAAGGAAGTCTCTAGTTCGACCTTCTGGTCCAGGCAGGGTCAAGTATGAAATCACAGAAAGCTGCTCAACTTCTTCTGGTCTGGTCTTGAAAATCTCAGAGGATGGAGACTGCACAGTCACTCTGAGCAACCTGTTTGACTGCTGACTGTCTTCCTGGTGAAAACTTTTCTTCTGCTCTCAGTTCTGAACCTCTCTTGTTTTGGTTTATGCCCTCTCTTGACTTCCTTCAGCCCTCCATTGTGAAGAGCTGGACTCCATCACCTTCACAGTCTCCTCCTAATTATCAGAAGGCTGCTACCAAGTGCCTGCAAAGCCTTCTCTTTCCCAGGCTGAACCTGCCTCATCCGTCCACAGGGCAACTGATCCAGCTCCCTCTACACTGGTGACCCTCTGCTGCACTTGCTCCAGTTCAACATCATCCTTCCCGTGTTGGGAAACCCCAAACTAGACCAGAACCCATGGTCTCTACAATGGGCTGCAGAAGACAGAGGTGATGGTTTGGCTCGGGCTGGAAGCTCGGCTCATCTCCTGCCTCCATCTGAGTGTGGGGTGCCTGTCCCTAGGGAGCAAGGCACCCAGCTCAGGCAGGTGTCCAGAGCCCGCAGCAGAGTTGCAATGCACATTCACTGTTTCCCTGTGACTTGGGTGGCCTGTGCAGCTATTCACTTAGATAATCAAGAGCACACACAGGAGCTCTCATATTGGTTGTAAACACAAATGGCACCTCACCTCCACAAATGCTATCTTAAAAAAAATTACTTATTGTCCGTCTCAGATGAAAAGCAATGGATGCTATTTTAAATGCCTAAACTGTGGTAATTTCACTGAAAAAATCAGTGAGTTGATTACTTCCACATGCCAAGGGCCACCAGGTGGCATTATAAGAAAAAGGATAAGTGTGAATTTCCAGCACCTGTCATGTATAGCCAAAAAATCAAAATAAATTACAAATATATTCAAACACAGGTGTTTGGTCTCCTCTGAGTTGCTTAAACGCAGTGTTTCAGTGGCAAGCATTTCTCATGAAACACTGCTTTTGAAAGTATTCTTCTGTTTTTGTCCTGCAGTTGGGAAACTGTAAACTTCAGAAAATGCTGAGCACCTCCTCATCATACAGGGTCTTATTGTCTGTTACAGACATTCTCCCTCACCCCGGCATATCTGAAGAGGGTATAAAAAAGTCATAGTATTCTTGCTTTTCCTTGTTGCTTTTTTAATCCATGCAAATGTGTAATTTCCCCAGTGATTAGCAGGAAATCCTCTGGGCAAGTCTGTGCCAATAAGAAGATGCATCTCTTGTTTGTTTGGAATATTTAATGCCTCCTTGTTATTATATTAGAAAAGAAAAGGATTAGTTCTTTCTCACTTTGTCCTTCCTGATTTTATAGATCTCTAACATATTTCCAACCCATGGATTTCTTTTCCAGTCTGAAGGGTCCTGCTGTAATTAAGTGTCCCTTTTATGGCAGCTGCACTTTTCCTTTCATTGAACTTATTGCCTCTTCCCCAGTGCTACAATATTTCTACTGATAAAGAAGTATTTATTACTGGTTTTGCATCTTTTTAGTTATTCATGTTTGTCTTGGAGTGCCTAATAAACCAAACTTTTATTTAAAGTACTGGCAAATATTTTTTTGTTTTGTTTTGAAACAAGTCCAGACTTTCTTATTTGAAGCATTAAAGGCTCACGATGCTGTCTTTTGCGTATTTGTGACAGAGCATAGTATCTTGTCTTTGGACTGTTTTGTTCTTTCCTTATTTAAGTCATAAATTGATTTTTCTGATATCATTCTGTTCTGCAGTGACAAGTTGCAGAGGCCTCAGAATCGCGGCACGGTGTGGAACGATTAGCACTTGCTGCTAAAAGATAAATCAAATACTAAAATAACAGGGTAGCTGCAACCCAAGGCTGAAGGTACTGGCAGCATATGTTTGGGACGTCTGTGCAGCAGCTGATGTTATGCCTCCTGCGTCTTTGCAGCTCCATCAGAGAATCAGTCAGTCACGGTGGTGAGAATTTCCTTTATCGACTCAGTAAAAATAGAGGAGGCCGGTGAGTGACTTCTGTGATTTGGTGAGAGCCTTTCCAGCCACGTCAGGAGACGGGCTTTCACACTCTGTGGAAGGCCTCCAAACAGATGTGGCAGACGCTGGAAACCTTTCCAGCTGACCTTGCCCACAAAATTAGCAGAGAGGGAAAAGTCTCCATAGGATTTTACAGATTTGAAAACAAAAAAATAATTGATTTTTTAAGTCTAGAGGAAAGTGCAGTCGCTGTTCAGCTTGTCCTTTTGCATAATGTAGGAGGGAATTACTGTACCCTGTTGAGTTACTGAGCAGTGCAGTGACTTGTGGTTAACCAAGTTATCCAGGAAGATCTTTAAAAAAGCAAACAAGCTGGAAACATCTCCCTATTCCTCCACAACTCACTCACTATAAAGTGGCTAAAAGAGGTTCTCCAAAAGCAAGGAAGGGCTTGCAAGGTTGTTCTGTTGGTCTTAAGAGTTTTGTTCTGCTGCTGTGATGATGGGATTCACTGGTCATCTAAAGGACACCAAAATGTGGTCTATTAACCAATACAAGAAGTTGTGCAAAAAAAAGCAGTACCCACTTTTCTCTATATGTCTTTAGGAAGCAAGTGCAAATTTGGGTTTGATATGCCTCCAAGAAGAACCAAATGTTAGAAAAATGTTGCCCAGAATTATCCCTATCCCCTCCTCCCCTGGTGGCTATTTGATTGAGGGTGAGAACTGGTTCCCTAGACCTAGGCAAAGAGCCAGCCCAAAGCAGTCAAAAATGCCTGATTTTAGCCCAAGCACAGCTTCAGCATGGGCAGAACCACAACAGATGAAGACGTTGCAGAGTTTTGAGATTTGCCTGAGGGCTCAATGTTTGCAACACCCCTGCCCCGCCGGGGAGCAGACTGTTCTCTGCTGCGGTGATGACGATGATGTGTGCGTGGAGCATGTTCTGCACCTTGTGCTTCTGCGTAGGCGTGGGAGAAAGGTGAACATATGCTTTTGAAGAAGCTGTCGTATCCCTGTTTCCTTCTAAAGGTGCCATATGTGCTCTCTGAGTCACCGGGACGTAGTTTACCCTGTGATAGGAGCAGCTCTTGACAGCACTGCTGGTGCAGTAGGCTCTGAGGTCAAAGTGGAGGTCGATGTGCTTTTGGATCTGAGATTCACATTCTGTACCATCTCCTCACTGAGCAGTGGTCACAAGCCCAGCCTTCCTACAGCTGGGCTGCAGCAGCTTGGGGTCGTTCTTCTCTGAGGTCTTTTTCTTGCAGACATCTTCCCACCTTGTGCTGCAGCCAGGTGGAAACCTGCTTTTAGGCATGTACAATATTTTGTCAACATCTGAAACTGGCCAGTTATGACTTTGGCTGTGATGCCATTCCCATGTTCAGATCTTGAAGCTGTTTGCCATGTCTCATGGCAGTGTGTCAGCAGACGACCAATTCACCACGGCTTCTGAAAGCACACCATGTCCCAGGCAGACTTTCTCTTTTTTGTCATCAGCTCTTGGCTAATATAAACAATATTCACTTCCCAAGTGGCACAGATATGCAAATGAACCTTTCATAGGATAATGGCCATATGAATCTTTGCTAGCAGGCATTCACGACATGTGGAGGCACATTGGTGCCAGATACTTGCAGGGTTTTGGCTGTGCTATGCTCTTTTCCAGTAGGATAGTCAGTACCAGGCTATTTTGGGAGATCCACTGGAGGCCCAGATCAATGATTGGAGCTTCTTTAACAGCTTCAGGCAACAGTGCTCTCCAGGTTGCCACAGGATTAGCTGGCCCCTACGTAGTGTCATTCTGCCTCCTAAAGCCCTTGGCTTGTCTAGCTGCTGTGGAGTCTGTTACAAACACCAAGCCAATGTCATGTTGCAATATCTCTGAGATGTGACACTTTTTCATGACACAAATGAAACTGCGCATCATTCTTAGTGAGCCCTTCTGGGGAATCACGTTGTGATGGGATGAACAAAGCTGTAGCAAAACTATCAGATTCTTCTGTCTTTTCTAACTAGGATAAAACCTTGTATCAGTGTATACAGTCTTCTATAATGAGGTAAAAGCCACTCATACCAGTATACATGGACCTGTACAATTTTTGCTTGTTTGTCAGGTAAAAAGGCTGCCTGATATATTGAAGTCTGTCGCTTTATCAGATAGAGGAGAACATCAACCTGCTTTCCTTTTTTCTTCTTTGAGCTTTAAAACTCACCTAAAATAGCTGAATTCAGTTTCTAGCTTGCCAGCAGCAGCTGTAAAATTGAGATGGCTCATGGGCTGGTGACCAAGCCAAACTCATAGCCTTTGCTTGCATTCAAGTCACCTAAAAAATTGGAAGCACCGACCCTAGCCATGGAAACCCAGCTGTTCCACTGCGGGGCAGCAGCTGTGACAGAATGAGATAGCCCCCTACTTTGGGAGGCCAGAAACTGGAACTGAATTGAAATGCCCACTGCACAATCTTCCCCTAAAGCCCAGTTTTGGGTACAGGGAGGGAGAAAGCAGTAGCAATTGTAATGTACTGTGGTCCGCATGGACTTCCTTGGGTGGGGGACACCTCCCAAGATGTGTGACTTTCAGGAAGTTTGTTGTCAGGAGGAGAGGTACAGCCCGTCTGTTACTATTTGAGTGGCCACAAATGTCATGTCCTGGGCTTCACCTTGGCATTCTGCTCTGAGCAAAATGAAGTTACAAGAGGCAGCAGGGACAGCAGGAAAGCCAAAATGCATTGTTGATGGCACAGTGGTTTTCAGCATCCAAATCTGTCTGGAGCCTGGGACTCTTTCAGTCTGCTCATCACAGAGACAATGCTTTCAGTCTAAGGCTGTCAAAATTTTTTCCTACACAGAGAAGAGATCTGTGCTACATCACCCTCTCACTGGCAGGCTTCCTGTCCTAACCCCTCTGTCCATGGAGCTGGAGAGCCAGCGCTTTGCCTGTATGTGTGTGGGATTGTTAGAGGCAAAGAAGAACCCTGAGTGATCTGCGCTCTCCCTGACCCCACTGAGTGGGATCCTGCTGTTGGGCAACCAGCCTGCTGCTGCTTGTCCCACGGTGTGGTCCTTCACAAGTGGTTTGCTAATATCAGCTTTTTGTGATTCCTGTCACCCATTTGTTCCTCACAGTGTTCCTTTTCACTAGATCATGTTTGCTGTGTAGATGTCTATTTTCAATAAACCAGGGTTGATGCAAAGTAGGCAGAACATTTGAAGGGCCTTTACTTGCATTTCTGACAATGCATGCAATTATTTCAGCACCAGCATGACTGTTTTGTTTGCCAAATGCTGATCTGATTTATCACTATACTAGCCTGAAAAGCGGTATAGCTAATGACAGTCAGCTCCAACATCTTTTCCTAATTGCCTATTATTGTCCTGAACCAGTTTAATTTTCTATTGTTTTTGTTAAAAATGTAGAAGGAGAAGAAGAGGCTCTTTTAGTCCTCAGTATTGGGCTGTTGAGAATAGCCAGAATTTAATGTGCCACCAGGAAGGCAGAACTACAGCCTTGCTTTTTGGTAGTGAGTCACTACATAAATTAAGCAGGATGGTCCCCAAGGCTTATACTTCTCATGCACTCTGCGTCACGTTAGAAACATTAAAATATTAACAAACTTTGATCCCAGGGCAGCTCAATGCTCACTCAGATCTGTCTTCAAGCTAGGATGCACTCCTTCTTTGGAGCGTGTAGTAAACTTCAGAAAACTTGGCCTGAAAGCCCAGAGCATCATCATTCAACAGCACCTAAACAACCTCTTCAATTATTTAAAAGCCACTCTGAAAGACTCTTTGGAGTCGTGTTACAGATATTTGTTGATATTGCAGCTTTTCATGAAATGGCACAGCTCTCTGGCCCTCAGCAGTTCTTGTGAATGAGATTGTTGCTATTTCTACACAGTAATCCCACCACCTCATTCTCCCTAGAACCTTGGAACAATGTCCTTGTGTTTATGTCACAAGGATGAGACCTTAAATATCCTAAAGCTATTCCTAGTTAGCTAGTGTTTCTCACACAGGAAAGCCACCGAGGTCGAGTTTCAAGAAGCGAAAGAGAAGAGGCGGTTGGAGGAATACGCTGTTTTCTTTCCCTGAATATTTCAAGAGGAGCATTAGGTACTGGCCAGCTATCAAAACCTTGCCTTTTCTCACATGCACTCCTCCTTTAAGTCCTTCTTCGGGGGACCTCAGTGGTGGCTGCAGCAAAGAAGTGCCTGTGTGAGGAAGACAAGTTAAATCACTGACAGCTCTGCCTCCTGCACTGAGCTGCCAAATCAGCGTCAGCGGTGTTTTGTTCACAGGCTCGGGCAGCTTCCTTGCATAAGGCTGTCGTCCCGACCAGATCTAGAGGGCCCAGGAAGAACTGGCTGCTTGCAATAGCAGCAGTCTTAGCGTTGCTATTACCTCACAGGTGGGTAGTGAAAAGCTAGAAAGCGAAGTGAGGAGTACTGGCCTGTATTCCATTACGTTATTTTAATTTTCACTTTCTCATCCCTCCACTCAAGCCCGAATGAGCTGTGCCTGAAGAAGATCAGAGTATTTCTGAAACTTACGTTGTTTTGAAAAGGTCTTCTGAAAATCTTCTGCCAGTTAAGGCCGTGTGAAATCACACATCAGAAGGAGCTCCGGTGCTGCAAAATGACATGCCCATCATCTCTACATTTCTCTATGTGAATGTCTTCCAGCATTTCTCCTTTAAACTTCAGCAACACCCTCACCCAGTTTTAATTGTTGCTTTCCTTTGATCTTTGCACAGCAAGTATTTTTCAGTCGACTTCACCAGAAGAAGCTGAAGTATCACCTATGGGTGATGGAGACGAGGGAATAAGTGCACATCTGGGGCAGGCATTTTTAGGAGCAAAGAGCTACCGCTGGCATTTGGGTGTCCTTGAGTGACCAGTAGCTCTGGACTTGTACTCCCGTCCGAGGGGCAGCTATTTTCACTCACTGGTGTGAGTTTCCAGATCATGAGACAGACATTGAGAAGCCCTTCTCACTATAAACTGACTGTGAATTGAATGAAAATTAAACAATGAGCAAAATAGGCAATTCTGAGTCTTTTGTTGTTGTAGGCAATCAGGTTACTAGCAAGTAGCTTTGGTGACCCTGAGATTGAGAGACACTGAAGCTGGCCAGATAATTAAAGAGGGAAGGACATGCAGAGGATAACACATGCAGACCTCCAGTAGGCTGAATTGAATACTGATCACAGCTTTGCTTTGTCTTTCTTTCCACCAGAATTTTTTAGCATGCCACTAAACTTCTATTCCACAGTTTCTCTCAGAAATTTCCCTATTCCTCCATTAGATTTCTGCTTCAGTAGAGGGACTAGCTGATTGCAATTTCAAAACACTTTGTGAATTTATTTTCTAAATGATCACAAGATGCTTTATTGAAAAATTAAGACTTTTTCTTACTGTTTATCTTAAAAACAGACTGGATTGTATCCACAAAGGACCTCTCCGACCTGCAGAGGGATGAACAAGAAAGTTAAAACTGCCTGAACAAACCAAGTAACAATAATTAAAATATAAACCAGATCTTAGCAATCAGGCTAAGGATAAAGCATCTGAAAAAATAAAATAGCTTTCTTGCTGGTGAAGCAGCTAGTCTCCATTCAATTCCCAAACATGTGAAAAGGTGTTATTTCAAGCCTGGCTTGGTTTCATTAGTAACTAAAATCTAAGGCTGATCACAAAAGCACCGGGGGAATTGTCAGGTTTCTGCCGTGGGCAGAACAATGCTAATGGCAGGAGCTGTATGAAAACAAAGGGACCTGGCCCAGGCTGGCAGCAAGCCTCGCTCCATACACACGGTCATTTGCTGACAAGGATCCTTGACACGTGGGATAACTCCAGGAAGGGCCAGGTGTGCGTGCCCGACGGATGAGTGGCACTGGAGCGTGGCAGACATTTAAGGGCAGCGCCAGGCCGGCCGGGGGAAGGATGGGGCTGCGCTGCAGGACACGGACGCGCTGAGGGAGCTGTGTCTGGGGCAGGCAGCCTGGCCAGCAGCGCCTGCCTGGCACCGACCCACCTGCCTCGGGAACCCTGCCTCGGGAATCCAGCCCGTCCGAGGAGCCCTGGCTGTGGGGAGAGACGGACCGCGGAGCAAAGAGAGCAGATGTAGAGGCAGCAAAACCTGATGTGCGGCTGAAACGTGATCCCCGGGCTCGGCTTCTCACACAGCTGTCCCCACAGGGCCTCTCTCTCGCTCTGTCTTTCACAGAGTTGTCCCTGATCCCCGGGAGATGGCAAGGTCTGTGGGCTGAGTGCACGTGTTGTGGAAATTCAGCTGTAATTATCCTGCATTTCTGCACACAGTTGGAATTACCTGGCTGCAGGGTGGCTGTGGATGTGTTGCTTTCCTGGGGAGGCTCTGGGGACTGCAGTAGGCTTTGAAAGAGAAGTCTTGTTTATCCACAGGGTAAAGCTTCCAGAGGGCAGGTAAAATCTGTGTGTTCATCAGGAGTACAGGATGAGTAGGGTGTTCTTGCTGAATGGGTTTCTGTGCCTAAGCATTGGCTGGAAAGCCACTCGTGCATCTAAGAAATCCAATGGAAACTGTGAAATGGGGTTTTGAAAAAAAATTGCAGCAATGCACTAGGACAATTCAGTGATTTTGAGCATGGCAGGAATGAACAGAAGGAATACATCTTGGTACTGTTATCTTATTTGTTCTGGAATTAGGATAGTTGCTAAAATCTCTTCCTGATATAGGGGAAGAGACAGAAAAAATATGTATGGGAGTGCATTAGCAAATAATTTGAAAACCAGTACAGTGTCCTTTTCTAAAGCATCTTTTATGCAAACAGTGGCCCAAACTGTTTAAAAAAATAAATCAATATAACTACAAAATTAAGTGACAAAGAAAATTTACTACTACGAGGATGTCCTATTTTTGGCTTAAAAATTGATGCACCCTGACTGCTGCTCTGTGTGTTCTTGCTGTCCTTCAAAACCAGCAGATGGAGGATGAAGCAAGGTGGGTGTCGGCCTCTTCTCCCAAGTAAGAAGCAAGAGGACAAAAGTAAATAGCACTGAGGGAGGTTTAGAGTGGATTTTTGGAGGATTTTCTTCACTGAAGGGATTGTCAAGCACTGGAACAGGCTGTTCAGGGAAGTGGTGGAGTCACCATGTCCGGAGGTATTTAAAAGATGTGTAGATGTGGCACTTAGGGACACAGCTTAGTAGTGGACTTGGCACTGCTGGGTTAATGGTGGTACCCAATGATCTTAGAGGTATTTTCCAGCTTAATGATTACATTAATCTATGAAAGAGCATTTCTGAAAACACTGTTAACTAGCTAAGGAAAGAAGCTGAATATTGAGGTTAGGAAACAACTGATGCTCTTGGAGGAAAGTACAAAAACATTTCCATTTGAAGGATAGAACAAGTACTTATATTTTACTTGACTTAAACAGATGCATTGGGTGTGCACTTGTAAGTCCTAGTAGGTAGTGTTAGACATGAAGCTAAAGTCCTGGGCATGCAAGGTGAAAATCATCAACTGATTTCAAGGCTGCTCAGGAGAAGGCTTCTTTGCTTCTTCCCTTGTGTTTAGAGAGAGAAGTGTCCTGGATCCCAGCATGGGAGGGAAGGGTGAGGAAAAGGGAAAGAAGCCTGCCTCTTGCTGGGACAGCTGTTGACAAGAGAGAGGAGCCACAGGAGTGGCTGTGCACAGGGTGCTCTGAGTGAGGGGGGAAGGTCTGGTGGAAGTGGAGGCTAATGGCTGCTGGGGAACTGGCTGTGGTCTTCTCTTAAACTCTGGGGATCAGAGCTGACAGAAATCAGCTCAAAGTGAGGATTTAAAACACCCGAATCTGACCACAGCATTTTGGCACAAAGCCGAGCACAAACTCCCTGTCCACAGCAGAAGCAATGTGTTGAGGGATCAGGTCTAAGAATGGTAACCACAGGCCTTACTTTTAAAAAGAAGGGTTTCCTGACAAAATTTTGTTCTGTGCAATTTAAATCCTTTACCTGAGAGTGGTCCCTCATGGTTGCTGTGGATGTCCTGAGTTTAACCATCAGCTGATGTAGGGGTCACTGGTAATGTTCTCTGTGCTTTGCTGCCTGTACTGCTGTCCAAGCACACGGTGAAGCAGAAGTGTGGATGCTATGTGGAGCTGCTGTGCTATTAGCAACTCCCCCTTCCTCAGCAGTGCTTCCAGGCAATGAAACTGTCTTGCTCTCCAACAACAAAATCCATCAGCAGGCTCCTCTCAGGTCTCATCACCACCCTCACCACCTTGCTGCTCACACTTCTTAAAACAATTTTTAATATTCTTTATTCTGTTTTGTTATATTTAACAATTCTGGTTAGTATTAAAAATGAAGATGTAAGGAAGGAAGATGATTTTACAGATCACCTAGACAGCTACAGAATCACCTATGAGCCTACTTCTCTGATCAGCTATGCCACAGTAAAAGTCCTTGGGAATCAGTGTGAAACTGCACCAGGATTATCATCCAGACAGCAAACCTATGACCATTTAGGCAGGAAGAAGTGTTTTCCTCAAAGATTATAGAAACACAGATTAGAATCCTATATCTGAATCACTCTACACCAAATTAATTGTTTTGTTTTTCTTTAAAAATATATAAACAGCTGAAGTACAAGGAGAATTTTGCTTCCATAATCCGTAGTCAGGGATCAGAGCTGGTGATGGCTGTACCTTTGCTGAGAGTGAATGAGAAACACAGTGGTTAAATTTTATTTGGGTCACTGGTAACATTTAATTTTCACAGCCAGTTTGGTTGGCAGCATATTTGATTACATATTTTTTTGCATAATGAAACGATGGAAATCCACATCAGTCCTCCTTGATAAAGGACAGTGGGATTAGACATGTTTTGAAGGTCTGTATGGGCTTTCCTGTAAGATGAGGCTCAGGAAGGGAGTCTTTTTCTCCTGTCAAAGCCAGTGGAGTGGAGCTAGGTCTTTCCAAAACTGTAACAGCCCTCTGAGGAAGGAGAGAGATGTAAACCACAGTGACGTGAGGGAGGCAGACACCCACCCCCGCCCACCCCCGAGCACAAGAGTGTAAATGCATGTGAGAGCTGGTCCTCGGAAACAGAGGGCTGGCAGGATCCACCTCTTCTGCCGGAGCAACAAGAATGGATTTACATCTCATTTGTGCGATCCTCCAGAGCAGGGGTTGGAGCTAAACAAAGACATCTTCAGCATGGGAGAGAAAATCCATGCATTTTATGTAACAGCTAAGGTTCATTCTTTGGTACAAGAGGACTTGGCTGCACTGTGCCACCAGCCCATGTCACGGTTGGTCCAGGCTGTGCAGCATCAGGGGAATGCAGGAGTGACTCTGGCGTGCATTGCCCCTGGGGTCAGTTTCTGGCAGCAGCTGAAAGAGTCTTGCTTGGCTCTCTGAGCCGTTGGGTTGGGGGAAGCAGAAAGCAAGCAGGTTGTATAAATTCTCAACAAAATGAGTATACTAAAATTGCAGCACTTCTACTTCTTTCTTCTGAGCATAGGCATTAAAAAATGCATTTTCGGTAGGCAGGGAGTGGGTGTGTGAGAGAGCAAAGTGCATGTTTGCACTCTTTTCCCACCACCTCAAAAAGCGTGGACGTTTCGGGGGAAAGGATCCTGACAGCAGTGCCTCATCTTTGATTAGCACACCATAAAGAAGTCACGCACTGAGTTGCCCAGTCCTAAGTGACTGCAGAAGAGGTTATGGAAAGAATAGACAAAATGAATATAACCAGATCACCAGGACTGGAAGACACTTACCTAAGTCTTCCAAAGGAGAAAGGATGCAAGAGCTGATCTGCATACAGCAGCTCGCAAACTCTTGTCTAAAACCAGTTTGATGTTATAAGACTGTTACAAACATGACACCAATTTTTTTAGAAAGGTTTCCAGGGGAGAGAGGGGAAGACGTAGACTGCTAAATTTGACACCTGTGCTGGGAAACCTAATAGGAAATATAAAAGTAAGAGAATTAGTGGACAGGGAGTAAAAATGACAAACAGGAAAATCAGTGTTACTTTGTGCCCGAGTCCTGTCTCACAAATGTGTCGGAGTGGTGAGTAAAGCTAGACTGCTTAGTATAATCCTGTTGAATTTCCTGAAGACTTGCAGGGACCTAGGTTGTCTGGGTAAGGGTAACTCTACCTCTGGTTGCCTTGAACAGTTGGTAAGAAATGGTGGGGCTGATGTGAGGGTGCAGCTAGTAAAGGAGAAGGGACTGTGCAGGTGCAAGTGGTAGGGTGTGGGAGGAAAGCACAGCAGAGCAGGGACAGGCACTGAGCGGGAATAATCCTGGCAACAGGACAGTGAAGGAGACTGGGGAAAGGGAAAACAGCTGTGGAGAGGCAGCTGTATACTGGCCTTTTTCTTTCTAATTAGAAGAAGCTGAAAATGCAAGGGGACGGTACGAGTGGCACTGATGGAGGCAGCCAACAGAGTCTGCCTGGGGACCATGGGCAGGTGTCGCTCAGTGGGACACGGTCCCTTGGAGTGACTCAAACTAGCACCCTTGGCACAGCAGAGGCCTGCTCGACGTGATCTGTGGAGGTGGGATGGTGGTTTCCAGTGGAAGGATGAAAGGCAATGGGCACACACTGAAATAGGGACAATTCCATCTATACGTCAGAAGTATTTGCTTTGTGGTGAGGGTGGTCAAACACAGGTACAGGAGGACTAAGGGAGGTTGTGGAATCTCTCTTCTTAGAGGTATTCAGAAGCCATCTGGACATGGTGAATGGCTCTAGATGGCCCTGCTTGAGCAGGCAGGTTGGAGATGGCCTTCCCACTTTGGCTGTTTTGTGAAGAGGAGAGTGGGGGTAGGGTTTGCTTGTGAAGGAGCAACGGTAAGAGGATAGCAATGGCTCTGGGATTGATTCAGGTTTTCCATACCAATGTTTTGCTTTCCCTGTTCTCCCTTTCTGATAGCTTAAAACTCACTTATATAATGCTTATTCTTCATCTGGCTTTTTCTTGAGCCCCCAGAAAGTATGTTTTAACATCCACATTTCTAAGTGTAAGCTTTTAATGAAGACCTCTTGGAATAGGACCAGCTCTATTTCTTCTGCTAATCAGTACTCAGTACAAGAGCTTTAGTCTTTCTAAAAGTCTCGCTTGCCTTGTTTCTCCCAATGCACTGGTTTTCCTTGTGTCAGTGAGCCCATCAGTAGAATTGTGACTAACCCATATTCTGCATTACTTATTGACCTTGAGTTCACTTTTTGCTGTTTGCAAGCAAATTGAAGTACCCCAGAAAGCAGTTAAAGTTCTCAAATAACCTAAAGGCCAACTTTATCTGGAGTCATTTGGCGACAGCTACAATTGTCTGAGGCATTAAAATTGGCACCTCACAGCTTAGCTGAAGGAGGACGAGACACACAGTATTTTCAACAGAAGAGACCTTGACCTTGGAAATAACTTTTGTCCTTGTCCTCCAGGGACTTGTTCATCTGGAGGTTGCAAAATTTCCTGGGTGAGAAGAGTGGATCAGGAGAGGCTGAGGGGTGAGACTTAGTGGGGTTCATGAATGGTTGATAATGGTTGACATGAGGATATGTGTGATTGTTTTCTTCTTTTAATGTATTTTACCTCTGAGCCAAGAGGTTTGAATGATTTTTTAAATACCTATTTCATGTGTAGTTTAAAAGCAAATATCTTTGTCAGTAAGCCATTTAGCTAGAAGCTTTCTTTAACTCTGTAGTTAAAGACACCATGTGGTGACTTGTTAGGAAGCCTAAACAGAGTTGATAAGAGCTAGGTAGGACTGCCAACATCTTTGTATAAAGAGAACTTATCTTCCTAAATTAGAATGCTATCTAGAGACAGCACATCCTCCCTTTCTTGAGAGGAAGGTCTCCTGCCTTAAGATTTCAGAAGTTCAGTGATTTTTTTTTACCTCCATATTGCATATCTGATTGCAGACTACTTTGAGGGCCAAGTGGCTTTGAAAACTGAAATCCCTTAAATACATTTTGGCCAGTCAGTCCCTTCAACTGCTTTTCTCATAGCTATCAGCTTTTGTCTTGTACTGAGTAAGTCACTTGCTCCAGGTATGTGCTCTGTCCTTGTTGCTAATTCCGTCTACTGGGGAAGAGTCTTCTTCTTACCTCAGGTTTCAAAAGTACCCAAAATTAAAACAACCCCTGGGATATTGCTAAAACTAGCCTGCTCCCTCCAGAAGGCTACTTCTCTAAAGGCTCAGGCAACCTGCTTTGCAGTCAGTCACCAGTGAAATAACAGCAGAGACTGGACGAAATAAAACAGTGTTAGCAGCTGTAAGGCCTGGCTGCCTGTCCTGCTGGTGCTGCCTCTTGCTCTGAGGATGTCTGGTGCTGCCAAAACAGCCTCATGCACGTGTGTGACAGCAGCCTTGTCATTATGGGAAGAAAGTGTTGGCTGTGCAGACATCACCTGAGCACCTCCTGCTAGCTAACCCTTCTTGGTTTTATGGTGGGTTAGGATGGGGGGAGAAATGTTTTGGAAAACCAAGGGTACAAGGCACTAATTGATCTTGAAGTCTCTTCCCCATTTGCTGTTTCTCCTTGATTAGTGTCACTGGCTGTTTCTCTTACTCAACAAAGTAGCTGGAGCCATTGCACTCTTCACCAGCAGCTGTTGAAGGAATTAAACATATAAGCTGTTTTATCTGTTGCGGTAAGAGTTCTTTTAAAATACAACAGGAGAAAACATCTGGGCTCACATATTCCACATCAAACATGAATGGATGGCTAAGGATAAACCTTCAGTAATTCATTCAGCTTTCGCTGAGCAGTCAGCCTGTTTTGTGCAGTCTGCCGTCATGTAGAGCCCTCCCATCTGGCTTATCCTTTTGGTGTAGACTTCTGCTCTGTTCTCTGGATTTGGACGCTCTAAGTATCTGTAGTGACAGAACCTAAAACTGGTATTTTCGTGTAATTTAGAAAACTTCCAGCTGTCTGACAGACTGTTAAAGAGGTGAAGATATGTTATAGACCTATAAATACACAGTACTCTTTGTAATAACAACAGAAAACCTATTTTGATTTTCTTCTCCCATTTGGTTAGACTTGAAGCATCTGCTGTCCAAGAATATCAACTTTTTGTAGAAAATGGGTGTAGTGAAATGGAATAGGTCCAATTATCTTATTCCCTTGGTGACCGAAATAAAAACCCTGAAAAATTGCTACCAGATAGCAGAAGGTAATGAGAACTGTGAGGTCAGATTTATGGTCCTTGTAACACATAGCTGGTAATAATACACACATCACATTAGGTTTTATTAAAAAAATATAAAAAACCACCCCTATTCATTTTTTCCTCCTTTAAAACAGGTGAAAATTGGGAACAGATTGTCCATCTTGCATTTTGGGGTATGTTTGTTTGCTGGTTTATCCACACTCACTAGAGAAATTCTTTGTATCTGATGTTGAGGCTGGAAAGGGCTTGAGCTGCAAGGAAGGGCAGGGTTAAAACTCTTTGGGCACATCTAGCCATAGTCATCATCTAATCACTAGGTCTCTGGTCCTGAGGCGAGTTACTTCTGCTTACTGCTGCCTCTCCAAATTTTCCTGATGTTCGGAAGTAGGCAGGGATCTGTGCCTCACAGTAAGAAGGAGGTCTGCTCTCCAGCCATCAGCATGGCAGGCAGAGGCAGCAAAGAAGAGAAGGGCTCCTGGTGGCACATTGCTCTCTCTGGGTGCTACAGTAAGTTCTTGAGCCTGTGGTAGTGATTTGGCAGAAGGTCTCAGCAGTGAAGGGAAAGCAAATCAAGCTGGAAGTTGGCTGTTGGGGGGCAGAGGAGGATAATGGGCAGAAGAACATAAGTGGTGCAATTTCTTCATTGGTGGCAGCAGCTGAGTGGTTACGGACAGAGAGAGACAAACCCATGGCTCGTTCCTTAAGCCATGCCTGTTTGGAACTGCAGCTGAGGCCAAATGGCCTAGGTGAACACGAGGCTTCAGAAAGCACACAGTAGCAACAGACATAAGTGTCACTGATTCCGCCAGGGCAGGCAAGTGTCAGAGTGTCAGGGGACAGCTCCTGTCTGACCTTGAGGTAGCAGCAAGGTGTTCTGTTAACCCTTCCTTGAGGAAATGATGTGGGGGGCTGTTTTAACCCTTCAGCTGCAAGCTTGGGAGGGAGCTCCCAAATCTGGTAGCCAGATGGAGGTGAGACTGCTTCTGCAGCCCCATGTCCCCTGCTGCAGCCAGCAGCCAGGCTGAGCAGGGAAGTCCTGCAGGCACACAAGGAACTGTAAGGACTTAGAGAGCACAGTTGCCTGTCTCAAACACTTTTCGGGCTGCAGAAAGACTTTGGCATGAGATAAGCACAGAATGGAGTGACAGGATGGTGCTAACTCTAGGCCTGGTAGAGATGGGATCTGGTTAGCATATCCTGGGTAATGCATCCAGACAAAAATTCCTGCTGTGGCAAACTGTAAAGAAGCAACTGCTCATACACATGTCACTGGTCAAGCAGAGATCACCCCAAGTTAAAGGACAGATGTCATCTGTAACCAACAAATCGTGCTGCTCAGACACACAGAGGCACATTAGGAACCTCTCCAGCCTTAGAACCACAGCCTACCCAGCAGATGGTCCTTGGATCTTCTGCTCTCCAGTGCCTCTGGCACACAACATGCAAAGATGTGTCTGAGTTGACATCCAGCTGCCACAATGTCTCAAAGAGCTGGCTTTGGGTTTCTGGCCCCTCCAGCAGCCAGCTCTCAGAACCCTGGTCTCTCTGCTGTCCGCCCCATACTTCTGGCAGCTGCAAGACCTGGCTCCCAGGACTCTCACCCTGCTCAACTGGCCAGTCTGGCTGCATGTTTGCTAATGAGTACACAGCACTGTACACACCCAGGAGTGCCCGCAGGTATGCCAGTTTCTCCAGCTGGTGTCCTCCCAGACAAAAGGGCTCTGTTACTCATGTCTGAACACTGGTACTTGGATTGCCATGCACAGAGAGAACAGAGCCCCTCGCCAGGGAAAACAGAAATGGAGTTTAATGAGAAGACAGGACAGGCTATTGCGATTGCAATCGCACAGGACACAGGGCATGGCCAGAGAAGTGTGCTGAGCTATTACCTGTTTGCACACAATGTTACTTCTGTCCTGTTTCCTGGGGTTTTTTGTCATACTTATTCCTCCAAAACCACCTTGATCTTTCACTCTTCCTCCCTTACAACCTGTAGTAAATCTTGCAAAATCCCCAAGTGCTCTTCCCTTGCATCCTTCAATGAATCCCACATCCATTAAGGCAGTAACACCTCCTCAGTCTGTAAGGTGATCCAGTAGGGCTGTCCCACCAAAACTCATCTTGATGATGGGTTTCCTACCAGGACAGTGAACTGAGCCTAGGAACAGCCAGGTCAGGGTTCTCTTCTGTCTGATTAGGATATTGGGGTTTGGCTACCTGTCATCACTCCTCCCTTCTCCTTTGTGTTGGTGGAGATGGGTTTTGATAGCAAAAATCTAAATCTAGATAAGGCAACTTGCAGAATGCTTAGGAAGGTTGCACATCCACATCCACAGCTGTCCTTGCTGTTAATGGGAGGTGAAGCTAATTAAAATTGCTCAGGGCTATTGCCAACAAAATTACATGGAAGCACTGTATTCATTATTTAGTAAGCTGTGCACTGTAAACTTACCACATAACCTCACTGTTATAAATCATATTACACTCAAAGAGCAACTAAAAGGGCTTGGATTTTGCCATATGCTCTTTTCTCATTTGTTTAAATCTTGACTCAGGAAGTTATTTTTGTTTCATACTCTTAAATTAAAACTGAGTTGGCCCAAGGATGTCAATTTGAAGTTAATGATAAAAAAACCTCTGACAATAACATAGTAAGGCAAATGTATAAAGGCAGGATAATGACAGTTATTGATGAAATTAGATATAGATCCTGGTGTGCTGTATAGTAAAAAAATGGGAAATTGTAACTAGTTCCTTCCGTGGTTCACCCCACATTTCTGCTTTACCAAAACAACAACAATTTGTAAAAAATATATGAGCCCAGAACATCCTGTGAAAATATCCTTACATGATAAACCAAAAGAATATTTATGAAAAATGTCTTATCATCTCAAGAAATTGGATTATGGGAGAGTTTAACTTGCTGGATGTCTGCTGGAAACTGAACACATCAGAGAGGAAGCAGTCTAGGAGAGCAGACTTTGGGCTGGCCAGGACACTGACTCAGAGAGTCCCTTGGGAAATAGTGCTTGATAACAAAGGGGTCCAGGAAGACTGGACATACTTTTGGAAGGAAATCTTGAAGGCATAGGAGCAGGCTGTCCCCTATGTGCTGAAAGATGAGATGGTGGGTAAGATCATCCTGGTTGAACAGGGAGCTTTTGCTGCAACTCCAGTTTGAAACAGAATTTCTGACCTTTGGGGGAAGGGGCAGGGAGCCCGGGAAGAGTACAAGGATGTCGTTAGGTCATGTAGAGAGAAAATCAGGTGAAAGCTCAGCTAGAACTCGATCTGGACACTGCTGTGGAAGGTAATAAGTTTCTTATAAATACATTGCCAATAAATATAAAGCCAAGGAAAATCTCCATCCTTTATTGGATGCAAGGAGGAACATTGTAACCAAGGATGAGGAAAAGGCTGAGGTAAATAATGCCTTCTTTGTCTCAGTATTTAACAGAAAGACAGGTTATCTTCAGGGCAACCAGGCCCTGAGCTGGTAGACAGGGACAGGGAGGAAAATAGATGCTCTGGAATCCATGAGGAAGTAGTTAATGACCTGCTGACCCACTTAAGTCTGTGGGACTGAATGAGATTCATTCGAGGGTACTGAAGGAGCTGTCAAAATTGCTTACCAAGGCACTCTGTATCATTTATCATCAGTCCTGGTTAACCAGGGAGATCCCAGACAACTGGAGGTTAGCAAATGTGATGCCCATCTGCAAGAAAGGTCGGAAGTGGGATTCAGGGAAGTACAGGCCTATCAGCCTGACCTCGGTGCTGGAGAAGTTTGTGGAGCAGACCATCTTGAGTGCAATCACGTGGCACGTACAGGGCAACTGGGCAACCAGGCCCAGCCAGCACAGGTTTAGGGAAGGCAGTTTCTGCTTGACCAACATTAGACTTGCTTATATGAGCATGTGATCCATATAGAGGACAAGGGAAAGGCTTTGGATGTGTCTACCTGTACTTCAGTAAAGCCTTGGTTACCTTCTCTCACAGCATTCTTCTGGAGCAGCTGGCAATCTGTGGCTTGGATGGGTGCACTCTTTGCTGGATGAAAAAATGCCTGGATGGCCAGGCCCAGAGAGTGGTGGTGAATGGTGCCACGTCCAGTTGGGGGCTGGTCACCAGTGGGGTTCACCAAGGCTCAGTACTTGGGCCAGTCTTGTTTAATATCTTTATCAATGATCTGAATGAGAAGATTAAATGCACCCTCAGTAAATGCAGATAGCACCAAGTGTTCTCCTGCTGAAGGGCAGGAAGGCTGGTGAAGGTCTGAGGAGCGGCTGAGGGAGCTGGGGTTGCTTAGCCTGGAAATAAAGAGGCTCTGGGGAGACCTTATCACTTTCTAAAACTGCCTGAAAGGTGGCTGTAGCAAAGTGCAGTCTCTTCTCCCAGGCAACCAGTCACAGGACAAGAGGAAATGGCCCCAACTTGTGCCAGGGGAGGTTCAGGTTGGACATTAGGAAGACTTTTTTCACAGAAAGGGTTGTTAAGCATTGGAAAAGACTGTCCAGAGAGATGGTGGAGTCACTGTGTCTGGAAGTGCTCAAGAAATGACTGGACATGGCACTTAATGTTGTGGTTTTGTTGACACAGTGGTGTTCACTCAAATGTTGAGCTCAATGATCTTGGAGGTATTTTCCAATCTCTATGATTCCATATTAACTTTGCGCATAGGATTTCGATGTTCCAAATTTGACAGCAGGGTGGTTCAGTTCTGCACTATAAAATCAATGTACTCACATGCATGCAAATTGTCAACACATCCAGAAAACGGTTTCTGATGTAAAGTTTTGCTTGGAAGAAAATATGGAAACTTATTCTTTATTGTCTTATCATTTTCTAATGTCTAACTGATTTTCTCAAACTGCTTTTAATATATGCATCCATGCATATGTTTTCCCCCTTCTCCAGGCTGTTTTGTTTTGCAGTAAACCCTCACCCTGCTTTATGGTTTTCCATCTGGGAAACCATATGAAATAGCCATGATTCAATATTGAATTGTCTTCTCTCTCTGCAAGTAATGTTTTCTGTCCGGTGACAGGTTTGACCAGAATAACCGCTGGGGGAGGAGGAGTAAGCAAGTGTTAGAAAACTCATCGTTACCTTTTCTTTTTTTTTTTTCTTTTTTTTTTTGTTTAATACTCTTGGTTTGTTTGTTTTGGGCGGTTTTTTGTTTTGTTGTGTTTTCTTTTTTTTTTTGTTTAATACTCTTGGTTTGTTTGTTTTGGGCGGTTTTTTGTTTTGTTGTGTTTTCTTTTTTTTTTTGTTTAATACTCTTGGTTTGTTTGTTTTTGTTTGTTTTTTTTTTTGTTTGTTTGTTTTCAGGTTTTTTGAGATGTTGCTCAGGTTTATCTAAAAGCAATGTGTGAAAACATTTTCTCTCAAGGAGAAAGAACAGGGAAACCATTCTTCTTCCTTCATGTATTCTTAGTTCTCTCTTTTTTTTTTTTAATATTTTGTTTTCCAGATACTTACTCATGTCTAGAATGTTGATTAAAAATGATCATAATAACGCAACAGCCTACTGTCATTTATAGATGAGATGAACTTTTTCAGTAGAGTAAACCTAAGATGAATTTACAGTGGCATAAATACTGGAAATAATGGTGAGTGCTGAGACAGGAACAGGAAAGCAGTTCCCATTTTCAGCCTTTTTTATGGCGATTTCAGGGAGCATTGAATCATTCAGTTTATGTCACTCTGAGGATATAGCCTTGTTTGCACAGAAAATACCTTGCATTTCACATGAGCTAGTGAAGTCCAGGCTCTCTCTCATGCTATTGCTGGGGGATGGGAGAAGAGCAGCAGACACATGTTTTTCCAGGTGATTTGAATGACTTCAGATGAAAAAATTGCACTTTTCCTTATTTTTCATTAGACCTCATGAAACTTATGTGGATTTTTGTGCACACTTTTCCTGTGCCCTTTTGAGCCCTGAAGGTCAGCAACATGGGATTTCCTTTAGAAGAAAGTGTTTGAGGTGAGCTGTTGGTCACTCAAATTCTTCACCAGGAGGAGTTCAGTAGTGAGAGTGGATCTTGGGAGTGGTCTCCCTTCCTCCAGCCCTGGGTTGGTTTGAGGAGGTTATCTTTTTATCTTCCGCGTCTCTTTGGCCACTCTTTTTTGTTGGCGAGCTAGCTAAGAGTAGTCACACAACAATCACTAAAAGAAAAGCACAAGTTAAGCAGCTGATCCAAACTGTTTAGTGATTCTGCAGCCATAGCCAAAACGAGCTCAAAGATGACAAAATACAATCCAGTAAATCCTGGTTGCAGAGCCATCCCTCAGAAAATGCAGGTAACATGGCCCGTATAGAAATAACAACATTGATCTACTCGTTTACATCTTCTTTGACAGAGGTTTTGTTCTTGGTATTCATGTCATTTCACCTGCAAAAGAAGGGCTCTGTCAGTAGTCTAGCAAATTGTTAGGTGGCCTGATGAACCTGGCAGTTGTGAGGAGCAGATTTGGCCACCAAAGAAACCTAAAGAGAGGAAATTGAATAGTTAAACAAAAGTAGAAGAGACTTAGGTTTTGAAGGCACAGACTCTCACCAAGAGAACTGAAGAAACATGAGGAGGATTCTAGGCAGGGCAAGCAGGAATACTGTAATTTATGAGCAGCCAAATGACTGCCTGACAGGTGCAAAAGCTATTTAGCAGATTGTGGGATGTTTTTTATGCAGAAAGGTCTGTCTTTGGGGAGGTGCAGCTCTACCCACAGCATTTGCATCAGGAACAGTGTCAGTAAGAAGGTATGACAGAGGACTGTCATCAGCAGGGGCATCCACTGTGTGCTAAGCCAGAGATCTGTGTATTAAATATAGAGAAAACTACAGTACATAAAGCAGCATGTTGCTTGGTGAACCACAAAAATCCAAATAAATCTTTGCCAATTAAGTAAATACATGCCTGAAAATCATATGATCTGGTACTCTACTCTTCTTCTGGGTTAATGCTGTCTTACAGGGACATACAAGCTACTGGGAGGAAAGGTCTCTGTCACAGGTGCAGGAACAGACTCCTATCTTTGACCACACGGGACAGCTTACAGCATTGAATGTAGATGGAGAAATAGGCAGATGTATCTTAAAGAGTGGGGCAAGTTCCATGATAAGTAAAATCCCCTTGGCCAAGGCAGTCTGTCCATACAGCATGGCGAATCTGAGGGTAAACTCAACTTCAATGTCTTTCCGTGTCAGCTATGTCAGGAAAGAACAGAGCAGTCTCATGTGGTGTAGCAGACAGATCTCATCATGGGAGTCTCAAAATAGGCAGTGGATTCTGAAGGAAGTACTTTTTAAATAATAAGCTGGTGACTGGGATTAACAAACCTAAAAGATGGCCTAAAGATTTGGGATGAGGGTCACTGATGACTGCTTAATGCATTGAACTTCTCACCTCAGGGAGAGGGTGATGCTTTCCAAAGGGACACTTCAAGACTGGACTGAGCTTTAGGAGGAACTAATGATCTCCATAAAGGTCTTTCCCTTTGTTAAGGTGTTAAATGTGTTTTCAAGCTTCCATGATAAACGTGAATTTTGTAGTGTAAGTAAAAAAAAAAAGCAGTTCCTTTCTTCCCTCCACCTTAGTTTTTCTTACATAAGTACAAACAGTACACTGGAAACACAGATCCCCTGTAGGAATAGCAAAGGGGAAAAATAAGATGAACAGTCCTTATTTGCATAACTAGCGCAGTAGTAATAATGTAACCATAATGAAGGTAATATAACATCTATTTAGAACAGAGTAAAAGAACTGAACTTCAGTAAAAGGAAAGTATTATTCCAGAAGAGAGAAAAATTAATGAGAAACATCTTTTCATCATTTTGAATACACCCCATTAAATTAATTTGAGCAAGGTTGTCTAAATTCTGATATGTTCATAAATGTTTTTATGCATACCAAGCTGAACTAAGTCCTGAAAGAAAGAAAAATGCCTTCCTAGACTCTTTCTCTATATGCAGCCAGAGCAGCAGGGTATTCATCAAAGCCATAAACAAAGTGCATAACCACAGATTTAATTCTTGAAATTGCACTTGGCTACAAAACTTCCAAAACCATGTGGAGAAGGCCTTTATGTAGAGTGTCTTACTGTAGCTTTAGAGTATGATGAAGTAAATTAATTCAAGGAAGTTATTATCGCTTGCAGTGTGCCTGTGATGAGAGCTGGGACTGCATTTTCTTTTTGGAGCTTGGATTTTAATCTATGTTAATATTCACATCAACAGGGTAAGTTAATGAGGCCCAAGCTCATTTTATTATCTTTCATCTGACTGAAGCTCTAAGCTTCTACCCGCACAGCCTGGGATATGCACTCTGCATGCTGGATGAGGAGAAGCAGTTTATTCTTGAGCATTTGTACTGCACAGACACGAGTGCTCTGTGGTTGGTGTTCTCCATATGGGAAAGTTAATTTTATTTCTATCTTGCTTGAAAACAAACAAACAATAAATCAGCAACATAAAAAAAAAAAAAAGAAAGGAAAAAAATGAAGGATATGAAAAGAAATGCAAGCATGCCTGCGAGGTCTGAACCAGAGCTGGGTGTGCACGTTTTTCATTGTAGAAGACAATGATGGTTGATGGTTGCTGACGTACACTGGGAAAAAAATAGAGCTTATTTAAAAGGAGGTTGTATTAAAATAGACCCTTTTTGATTCTTGAAATTATTTTTATCACATTTGGATGTCCTGAAGTGCTTGCTTCTCATGATTTCTCAAGCTAAGGACTGACAGTCTTTTCAGAAAGATTTGAACATCTCGGATGTTCCTGCATTGGTAACAACTACGCAAAGAACAATGGAAATAGCACATGGAGTTAAGCTGGTAAAGTAGGCAAAAAGGAAAAAAAAAGAGAATAAAAAAAGAGAATGAAGGTGAGGTGTAGTTTTTCTGGATGTTGCATTGCAGAGAAATGTGGTTTGGAGTGTGTGTGTCTGAATGTGCCAACCACTCTGCCTGCCTGCAGGAGCTCAGGGTGCTGGAGCAGAACTGGGCAGATCCAGGAGGATGAAGGAGAAGTTTCACCTTCTTGATAGTTTTAAAAAGACTCAGACAGGAGAGTTAGTTAAACTCTTGAAGAAGATAGGAATAGTTAGTTTTTCTGCCCTGGGATCAGGTTAAAATAAATATGCAAAGCAAACTTCTGTTGAGAGGAATGGATGGGCAGCTGACACAACTGCTTCTGTCCTGTGGCAGAACAATTAACCTACTGCTCAGTGTGGGGAGATCACAGAATCACAGAAAAATTTAGGTTGGAAAGGGCCTCTGAGATTATTGGGTCCAGCCTTTGAACAAAGACCACCCTGTCAATTAGACCATGGCATTAAGTGCCATGTCCAGTCGTTTCTTGAACACCTCCAGGGATGGTGACTCCACCACCTCCCTAGGCAGTCAGTTCCAATGCTTGGCAATCCTTTCCATGAAGAAATTCCTCCTGGTGTTCAACCTGAATCTTCCCTTGTGCAGCTTGACGCTCTGTCATCTTGTCCTGTCACTGGTTACCTGGGAAATGGGGCTGACCCTCACATTGCTACTCCTTTCAGGTAGTTTTGGGTAGTTTCAGATGCCTTTGGGTTCATCAGTTTATCACTCCTACTGCTGAAATGCTTTGCTACAGACCAATTAAATGAATGTCTTTATATGTCTTTCCAGCCTCATTACAATTATTCTTGTCCCTAATAGGAGCAGTTTTATATGAAATAGAGCAAAATGGGATGGGAGGAGAGGCAGGTTAACACAAAGCAATAAAAGATCTATGGAGAATTCACATGTGCAAGCCTGAATTTCAAAGTTAATTCTTTCACCTTCAAGAAGTTGCAAGCCAGCTTTTGTGGAGATGAAGGCAGCTTTAATTAGCAGGGAGCAAACGGGCCCCAGTGGGTGGAGCAGGCAGGTTTGATCCCAGGTTGTGGCAACCCAAATTGGCTGCTCAAAGATAACTGAAAGCTGTCCTCTAACTCAATGGTCCATTAAATCTGGGAAGTGTGTAGTTGATTTTGTTTTGAAATTAATTTCGTTTTTCTCAGTGAGATATGTCTGAAAGTTTTGAGCCATAGCAAATACTGTTCTTATTTGTTTGCATGGATTGTGCTGGAACAACTCATGCGTTTTTTCCACTTTGCTGAACTTCACTCTCATCATAAATTGCTTATTTAAGTTCAAATGTCAGTTAATTCTGAGGTAAATAGATTATTGGATTTTAAAACTGAAACAAAGCAGAAAATATAGAGTATTTTGGGAGAGCAAAGACTGAATGTTTGTCAAAGAATGGGGATGATTATTAGAGAAATATTCCTAATCACGCAGCAGTACGACAGATGTTCAGCTGTACTTTCAGCTTGGAGAGTTTATAATCTCAAAGGAAAATTCTGTGGAGGCCTTTGAAAACAATAAAATATGTATACATAGGAAGAATAATGAAATATGCCCTCTCCCCACACCCTGACTAGGGCAGTCTGGTTAAAAAATGTTTCTTTGTCTGTAAGAACCAGTGTCTGTAAAATTTTCATAAGGATTGGTAATTTGCAAGCTTCACACTTCTGCAGCTCTCCAGCAATAATGAAAGCCTGGAAACAGCCTAGGATTTTGAGGTACTGAATTGAATTTCAAAGTTTGAGCCTACTAGAAGCTGAGGTCAAAATTTGGAGGAAAGTTGCTCTCATTTTAGTTGCTAGCAACACCGAGGCAGTTAGTGATGGTGTTGGCTTCGTTTCTGACAATTTTAACAGCTTTATTTGTACAGCCAGCTTTCTGGGATGACAGTGACTACTATCTTTTGCTAGGGGTGCTCATATCTGATGCTGACATTGATGTATCTTCCTCAGAAATGATTGCAGCTGAGTTCCTTGTTCATTTTCATCTTTATGACTCTCAAGCCATCTTTTTGTACGTGTGTGTTGGCTGTTTTGATATTTTTTCCTCTTTTCTCCTATTAACTGTTACTTTTCTCAAATAGTGTCTTCCAGTGACATAAGTATGAGCCAAGGCTAACTGAACAGGATTTATTTCCAGTGTTGAGCCAAGATGAGGGGCTTATGGTATTCTTAACTTAAGAATTTAACATTTATGTTGTCACCCTCCATCTGCAACACCAGTGTGAAGTTACTGTCCTTGCTTCCCCTGTTGGTAGTGTCCTTCCACTCACCACTCATCATGGGGAGAATCAATATATTTGGAAATGTGACTGCCTTTGAGATGAGCAGCTAAGACATTTCTTCCTTTTACCTTTATTGAGGAGACGCTGATCCATGCTCAGCAATTTGCTCTTCTCAGTAGGTCTTTAGTGGCGCCTCCATCTGCAGATGATCCTCAGAGCATCCTCAGGCATGTGGTCCTAGCACTGCTGCCCCACCTTGCCTTTATCTCCTGAACTGCTCAAGAGATTACTTTCACCTCTGCTGTTTTGTCTGTGTCTCTCTGCTTCAGACACAGCTCTATCAGGGGAAAAAGTGAAGGGTTCCTCAGATCAGAGGAATGGTTTTGTCCTCTGGGGCAGCAAGAGCTGTCCTGGTGCTGCGTCGTATGTGCCAAAGCAAAAGGAACACAGCATTTCCCAAAGAGGGGTGTCTGTATTCTGGAGAATACTTTGCTCTTACAAAACTTGTGCTAGTTTCTATCACCAGTTGATAGCCTTCTCAACCATGTGGACTAGTTATTTTGTCAGCCAGCTTGTTCGGTGAGGGTATGAGGTTCTTCACTTTCACAGAAGAGAAGTATCTGTCCCTCTGTCTGCTGGGAGGGGTGCCTGGTGGTAGGAGATACTGGAGTATCCTTAAAAATGGCAGAGTAGGAGCCACTTGCGCAAGAATACAGCTGAGCAGTTGTTGAATACAAAGTTGCATGCATATTTTCTTGCCTGCTCTTTTCCAATTTTTCATTTCTACATCATGCTCCTTTTTTCTTACAAACAGGGAATTTTCAGTTGCACAGGCTCAGGATTTTGTGGCAGAGTGGGCCAAGGCTAAGGAGAATGAATTCTGAGCTAGGGATGGCTTGTGTGTTTATATGTCCTTAGAATGGCTTTTGCTTTGAAATGCTTGACAAATTCCCAAAGCAGGAGGTAGCATGGATGTCTTTGCCTTGACCCTCACGGTGTTTTCCAGGCCATTAATATTGGGCTGCTTATACTTTCTCCGTGTCCTGCCAGTGCTCTCTGCAACACAGGCCCCTTATCTTTCAGTCAGTTTGACTTGCCAGAATGAACAGCTTCACATCTGTGGGGTGGTTTGCTACCAGTGGCAGCTCCTCTGCTCAAGCAGGCATCCCACACTGCTGAGGGCAGTGGTAGGTAGGTGGGTGATGTGGTCCCTATGGTGGATGCAGCTGTGGGTTATAAATGTAGTTGATATTTTTCTCAGCTTATGTTGCATCCATTGCATGTGGGTTCAGGGTCAGTTCCACTCAAAGCCTGTGTTTTCCAACTCATGAAGTTGTCTGTCATTTCTTCTGAAGCTCAAGGCCATCTGAGCTCCTTTTTGCTATGCTCCACTCTGCCAGTGAGCCAGCCCAGAGGCTGCTTGCTGCTGGTACCTACAGCTCCTGTCCTCAGCTCTATTTGACCTCTACTGAATTTAGCCTCTGAAGTTCAGTAATTTGTTTAAATCCTTGTGTGACGCTTGGCTTCGATGGGCATCAGTAGCAGCCTCTTTCTTGGGGGCAGTGAAGGACAGTCTCGGTGTTTGGAGGTGCCTCTTCCTCCTTTCTCCTCCTGCCTTTCCTTCTCTCTTTCCCTTCATCATCAATGGAGGCAGCTGCAGTTTGCAAAGCTGGTGGCTCAAAATGTCTGCAGGTAGGAGAGGTCCGTGGCAACACTGATGTGGTGGTGCTGCCACCCAGGGTTGCCCTTGCCAGCAGCTTGGGCTGTCCCCTCCCCTCATCTTCCAGTGCATCTCTAGAGCCTTTATTGATCCTCAGCACTGCCACTGAGAGCAGGGATAAGCACAGTGGTGCACTCAGAGTCCTGATCGACTCGAGAGGCAGAGCGCTCCTGGAAGTGCACTCGTGAATAATACTCCCGCATGTTAAAGTAATGGCTGTAAGTACTATTCACCGTGTCAAGAGATGGAAAAGGCAGTCAGTAGCTGAGAACTGAACTCAGATAACAATCATGATGCTTAAACCTTTGTAATAAATCTGTCAGTCTTCTCAGACAGTGAGCAGAAAATCCCTATTAAACAAGTCAGTGACAGGGGGAGCCAGCCTGCTGAACAGGCAAACCAGCCCATCCTTTGGACTGTGGTATGAGGGCACAATAAAGCCCTGCTGACAAGTCCTGCTGGGCTGGCTTCCAGCAGCAAAGCAATCCTGAGCAGAGATTGCCAGAAACACTAACCCTGTCTTGGGGAGAACAGGTACACTGCACTGAAATTTGTAATGAACAAACAAGTTCTAAAAATATCAGAAAAGATTTCACTATCAACCTTTAAGAAAAGGTATTATATCTTAAAAAAAAAAAAGAGGAAAATTATCTTTCCTTACCTTCCTTTATTTTAATTATTTGAAAGTAATACTGCAAGACTAGCAATCTTCCATTAATTCAACAGCAATTTTATGATTGTATAGGAAGCTTATTTGTTGTGGCTATGGAAACTCAATTTTTCAAGTAAACTTGCTCTCCTGATATAGCCCTCTTACTTTTCTTCATGACCCCTTAAAGTAATATTTTGCTTTCTCCTGGTTTCCTATTATTCATGAGCAATTCTAAAAGTTGTTCACATCCTCCCACAATTTTTGGTTGAATATAGGTTTCGCATTGAAGTTGTTCTGTACTTTTTCCCTTTCTTGAATGAGCTTTGATGTACCTGTTTGAGTTTCTCCTGCCATCTGGTATTCTGCACTGAGAGCCGTGATCCACACTCTTAACTCTTAACTGGTATTTTCTCTTTTGCATATGTTTGGTGGGACTCCTAAGCTACACCAGAAATCTACTGAAAGAACATTTGTGGTGGTTCTAATTCCCTCTTCTTGGGCTTTATGACACTTTGTGCTGGCTTGAGGATGCTCCCCTGTGGAAAAGCACACAACCCAAAATGCTCATTTCCTCTCGCCCTCGTTCCCACCCTACTCCTGTTCTGCCATGCAGAAGAACCTGCTTTAAGATACAAACCCCACCACGTGCATGAAACTATGTGGAGAGGCTTAATGTTTGGCTTCATGAAGCAATTGGTGTTTATTCTCAGAAGCTTCTCATTTGGTGAAGCAGAGGTTTTACTATTGAGCTGGAAGATTGGCTCAATTTCAATAACTTATGTGAAATAGTAAAATCCTTTTTCTTCTGAATTCACATTCACTGTGGTGCAAGAGAGAAAAAGTGTGTGGGCTAAGTGTGGTTTGGATATAAATGTTCAGTACATTCTTTGATTATTTTCCCATTTGAAAAAGGTCTTAGACTTCACTCATGAGTACTGCAGTAATTGTATTTCAGGGCAGAAGCTCATCTATCTATTATCTCCAAAAGTGAACTGTTCAACTACTAGAACGTGTATTTTTATTACATGTTACAATTTTCTTAAAATGTGGTGTTGTAATAGGATTCCTCTTTTTCCAAGGAGGCTTTTATACACACCTATGTTTATATATATGTACACACACACTCATTAAAAATGATTTTGCTATAGGGGAAGAGGACATTGAGTCCAAAAAGTTAAGTTTTATATATTTTATTCATAAAAACAGATTTGCAACAATTTATTAAAAATTGATCTCATGCAGTATAAGGTTATACAAGAAATTCTTCATTTACATTTTATTCTGGCAGTTCCAGTCTAGTTTAAAGCATTTGTGCACTAACATCATTGGAAAATGCCATTGGGGCACAGCCTCTTCATAAATTTACAGTACATTTTTGCTGCAGTATAAAAGAACAGAAACATTAAATAGCTATATTCACTTGGTTGGTCTTGTTATCTGCAGTAAAGTAAAAAAAAAAATGTTATGGGAGGAACTACAGTATCATTGAGACAAAGAATGTACTGCATGGTTTAAACCTAATAAACGTCACACAGTCAGTATTCACGAAGTTACAGACACACACACACACACACACTCACCTCCAATGGTCCGATACTTCTGGTTTTTTTTTTCCTGCTAAGTTGGAATAATATTTCTACAGAGATCTTTGTGTATACATTATATACAATATTGTAATTTTCTCTTTTTAAAAATTAACATTCCTTTTAAAATAAACCAGGCCCTGATGATATTAATAAAGCAAGAGAATACTGTCAACACACATTGAGTGACAACGTCAGTGTTTAGTGCTTAAACAGAGTAATGAGTTCTATTTTATCTGTGTTTATACTTACATTTTTTTTTGTTCTAAAAGCTACAGATATTTCCATAACCTCTCTTACTGTATGTGCCAAGTGAAATATTTTGTGATGCTCCTGATTGTAAGATTCAGATACATATTCATGTTGGTTTTGGCCACTATGAGGTGTGTTTTATTTTTAATGCAGATTTATGCTAGCTTGTCAGAGCTACAGTTAAATCCCTCAGCTAATGAACCCCTTCAGCTGTGCTTCAGTCGTTGCTGATTTGTAAACCTTTGTATGAATGCCATTCCAAAGGTTTGGTCTGAGGGGCGTTGATCACAGAAAACTGAGAGCCCAGTGGGTGCTTCATGTGTTTGGTTTTTTTTTTTCCCGGCTTTAGCAAACAGCTCTGGCAGTGAGAGGACACATTTCCAGTCCCTTGGAAAAAGAAGCTGCATGTGCGTCTCACCTGTGCCTGAGGGTTTGGCTCCAGAGTTGGTCCAGACGGTTACACCACTGTCGTTCCTCCTAATTACTTTGGTTCAGGGAAAGGAGCTAAAGTATAAAAGCCATTGTTTTTTCACAGTCCTTTCAGGATTCAGATAAAATATTCTATTGGTAAATTTGATTTGTCCTCTCTATGATCCGCTACAACTGTCACACGCAGGTATGAAGCAAACATAGTGTATATTCACATCTATGTGCCCTGCAGGCTTTGCCTGCAGCAGCAAAGTGCTGTGCCCTAATCCCTCCCCCCCCAAGCCCACTAAATTAATTTTATCGTAATTATGTGTGACACAATTCAAACAAACTAGGAAAAACAATTCATCCTGTGACATTAAGACTTTAGTACCCATCTGTCCTCAGTTTCCTGAGTTATCAGCCCTAGGACTTTTCCAGATAGTTTAGTATGTTATGGTTGGTGGTGTTTATTCTAAAATAGGTGCAGAAACTTTGCTAAAAATGAAGCTGCAGATGGTCAGCAGTCACTAGCATTGCCCCTGGAGAAGGGCAAAGTGCTCTGCTTGCGATCAGCAGCTCTCCAGCTGCTGGCAACTCAGAGCTGGAGCTTCAGGCTCTGCTTGGGTTACACATACAGCTGCAAGGTAAAGGTGACCCTGCTCACAGCACTGCAGAGTCTCAATGACACCCGAGGAATCATTTCTCCCAATTCTTCTTTCCTACTAAACATCGTCCCTGAAATGAAAAAAAGCAAGACTAACCAGTGCAGAATGTTTCCAGCGACTTAACACAATTCTTGTAAAAATGAGTATATCTATTTCAACATGGTATAGCTCAACCACTGCATTTTCCTTACATGGATACAGTATAGAATTGCATGTTCTCAGCAGCCACATAAAGCTCAGTGACATTTGAGTGTTTGTTTGTTTTTTTTTTCCTAGAGTCTTTTTTGCAAGATCCGTATATCCCAGCCTCCTTGTTGCTAGTAGAAATTTTGGAAGAAACATTTTTCAGTGACTTCTAGGTGAAGAAATAAAAACTCCATGAATAAGGCTACAGATCAAACTCCTTGTGTCCTCCTTTGCTTTTTCACACGAGCTACGCGGGCACTCGTGTGACGAGGGCCTCAGCGGTAGTTCCTCTGCGGAAAGAGCCAACGTTACATGTTTGTAGCAGAGTTCTAGGTCAGATGTTTAGTCCAGTCATTGAGTACTTAAAAGCAGTTCAGGAAGCACTGATCTCCCATTCCTACAGCCCTGAAACCATCACTCGGAAGGAGGGCGGCACGTGTCTGTGCCGAGGGCTGGCACTGGGGCTTACGCACGGACTGGCACAGCTGGCATCAACTCCTCCTATGGACGGCAGGTAGGCGTGGTGAAGGATGGGCAGCTGCAAGGACAGCCGGCGCTGTATGCTGGCAGAGACAAGGGAGAGCAGCGTTAGCCAGGAGGCAAATGGAATACATTACGTGGCTGATGTGTTCCCAGGTTGCAGTGAGGGAGTTTTCTGTGACCGAGAGGGTTAATGCCAAGAACATTGCACTTGCTGCTGTTGCACTATGCCACCACCACGTTATTTCCCCCTGGGGAATTCTTCTGACAGGTTAGACATGACAAAGGAATCTAAGGGTGCTTTCTCAGCATCCCACAACCTTCTGAGATTCCCAGGCATGCTCAGGGTAATTGTTAGACTGCTGATACCAGGAAAAGGGAAAACCTTAGGTTTGCAAAGTGGGCGTATGGCTTCGTGCCCCCACACCCCTTGCAAGGCGATCCACTGCCTGCAGAGCCCCAGCCAACTGTGTAGATATGCACGAGGTCACAGACTCCGTTTTAAGGCAGGCATCACTTAACACAAGGATGTTAGTATTAAGGGTGGCATTTCTGCAACTCCAGCTAAGACAAACAGAGGTGCATGGTGGGGCGGAGCTGGGACTGATGGCTTTTTCCAAGTATTTCCTCTTCAAAGTTTGTGTCGGTGCTTTTGAGGGGATGGATGCTTTTGAATGCTGGCAGTCAGTGCTATGGGACTGAGGAGCTGGGCCTCTTAACAGCAGTCTAGCCTACCATCCATACCAAAATTCAGTGTTTAGGAACCCAACATTCTGTATCTGTTTTCCCAAGCAGACTGGCATCATGATCACTGGCATCATTTTTTAAAAAATGGATACTAAACCCTGCTCACAGGTATCTCATCTAGCCCCTTTCCTTGGAGTGAAAGAAAAGGGCTCTGCTACATGTGTGCTGTGGATATATTAGCACCTTTCACAAAATCAAAATCCAGCTGAGGTTTGTTAGTGCAAGAGATGTTTTCAGTCATTAAGATGTTATGTGGTAAGTGCTGGCTTTGCATTTGGAGACATTCACCCTTGAAACACAGAGGCACTTTCTAAAGAGAAGACAGATGTCAAAGAGACTGAGCTGAACCCAAGACTGACCTTTGGAGTTCTGAAAAAAATGCCCATAGAAAGCATTGTATCAGTATAACAGAGTTTTAAATTTATGTTTGCCATTATCTGATACAATGACAGTGTATAGACAGACCTTTATAACAGGTATATCTTTGAACACTAGCCTTTGGACAGCCTTTCTGATTCAAATGGCATTTAATTTCTTCTTTGCTTTGTGTTAGGTAGCAGAGACAGATACCAAGGCATCCACTGCACTGCTTGGGGAACAAGCAATACAGCTTTTAAGTTCAAACAGAAAGAAATACAGTGCTCTTGTCTATAGTTTCTTCACTACAAACTATGGCTTGTTCATACAGAGATGCAGTAGAAACAGCTGTTGTCTGCCTATCTGGGAAACTCTTTCTCATTGTTTCTCCCCCTCAAACTCCCTTTAAAAGTTTCATGCAATGTTAATTCAGAGTGGTGATCATTCAGTGCTGGCAATGCGTTCCTGGGACCAGACAAAAACCATTCATTGTTATTTTGCTACTGTGCTCGACTCTTTCTGGTGCTATCAATGAAGTCATGCCTCGTTCCCAAGGAGTGCAGAGGTGGCATGGCTCGCTGTTTCCATGTGCTGAATCCTTATGAGCCTGATGCTGTGGATTGTCATTCTGTCTCTTGTTGTGGGGTCAAATGCAGAATTGCCCGTGCTTATTTTCCCACCAGTGGAAATGCTTACTTTGTTCAACTGTTATAGACTTCTCATTAAAGAGCTTTTTGAAGCTATTCCAAGAGAATCCAGTTGCATAATCAAGTGAATAGGATTGTTTTTTTCATCCATTTCAGTGTTAGCCATACCATGGACAAAGCATGTTTGTTTAGCTATGCCAACGGTGGCCGCAGTGGGTGGCAAATCTTGATTTAACTGTACTTAAAAATTTACTTTCACTTGAAAACTTGGTTCCTGGAATTGGGGCAGAGAACTGGAGCCTGGAGACCAGCACACAATTAAGAGTTTAGACAAAACTCCTAGAGGGAAACATGAAACAAAACAAGTAGCAAAATCCAAACAAACCTGCTATTTTCTCCTTAAGTGAAAGTAAATCTTGTGCCTTGCCTCACTTTTTAGGTTTTCTTTTTTCACAATAATAGTGATTTGCCCTTCTTCCACCCCTGCCACATTTTGCCAGTACTTTCGGGGGAATCCTTGGTATCAATACAGGCTGGGGTATGAAGGGATTGAGAACAGCCCTGCCAAGAAGAAATTGGAGGTGATGGTGGATGAAAAGCTGGACATGACCCAGCAATGTGCACTTGCAGACCAGGAAGCCAACCACATCCTGGGCTGCATCAAAAGCAGTGTGTCCAGCAGGACGAGGGAGGGGATTATCCCCCTCTACTCCACCCTTGTGAGACCTCACCTGGATCACTGCATCCAGCTCTTCTCATAAGAAGAATGTGGACCTGCTGGAGTGAGTCCAGAGGAGGGCCACGAAGATAATTAGAGGGCTGGAGGATGTCTCCTATGCGAAGAGGCTGAGAGAGCTGGGGGTTTTCAGCCTTAAGAAGAGAAGGCTCCAGGGAGACATTAAAGCTTCCTTTTCGTACCTAAAGAGGGCTTACAAGAAAGCTGGAGAGGGACTTTTTGAAAGGGCATGTAGTGAAAGGGTGCTGGGTGAGATTTTACACTAAAAGAGAATAGATTTAGACTACATATAAGGAAGAAATTTTTTATGATGAAGGTGTTGAAACTGCCACAGGTGGTCCAGAGAGGTGGTAGATGCCCCATCCCTGGAAACAGTCAAGGCCAGGCTGGATGGGAATTTGAACAACCTGATCTAGCTGAGGTTGTCTTTGCTCATTGCAGGGGCACTGGACGGGATGGCCTTTGAAGATCCCTTCCAGACCAAACCGTTATATGACCATGAATTTGTTTGATGCTGTCCATACTATATATATATATATACACATATATATTTATATGTATGTGTATACATATATTTATATGTATGTATATGTATATGTATGGTCAAGTATTTTGGAGTGGGAGTGGTTAGTATTAGTGGGTCTAGAATCATAGGCAACCACTGGAGGAGATGGAAAGGAAAGCTGATTCCACACACAGAGCATCCACTCATCAGGATACTCCGTTACAACAGGGCATTTCTGTACAGACAGCTCTGTACAGAAATACCATTTGTTAGGGAAACATAAAATCATGTAAAACCGTGACTTCCAATGTCAGTGCACGTGGGAATACAATGCAATGCACATGGGAACGCACGATACCACAATGGGGGTGGAGGCATTTGAAATATAATTTGGTTTTGTTATAGAAAACCACTAATAGGGTCCACTGGTGAGTGGGGGGACTGAAACAAATTGCTGGAAACTTCGCAAGTTCTTTGGGACTGTGTACAATGTGTCTAAGCACTCGGGGATTATTTCAGTTAATTCTGCAGCACATTAATGTTGATTTTTTCTTCAGGGAAGCTGGAGAAGTTCTAAAATACTACAATAAAGCAAGATATTGTACTAGCAAGTAAACTAACAATTCTAAACTCACCTTATTTTAATGTCAGGTTTGAGTGAGGTCACAGATAAACTAATATAAACTGCTGTTAGTGAAGAAACCAAATACCAGAGGCCCCTTCATGCTGAGGCATATGGCTGTAATGCAATAATCCAGTCACAACCATCTTTTTTGAATGAGAATTTTTTCTAACTAAAATTAACATAACTGGCTGCAGTTATGCTTTGAAGTTATGCTTTGAAGGTTACAAAAAAACCTGCATATAGAAATAGTCTATTAAAATGGCAAGTTTTAGTGGAGTCCTGCAGAAATCTGTCATCGCCTTTACTTAGAGATCTGAAAGACTGTTGCATATTGTTGCAGTTAAAATGAGAATGCTATATTTTAATTGGTGCCAAAAATGAATTCACTGGATGTAGGTCACCAGCGAGAAGGGACAAGATGCAGGAATGAAGGTGCACAGAAGAATGTCTTTAAGGGTCACAGAAGTAAAACCACTGAATGTGGCCATCATGCAGATAAGATGACTGATGTGATCTTTAGATAAGTAAGGACTGCCCAGCAGGAAAGAGTTGACTTTGCCTGAGAGACAACTCAGCCTACTGGGAAATGAATTATATCTACTCTAAACAGGTTCAGGCTGCTCTCTGGACCTGAGATGAACTGGCGCAGTGCCGTGTCTGTCCACACAGCTAAGCATCCCCCAAACAGGGCTCCTAAACCCCAGATTGTTGCTGAGCATTACCTGGGAAAGTAAAAGTTGATACAGCTGTGATAGAGAGTGTGCTAAAAAGCACAATGGAAAATCAAAGTGCAGGGCTTGAGCCGGTGCACTGGCACTGCTTTGCCTACTAAGGAGGTGCTAATTTTCGCTGTGTAGCCAGTGTAAACAGGAGAGAAAGCAGTCAGCACACACTTTTTGTGCCTCTTATCTGATGGTCTGACTGGGTATGGAAAATTTTACATGGCAGTATGGATAACCTACTGGGCCCTGTGCAGCAGGAAAGGGAGTAAGATGCAAAGGGAACAAAGAATCATCTCTATTCCTGCTCTAAGGCTGCTTTAGAATCATACAGACTGCATTTTCCCTAGCTGAAAGGTTCTAAATCTGAGCCAAGCATGAAAAAAATTGGTTCTCACATTCTAATTGAGATGATATAAACATCACCCTATTAACAAATGGGGTGCAACTTCCTGCACTACTTCCTGCACTACTGCCTTAAGTGTGTGCTGCTGTGCCTTCACTTGGACACAACTGTAGAATAAGGGATCACACTTGCAGTGAATCAAATGTAGCACTAGTCATAAGAAAGAATTAAAAAATCCCAAATCAACTCATTTCTGTGCCCTATAAGAACTTTCATACTGGAAGATGTCAGCCCTCCTGAGTGCTGACAAGCACAGGAAACTGGAATGAGACTTCTTCCCACAGCCATTAAAGAGTTAAAATTTCAGCAGGCAAATTAGTGTCCTAACATCCTCCTTTCACAGGCTTGTGACAAAGAGGAAGTCTTTTTCAGACTAACATACTCGAGATTTGTGTTCTTGAATAAGTTCCTCAGACTATGTGACTACCTATCAGATGCCCTATGTATGAAGTAAAATGAGAAAGACAGAAACTACAGCTTGCCTTTAACTCCTTTTTTCTTTTTTTTTTTTTTTTGACAAAAATTGTATATTTAGCAATCATCAAAGAATGGAAGTGTTGCCAGACAAGTTGAAAATCAAGCCCAGGAGTGCAGAAGGATACCCTAAAGAGCACAAAGTTTGGAGAGAGGCAATCTCTTGTCAAAAAGCGGGAAGTCCTGAAGACGGCTATACTTCTCCTCTCTGGCAGATTCACTGTGCCTGGGCAGTGTGGCTCTGGTACCCAAACTGCCAACTCGTCCTCAGGGAAGACTGTGCCCTTGGATCTGGCACAGTCACAGCTGTGCAAATGCTGAATGACACTGTTTAGGTTTAGCAGGACTTTATTAATTGCTTTCCATAAATGTCAGTGACTCTTCAGATTTGTACTGACCCACTCTCCAGGACCTTTAGGAAATCTCAGTCTTCTCATCAGTTATCACTAGCCTAGAGGAAGTGCTGTCATCACCAAATGTTTTTCTTTTTTTTGTCTGTATTAAATCTGTATCAAGACAATTGGATTATCTGAGTGTCTGTGTTTTTCTTAACATCTTTCTTAATGTAAGGGGGCCACATGCGGATGAGACTGCATTCACACTACATTATTTCTGACAAATTGTGCTGAAAAAAACACAGGCCTCTAATAGCTATGCATTAAAGCACTCTTCTGACCCCATGAAGTCATGAGAGCTCTCTCAGCAAGAGCCCTGCCTTTGTGAAACTACAAGATATTTCATCTACTGTGGGGTTTTTTTTGGTGTGTATGTGTGTGTGGATTAGCTTCTTTGCAGGTTTGGGTTGGGTTTTTCCTTTGAGTGCAAGGATAGAATTAGAAATCCACGTGTTTTCCTGCACCAGGTAGTACAAGACAGTAGCTACTATCTGCAATCAGGGTTGCTGTTGCTGATGTAACGTGACTCATTCTAGTAATCTGTTTCATGTATTCTGTTTTTAAAGAAGCTTTTAAATTGCCCAGGAGTCTGACAGCTATTAGCTCAGACACTGATGAAGCGATGCTCGTGTGGCTGCCGTGGGGAAGCGGCTGGTCCGGGCACAAATGAGAACGGCGCTTGCCTGAGCTCTGGCCCATGGCAGGTCCTGCTCAGCGAGGAGAGGGTAGGACATGAGTTTATTGTATATGTTCCTAGAGAGAAAAGATAGCACCATAGGACTCTTTCCCCTCCATAAATCCAGCTAGTGTTTTGTGCCATCTTCTCCTTGTAGCTGCAGCATTGTTTCTAAGGGAAACTACTTGGTACAGTTTCCTATGCCAAAACTCAGGTCCAGCTGCTATGGCAACGTCGAAAAGCCCTCAGGACATTTTTTATTTCTCAGCTAGCTTAAGAATGTGAAAGAACAAAACGTCTATGTACACCATGAACCGTTCTGGCTGGTGTGTGGTAGGACTTGGACTTTTGACAAGAGCCATAAGACATTTGTGCACATATGTACATCCTCTTCTCTCCTCCACACGTTGGAGGGCGGGCAAAGCTCATCCTCTAACTGTCTACAGAAACTTTAGACATCATGCAATGGATGTTTCCAACAAGAGAAAAGAAGTATGTTAGTTTGTCTTTGGGGCACCTCAGGATCTGAAGCCCTTGATATCCTTTAAATTTAGTTTGGATGGTGAGCTGGTGGCAGGGAGGCATCCCTGTACAAGGTTACTGCCTACTGGTGTTTCAGGAGGTGCCATTCACCTTCCCTGTTGCTGATGTTTCAGGCTCTCTCTTTAGCTGGGACTAGCTGAAAGGTGGTTACAGTGAAGGTCTTTCCATAAAAAATACATGAAGAAGAGAAATATGGGCTTTGATGAAACCCAGTAATTTAAATTGACGTCTTGTCAGCAAGGCAGCTGTGTCCAGGATGGAATATATGTCTAAACCAGCAGCAAGTGCATGCCCCAAGAACATGCGTACCCAAGGGAGCAAGGGGTACCTCATCTTGTACCAGCAGGTGGTGGTGTATACTTACTGTTCTGGAGAGTTGATGTCTTCTATGGCATCTTTGCTTGTTCTGGAAGGGTCTGATGAGCCCCACTGTGCTGGTGGATTTTGATCAAGATGATTTTTCAAAATGGCTTTCTCACCATCTGTATAGACAACACATTCAATTTTATTTTACTGTGACCAAAGACCATTTAAAAATAATTCCATTTTAAATTTTCCCAGATATCCATAATGCCACAAAGGAAACTCATTCTACATATATTCCAATAGAGTCTCAAGATTTCCTGTGAGAGTCTGGTACTCTTATGTTTTGGATGATATGTTCCTCCACAGGAACAACCATGAAGAAACAGAAAAGCGACAAAACCTATTTGTCCTTCCTTTGCTTCCCCCCCGCTTTAAAACCCCTCCACACACCAACCCTTGTTTACCTCTACGTAGCTGTAACATGCTGTCTTGTCTAGTCTTAGGCTATGTGAAAAATTAACGTAACTATGCTGTTCTTGGAGTTAGAAATTGTAACCTTTTCATACGACAAATCCCTCTTTCTTTAATCTTTTCCTAGAAAAACTATAATCTCATTGATGTGTGAACCTTTGATACTCTTACAATCACTCAGGCAATTAAGTGCTATCTTTTGACTATCTGCTACTGCTATCATTTAGCATGGAAATATGATTCATAACAGTTGCACTGGTCCATAATCTGCAGGAAGGACAGCTAATGATGTCATTACGGTTTCTTTTTTTCTGCATAGTGATAACAAAGGAGATTATCAATTTCCCCACAGATAGCTTCATTTGATTCCCCTAGGTGTCCTGGGAGTCCCTGGCTAGCTGTGCTGAAGCCCGTGGCATCATTTCCCGTGAGAAACACAGGAGAACACAGCCATTTTAAGAAGACCTTTTCTGTTCCTGCCTGTTTTTTCAAAGTCTCCTTCTGTGTTAAGCCAAATAAAATCACAGGGAGAGCATCTGAATAATGAGGGCAGTTCACAGTTTTCATAAATAATTACAGAGCAGCTCCAAATCCATCACCAGCAGTTGTTTGCCACACAAACAGAGAAGCAGTGATTGCCGCAGGCATTGAGGCAGCACGGAAGAGGTACATTCTTGAAGAGGGTACTGGAGGATTTGAACATAAAAATGGATATGAAGGGGGAAAAAATCAGGAAAAGAGTGAAGAGAAAAGGAAAATAGCATGAAAAAGCCAGTACATTTTTAAGGCTTAAGCTGCTTTTCTGTTCTGTTTATGCTCAGAAGCCCCAAATAATGCTCAGCTCCCAGCATGTTAGGAATATATATGTTATCAACAAGCACTGGTGGGACAAAACAAGCAGCAGAAACACAAAGTGAGGAAAGAAGCTGGAAGCAGAAGTGTTTTGAGGGCAAACTCCAACATCTATAATTGCCCTCCCAGCAAGGTCATCCCTGGCATTGTTTGATAGCGTTCACTTTCTCCTGTGAAAAATCTAACAAGCAAGCAACAAGCAAGTGCATAGTGAGGATGCAAAAATGTGCAGACATGGGGATCACTAGAGCTCAGAAGAGAAGATTTTTCACTTATGTTCCATTGAAGAGAAGGGTCTGGGTGAGAAAGGAGGTGACAAGGACACAGGAAGCTGCTTCCATTGGGGCAAGAAAATGTCAGTAGCAGAGAGCTAAGGAATTCAGTTGTAGCAAGAAGAGTGTTTAAAATTAAGAGATGTCAGGATTCAGTGATGGTTTAAGTGTGAAGGGAGTACAGCAGAGTCAAATCTGACAGTGGCTAAGATAAGCATTAAGGTCTATCATCTCAGGGCAGCCTGAAGTTTGCTGGTGTGGCATTTGCTGTCAAAAGAGTTCAGTTTTTATTTTCTGTACATTGCATTTCTTTGTGTATAAAGTTTGACATTTTCATAAAAGTCTTGTGATGTCTATAAACAGACATGTAGAAAAGAACACTTTTTAGTTCCATGATTAAAACCAACGTTCCCTCCTGAGCTGATCTAAGCTGACAATGAAAACTGCTGACTTTTTGATACAGGCCAAAGCATAAATTTGAGTAACCCTTGTAATTAGGGACGGAAAAGCTCTATGATATTAGAGTTCCAACTCCTTTGGCCAAGATAAGCAATTTAACATTTTACAAAGCCACTAAAGATTCTTCTTCATGAAATGGTTGGAATATGCAACTGTGCTGTTTGGGAGTATGTGATTTAGTATATTAATCTCTGTTGTACACCACTAAAGGAGTTTCATGTACTTTTAGATGTGCTGTGAGAGAGAGAGAGAGAAGGAGGTGGTCCTTGTCAAAAAGGTGGGGGATTTAGTTTAGCGTAGAGCAGAAACCGTATATTCTCTGCCTACTCACCTCTCAACACCAACTGCCCGTGTGTTATTCTTAATAGACCCTTTTCTATCGCTCTTGCAGTTGATTCTCCCTTAATACACGGAATAAATTTCCCTATACAAGGCTACCAAATGCAAATTTTAATGAATATGAATAAAATACAGACAAAATGAACATAAAGCTGTCACTTTTTTTTTCTTTTTCCTTTGCTTCATTCAAAACAAACAAAAAAAGTTAGGTAATTCTTATTTGTTAAGCATTTTAGGATAAGAGTTGTTAGATTTTTATTTTGCAGCTATGGAAACTAGAATATCTTTATTTTTCATTTACCTTTCATTTAAATAATGAAGAGCAAGATTCTCACTTAGTCATCCGCTTCTGGGAGTTGGAGCTTAAAGAAAAAACACTATTGCCATATGCATTTAAAAAACTTAAGGATGGAGAAAACTAGTTTCATATATGTGAACAACTGAAAGAATGCAAATTAAGAGTAGTGGTAAACATTTGATTTCCCAGTTCCCCCTGGAAAGTGCAGCAGTGTTTTCGGTACTTTCCCATCTTCTCTTCCTGTGTCCATTAAGAATGCCACAAGGAAAATGCTCTTCATTTTCAGGGTACTATCTGCCACTGCAGATTCTACCCAGTAAGTCACATTTACTGGGATGACCTAACTGCCTTCTAAATTGAAATTACATTAGCCAGAAGCACCTTGTAAATAATTTTCACCTTTGTGGACCTCAAACCGGAACTCAGAAGTCTGGATAAGTGATGCCTGAGCACTTTCCATTCAGAAAACTGTCATGAAAAAAGACAAATACATCTCAAGGGCCTTGCACAGCACTCAGTGACGGGTTCATTAGAAAACAAAGCTCACTGCCAGTTGTCAGTGAGAGACAGAAGGCTTTAGCTCAGGACATTTACCTTCCTGCAGCAAAGAAACAGCTTCCATTTACCAAGCTTTCAGGTGCAGGAGCACATCCAGTGCAGGTTGCCGAGGGGCCCAGCGAGGAAGTCACTCCTCTCAGCTGCTCTCCTCTCCCTCTGCCAGGGGTCACCTGTAACCACCCTGCAACCTGGTGCTGCCAAAATTACCTGGGCAGGTTCAAATGCGCCATGCATTTTCACAGCTCTTGCTCAGCTGCAGGCAGAAAGCACCAGGTGACTGATGCTGCTTCAATTTCTTCCAAGAGTTTAGAAAACGTATTTCTTTAACTAGAAGCTTGTTTTGTAGATGTTTGTACAGTGCAGCTTTATTGAACATCTTCATCATTGCGTTTTAGTGGCAATATTCCTCTGATGGCTTAGAACTGGATAGCAGAACTGCTCTTCATCCAATATCTTTCAATTCCACTGCTATTTCTCTTTACTAGAAAGCATATTTTATGTTCCACAAAGAACCAAGTGTGGTTTAATAATGACTTATAAGAGCTGGCAAAGATAACTTTGCTGATTTACTAAAGAGGTCTGGAAACTTTAAAGCTAGAGGTAGATTTTTAAAGCCTGCTGTAATTTTTCCTAGTTCTGTTGTTTGGACCGTGAAACATGACTAGCCAGTCTCTGTTTTTCATGTGAATAGGATGTAAAGAAAGTAAAATGAAAGGAAAAATTAAAATGATCTCATCATCTGCTGGGTAATCAGGAGAAGTTCTCTTGAAGTAAGTGCTCCACACCGACAATCTAAATCATAACTTCTATAGTTAAGTTTTGAAAGGAAGATTTTTTAAAAAGAAAAGTCAGCAAGATTCTGCTCCAATTTATACTACTTTAAATCAGAAGAAACTCCCTTTACTACAGATTCATTTCTGTGCAAGAAAGGGCAGGCACTGAACCTCTGACAGGTTGGTGTCCCCGCTGAAGAAGAAACAAGCTCCCAATTTTGGGATTGAATCCATTTGTTAGGCTTAATAGAAACTAGTACACATATCTCTATATATCACTATAAAGAAAGGAACTATACCCTTTCTTTAAAAGAACATCCCTTTAAAGGAGTTATTTCTGAAAACCTTTACCTTTGAATCTGTTTTTCAATCTCAAGCTTAATGCTGGAATTGCATGAACTTCACAGAAGTAATATCTCCCCCCCTCTATCACAGAAGATCTGTTTTGCTTCAGATTTGTGAGCAACATGCCTTTGAAATCTGTTTTTCTTTGAGCTGCTTTTACATGGGGAATAACTAACACTAGGAAACATCGGAGTGGGGTGACAAGTGACAGTATGTAGGCATATCTGACATGTAAATGAATGCTCCCAGTCCATTTACAGCAATGAGTAAAGACTGCTTTCTGGCTCAAAACAGACAAGGTTTTCTGAGCAAGGAAGGGTGCCTGCAGAGGCAGAACTTGCAAAAAGGGTTTTTTCATAAGAGGAGACTATGGTAAGGCTGTCTCTTTCTTCTTCTGTACTTCCCATAGAATGGCTGTCATTCCTTAATTTCCCTAACATGCTGCTCTGAAATGTACTGGCCAAGGTAGAAGTAGATGGAGATTCTTCTGCAGGATTTCTTCTGAGCCTTACTTTTTATGAAACTCTTGCAATCTATGAATCTATGAATTATTTCATGTAGAAATAATTTCATGTACTAAAACATCAAATAGAAGTCAAGTAGAGAAAGATGCTAAGATTCCAAGTGCAGCAAAATTATCCACATCCCCTAAACCACGTAGCATCTTTCCTCGATGTATTTGTCTCTTCAGTAGCTTTTATCTCTGCAGGAACTTGCACAGCAGAAATAATTTCTATCTTCATGAACCCTCTCCTGTTTCTGACACACTGACATGGGTGCAAGGAGCCCTTTTGGGAAGCTCTGGCTTCTGTCCATGTTAGAGTATTTTTTCCCTGGAACTGTGTGGCACAACCTTCCTTTTTACACAGCATCATGGTCAGAAGCATTTGTCCTCCTTTTTTCCAAATGTCAGCCTGGAGAACACAGCCATGCCTGCAAGCCTGACTCTTCTTTCTGGACGGCTCTGTCAGTTACAGGGATGGCCTGAGCCGAGCTCTGGCCTCCCCCACTCCCATCCCTGCCTCAAACCCAGGCTGTAACGTGGCTCTGCCACACCAGAAAGGCCACCAGATCCCACAAATGCCAGAGGAGAAGTCAATGTTGCCCTGTGCACAGAGCTGAGGTCACTAGCAGGCCCAGTCACTCAAAGTCATCTGAGGAATGTATCAAATGAAGTGAAGGGGATGCCCTTTTAAATTTGTCTGGGGAAGCCACTTGAAGTCTCAGAGCCACACTCCCTGGAGCATGCTGAGAACTGCTTGACCACACAAAGCTATCTAGCAGTGCAGCTAAAAAGCCTGCATTAAATGAAAGCAATCAAGCCATAAACCACAAATCACATTTTCCTAATTGCTTTTCTTACATAGCCAATTGCTGTAGATGTCTCAGGGACATTATGCATTTGTGAACAAGAGATGAGTGTCTCAGATAATATCTCTCTTTAAATGAGATGTACTGAAATGTGCTGTGAAGAAGGAGTCTCTGTGCCAGCAAAGAGCTCCTGGGATACACCAGGAGCTGTTACTGTTAATAACTAACCAGGAATCCCAAAGTTGTGAAACACTGCCTGAGGTCAGGCAGATATAGGAGTTCACAGCTGTATCTACCTACTTTGGCTAAAGTAATCTAACTTTTGTATCCTAATATGTTTCATGTAAATGAGGATGGTGGAGAAGGAAGAGATGAATCAAATAACCTCCTTTAGCACTTGGCTATAGGAGTTAAGATTTTTAACTCTGGGCAATTTTTACAGATCAGAAGCCTACTGAAGTGTACTGTGACATTAAAGTTTGATTAGGGCTTGTTCGAGATGCATTGCCTAAATCCCATGTTATGATCTGTTCCATGAAGAGCAGTGCCCTGAGTCTGTGTAAGCAATAGCAATGGGGTTCCACTACATGGCATTCTCTCTGTTCCGGCTCCTCCGGAACAACAAGGTATTTTATAAAAACAATTGACATAGAAGTGAACCACAAAGTGAATGTGGCAAATTATCTGCTACGATTTCTAGCTCCAACTCAGCTGCTATCTTGAGCATCCCTCTTCACTGTCCTATTCTGGCTCCCTCAGCTCACATTTTTCACAAGATCAAGGAAGCACAAACCTCATCATAGCCTTAAAACCAATATTAGACTGGCTTCCCTGGTTGCACGGTGGGGATGAGAGTCATGGTCACTTCTAGGTCATGCTAATAGATTATTTACAATTCTGAAGCTTCACTCAAGTACCACCAGGGATGCATAATTTTAAGATTCTGTACTTTACAAAAAGTTAACGAAATACATAGCTACAGAAAGCATAGTCATGTCATTCAGAGTTAGCTTTCCTGTAGCCGTAAGGGCCAGAATTTTTTTAAGTACCATTTAAGTGATGTCTGTTTCGATCTGCACAGCAGCAGCAGTGACTCAGCAGCATGAATTCTCCAAAGCCTTGTTATTTTGATTGGAACGACAAATTTATATTAAGCACATAGGTTGACTATTGGGAATGGATGCCGTGAGAGAAATAGATAGGAGATTCAGACATGTGGCTAAGGGACAGGGAAAGAGAAGAGGCAGAAGAAATGGAAATGGAGGGACAGAAAAAGGCTAGCGAGGGTTGCTGATCATGGTGGCTCAGAGCCTGGAAGTATGAATATTTAATGTCACTTGAGTCAGGATCAGGATATACGGTAATATGCATGCTTGGAGTATTTGCCACCTGGTGTGGGACCAAGATTCAAGCACCTGCTGCAAATTGGGATCCAGGTCTTCCTCATTCCCAGGTGAAGGGACGTTCTAACCTTTCTATGGCCAAAGGTAAGCATATTTGTCCACCCGCCCTGCCTTTTGTGTAGATCTTTATGCGGTAGGTCCATTGAAAAAATTGTGCCTGGAAACTTCAGCAGAAAAATATCTACCTTGTAAATGCCAATAATACATAGTTCCAAGCTACTCTGGACACTAAGACTCCATACATACAGGTGATTTTAAATATGAACCCCACAGCAGAAATGTAAAAGTTGGGCAACTGTACTAGGGAAAAACTGGTTACACAGACAATCTTGGATGCTGCTGCTTAAAGCAGCAGTTAGGCATCAATGTCTTTGGTAGACGTAACCACAAGTAGGTGCAGAAAGGTTATATTTTATCCTTGATTTTTTTGCCAGCCTCCTACTGCTAATGGAGTGCATCTTGCTGTGGGAAGCATCCATCCTAAATTTATACTCAGTGTTTCTCTTGAGAATCACTTTTTGTTTCTCATACCCAAATTCAGATGGGCATTTGGCACAAAGCAATGTATCTTTTCTGCTTGAAATATTATTCATGATTTATCATTTTTCCTGGAGCATCTGACATGAGAGGAACATTCTATGTGTTCCTTTCAAACACTTGGTAAAACTGCTTCATCCCACTCACTGATGTTAGTTCTTGCTCCTGATCTCAGCCCAATAATCACACGCCTCCAGCAGCTATTTACGTTTTCCTTTTCCTCCTTTCCCCTCTTCTGCTTTTTTACTTTTAGAAAGGACACTGGGAACTCTCCCTTTTTTTTTTTGCCACAAGTTACACAACCCAGTGTATACCCAGGCTGAAACAAAAGGTGCAAGAAAAAGTAACCTTATCCAACCAAAATTTCAATATACTTCAAAAACATATGTGAACTGTTGTTCTAAAGTTATCCTCCAAATATATTCACAGGAGTAGCTGCTGTTCCACTTAACCAAGACAATGGTGCCACATCAATAGGAAGCCTGAGCCTTGCACTGCAACCAACATGCAAATCTACAACTTCCCAACACAGGGCAACTGGTTTTTCACATACTGAAGTAATATTCAGCTGCACAAAGCTATTTGCCAGAAGTCACAAAGTAGATCCCTACTAGAGTCAGAAATGGAAGGTGGGTGTCCTGGCTTCCACTTCTATTGCACTATGCACCAGATTTTATTGCTTCCCAAAAGCGAAATGGCTCTAATGGAAGCAATTCTCTCGCATGTATTTCTTCAGGGAGCAATGCAAGAGACACAGGAGAAACAACTTAGGAATATTACAGTTGTCATGAAATCCTTTTTTATCAGTTCCTAGGGAAGAATTTTCATACATGAGTGCCTTCAATTCTGCATTTAGAATCCAAATCAGCACTGAAATATTTACATGCTTCACTTTTGCATGCTTGATAGCAGTTTTCAAAAGCAGGATTTGAGCATCCTAGTCAGGCAAGCACATATTAAACTGGGCTTCCTACAGCTGAAGGCTTAACTCTTGCAGGATCTGAAATATTCTGTGACTTTTCTCCCTTCGTGCAGCACAGAAAACTTAACTTCTGAACACAAGTACACTTCTAAAAGCTTCCCACTTCACCATGTGTGTTACGATAGAAGACATACATATAGAAATAACTACTCAGTGGGTACCATATAGCTTGTTATGTGAATCTGCATACTCTCTGTAATGCAACCAAAATATTTAAAGCTCTATCACACCAAGGTCTGAGTGCTCTGGAACCAATCCAATGAGAATGCAATTCAAAGTTTTGGTAGGTTAAGCTACTAATGGATTTTACTGACTCTCACCTTTGCTGTCTGTGAAGTTCCGTATACTAAGAATGTCATTAAGATCCTGATAGTGGTTCTGCTTAATGTATGTTGTTTTCTCAGGAGTGTCCTGAAGTTGCATTGTGACCTCTTCCAAGTCTTTGTCCAGCTGCAAAACAAAGAGAGTACAAATCCTTCAAAATTCAAGAGTCCTGGCTTCAGGTGTCTGCACTAACTGCACAGCTTTCTGTAATTAGACTGGAAGGCAGGTGGTAATGCAATTACTACACTGTGACAAATACAGTCTTCTTCTAGCACTTCTACACTACCTCTAAAAATAATGTTACAAGTAACAAATCGTGTTCAACTTGATATTGCACACAGGGAATATGAGAGGAATAAGATTTAGTAGTTGAGAGAAAAAGCAATTCAGATGTACTGACAAATGAAAAAGATACTGGCTTTAGAGAGCCCAGTCTGAAAACCTCTCAACTATTTATTATCGTCTATGTGTGAAATTGTGGCATACATAGTTATAAGAAATTCATCCATCAAATTATCAAACATGCAGGAGAATATAAGGAGCTATGGCATGTTCAGCCATTTGAGTGACTGCAGTCAGCTCTACCAGGAATGAATGGCTTTTAGCACTGAGCAGAGCACAGAGTGCTCTCTCCAGAGGCTAACTTGTATTCAGTTGTCTACAGCCCCAACAGAAAATAACAAGACACAAGCTTCCTAATGCTCTTTCTGAACAGTTGTGCATGATGCAATGTCCAGAGTATATCCCGCTCACCACCAGCGTAACTGAATTTTAAAAGTGCTGAATATAGCTTTACGTTGCTTCCTTATAGAATTGGGACATAGCAACTCAAACTAGATGAGCCAGTGATGTAGCTGCTAGCCATGGTAGGGCATGTTCCAAATCCCCTTGACAATGAAACTGATTTGGACCCAGTGGTTCTGGGAATTTAATCCCTTTAAGCAAAGTCCAGAAGAGATCAGCAGAGCCGTGCGAGCACAAATGCGGCTGCTCTGGCCGACCTTACCTGTGCTCACCATCATGAGCCTTGCGAGGCACAGGCTGAGATCTTGGGAGTTAGGAGGCTTAGTAGAAAAAACCACAGTAGAGTAAAGGAACAGAAATAGCCAGCAGGCAGCTAGGCCTTCATTAAAAATTTCAAGGTTCTCACATGAAAGGGATCTGGCAAAGCTGAACTAAATTTCTTTAACAAGGCAGAGATAACTTTTATTTTAGAGTCTTTGGTAGCCTGAGTAAATACCTTTTAGTTACCTAGGCAATAGTCATTACTTAAGATCTGGACAAAGATGTAACTGTTGCAATAAAATACCTTTAAGGTATAAGAATACTTTACAGATTGGGCAAGAACAGGTTAATTTCTTCAAGATATAGATCAATTATGGTTATCTTGTTTCAAAAATTGGGCAGTCTTCAAGACTGATTTGTCATTGCTTCAGGTCTACAGAGCAAGGATGGACTTAATTGCAAATATACATGTTGTAGCTCCAATGGAATTCATGTACTCTATGTACTCAGCCTTTCACTCAGCAGGTACTTAACAAATCATGGCCTTTGTTCCGAAAGGGTCAGCTCACATGTTCATAAAGGTCTTTTTCTACCTTAAGAAAATATCTAATTCTGTTTCATGGAAGATGTAAAAATCTGTCTAGCAAGTTTTTGAGCAAACTATCAGAGAGGTTGAGAGATAACAGCAACAGCAGTCTCTGAACTGAACCATAAACAGGAACAAAGACAGCCCTTAAGTGCCCCTGGGGCTGCACGTCTCTGTTATGCTTGCATGTAAAGGTTACACTTCTAGAGCTGTGGAGCTCAGCACATCCATGTGAAACAGCAAGGTAATTGGCCTGCCACAAATAAATAGGAGAGGGTTAATTTCATTTTACTAAGGCCCATTTTCATTTTATCACACCTGCTATGTATTTGCTGTACAAATTAGCTATTCATTTAAATTGTCTCCTTCCTATTTTTTCAGCATTTTTCTATGGGGAAAGTTTTTTCTCTAAAAAGTAGTCAGTATTTAAGCAGATTTCAGAATTGCAATAAAAGAATAATAAAAAATAAAGTGCCCAAGCAGTATATACAATAAAAAATACCTCTGTAATTTTCATTCTCAAGCGGTGGTTCTCTGACTGCAATCCTTCTAGTCGGGATGTGCTGGCCTGATTGACGCTGGTGACTGATGTTGATGTTTTTGAATCTTCTTTCTTTTGATTTTGAGTGAACTGAAACCGTCTGTTCTGTGTGGCTGCATCTGGATTTGTTCGCAGAGTGATGAGCTGAAAGGTTGAAAAGACTTAAGAAATCCTGCTTTATATTTGCAGCTATTTATTTTGTATCTCAAAATACTGAAAGGCAGACCAAGAGTTCCTTTTTGACTTTCAGGTACAAAACTCTGGAAAGTGAGCTCTGCTTGCCATGTGCACTACTTGGGATGATTTCTAGATAACTTCATAGAATAGGTTGAATGAAAATGATTATGAGGAAGGAAGAATGAAAAAAAATTAGGAAAAATTCATTTAAAATATATTTGTCTGGATTTTAATTATATTAAAATATATTGCAATATTCTATCAAATGTATTTTTCTCCTTCATTGATCTCTTTATACTTTCAAAGGATATAATCCTTCTTCAAGGAAAAAAAACCAGTCCATCAAACCCTTCTCTTCCCAAGCACAGTATCATCTGAAGTGTCTCCTTTCCTACTGTTACAAGTAACACTCAAGCAGAGAGACATGAAGCAGGAGTATTAACAGAGAGAACTCACGGGAGATTGCACTCTGGAGATAACAGAAACTTAATTAGTTTTTAGCGACCCAAAATAAACCAAATCTGTTCAAACAAATTAAATAAGCCACTTAAAAAAAGGTTAACCTTAAACATATTTAATTTAAGCAAATATAAGTAAAATTTAACACTCAGTGACAATGTGAAAATATCACCTCGACTTGAGGAGAGAAAGCTACTGCTGTTTGGCAAGGGGGAGAGAGATTCTCAGATTACTCTAGAGAATACAAAATTTATGTTACTTGCCAAGCAGCATACATATATATTTGTATACAGACAAAGCTGAAGGAGCTCCCTGCCCTGAGAGGGTAGGCATGGCATCATAAATCCAGAGGTGGTGAGTTGTCTAAAAAGAGAGAAGGGGCAATCATTTTGTATGCACAGCCCAGATAGGCTTTGTTGTATTTTGGATTTGGTTCCTCTTACTCTCAAGAGCACGGAACTGTTCTGCAGCTCTGGCGGCATGAAGTAAGGCCCTAACTTCTGATAGAGGGATCAACTGGTCAGACACTGAAGCATGTCATCCTGGAATGTATTTACAGACCATGTCTGCAGATTGCAATGATGCTTGCAGGCAATAAATTTCATCTTTCAGGTGGTAAAGCAGATGGAGAAGGCTAAGGTGCTCTGTGTTTTCTTCACTTTAGTCTTTACTAGTAAAGCTTGCCTTCAGGAATCCCAGACCCCTAAAGTAATTGAACACAAGTTCAGGCTACATGACAAGTTTTATCCCTGAGGACTAAGGGAACTGGTCAATGTCATTATGAGGCCCCTCTCAGTTGCTTTTGAAGGATGATGTTGACTGGGAGCAGTACTTGAGGACTGGAAGAAAGGAAGTGTCACAGCTGTGTTCAGGAGAGGTGACAGGAGGATTTGGGGAAATGACTCCTTGCCACCTTCATCTTGGTCCATGGGGTATGCTGCAGCAAATCCTCTTGGGAACCATTTCCAAATATATTAAAAGCAAGAAGGTGATGATAAGCTGTCATCATTGATTTATGGAAGAGTAATCCTGCCTGACCCAAGTGATTTATAGCTTTCTTCAGTGAGATGTCTGGGCTGGTAGATGAGGGGAGAGAGTTATTTTTCTTAACTTAAGCAAAGATTTAACACTGTCTCCCATAGCATCCTCATAGTCAAACTGATAAAGTAGTGACTGGGCTAGTGGCCACTGCAGCGGACTCAAGTCTGGCTGAACTGAGAGGCTCAGAGAACTGTGGCAACCAGTCACTAGTGCTGCACCTCAGGACCACACAAGGACTCTCACTTTGTTAGTGACCTGGATGGTGGGACAGCAAGTTTGCAAATGACCCCTAAAAAGGAGGAGGCATTGATACACTAGATGATTGTGCTGGTGTTTATTGGAATGTCAAGAGACTGGAGGTTTGGGCCAACAAGAATCTTCTGAAGATAGGCAAAGAGAAATACTGAGTCCTGCCCTTGAGGAGAAATAAATCCAAAGCACCTACCCAAACAACATGAGGGGTGTTTGGCTGGAAAGCAGCTTTTCAGTAAAGGCACTGGAAATTGTGGTGGAACATGAGCCAACAGCACCCTAGGTCTATGGAGATGATCCTTCCTTTCTACTCAGCCTGGGGGAAAGCACACCTGGAGTGTTGTGACCAGTACTGAGCTCCCCAGAACACAAGACACATAGGTATAGTGAAGAAAGCTAGAGAGAAGGGCCACAAAGATGTTGAAAAAGACTGAAACCTTTGATCCAAGTAGAGGCTGATGATTATTTAGCCTTGAGATGGAAGAGATTGCGGGGGAACAGCATTTTTCATGTGTATTCCATATATTATGGCAGAGAGTAAGGAGGATGGAGCCAGGCTCTTCTCAGGGGCGTGCAGTGAAAGGGAGAGGGACACAAGCTGAAAAATCAGAAATTTCACTCAAACACTTGGTCAAATGCTGGTAGAGATGCTCAGAGTAGTTGGGCAGTATTCCTCTTTGGAAATAACTGCTCCAGGCCCTGGGTATCCTGCTGTAGCTGAGCCTTCCTAGAACCCCGGCGTCTTCACTCTCACTATTCTTTGTTTCCAAATAGGCTGGTTATAGTGACTGCTGTGTGTAAACTCCAGACCAAAAAGTGCATGAAAACAAAGTTAAAGGTGAAGAACAGTAATTACAAGGTTTCTTAAATTAGCAGGCAGAAATGTTAAAAGAGTTCTGCAATTTAATGTGGTCTAAGTTCAAACTGAATATAAGATAGAAATATTGCCATCTGTCAATTGAATCATCTTCACCTGGCAGTTTATAGCTAAAGACTGTATCTTTTGCAACAGGGACATATGCTGTAATGAATGCATTCACATGGTGAGGATTAGATTGAAAAGTCCATGGGAAGCATAGTTGGCTCACATTGTACAAAGAATGAGGTTAGATGAGTGTTTTAATTTTTTTTCTGACAGTAAAGTCAGTGGAATTTATGTCTTGCTGTCTTACATCTGTGCAGTTTCGATTTTGACAAAGGGTCAGTGCTGAACATCTACAGAGCCAATTGCAAACAGACAAAAAATTCTACCAACATAGAAAATGAATGTTTTAATCCCTAGAACTGATTTTGTCTTGCTGCTCTGCAGGAAACAGAATCAGAACTAATGTGTTAATGCCATTGCAGCCAACAATGATATGCACTTGGTGGCTGACTACAAGTGAGCCCAGTGTTCTGTCAGAAGGGATGGAGTAAAAAAAATGAAAGGACATGGAAGTTTCATAAGCATGGATAAGCATGAGACAATTACTTCATTAAGAGAGAATACATATTAGGATTTCTTCTTTTAAAGAAATGAAGAGTATGCTGAAAAATAGTATAGACCTCTTGGTCCTTAAAAAGATAATCAGACATAGCAGTTAATTTCTAACAGGAAAAATATACATAATGTGTGTTTGAATTCTGCAGATAACTTCGACAAGATATCTTTGAATACAGACTGCTGTAGTAGTTTAAAAATGTTTGGAAAGTTTTTGATTAGATAACAAGAATGTCTATAGTTACTGTAAGTAGGATGTAGTATAATGTTATCAACATTTGTACCTCTAAACAGAGAGAGTGATGAACATTTTTTCCCTGACCTATCTTACTCTGCTATGGGATTTTTCTCATGTTTTTTCTGATGCACTTGGCACTGAACGAAATGACGGTGGATGAAATGGACATTTAACTGGAGAAGTATAGTAATTGCCATGTTATAAGTAAATAAGATTAGTAGAGCTGACAAGAAGGAAAGGGAAAATGTCAGGTTTCATTCCCTCCTGTGTCTACATCATTGAACAGCTGCCCATTCAGATTCATAAAAGGACTGTGGGGCAGAACTGAATTTCAGCACTGTTGACCCAGGAGACTGCTGAAGATTAGTTAAAAGGAATGCACTTTATTCAGTATAGCAGAGAAATAGTGGCACTCACCTGGCTCAAAACCACATTACTGCTTGCATCTGTCTGGTCAGTTTAATAAATGAAAAAGTGCAGTCTTCCAAGTCTTCATTATCATCTCCTGTGCCTGATGAGCAACAAGCTTTAGTATTCACCAGCAGTCTTCCTAAGTCACCAAAACTGTGCTAATTTATGACATATTTGCTTAAGGGGAGAGATTTGGTGCCTACCTCACACTAAGATCTTACTGGGTGGTGTCAGATATAATCTTCTGCAGGGTCCAGACGGGCTGTTGTGAAGCCTGTGCTGGAGCAGGTTGAGGGGAGAGTGCGTGCCAGCTGTCCTGCTGTGACTGTGGCACAGCACGGCGAGAAGAGATGTAGGACAAAATATACGAGTGCTAGAAGAACTCTCCAGCTGCGAAAGCACTCACATGGGAATTGGAAGTGCTGTATTCCAGCCCCTGCTTCAACATCTTTTTTTTCTGTTCCTTATCCAATGATGAATTTTATTGCAAAATAGCTAAGCATTTGGAAACCTGACAATACATGGAAAGAGGTTAAGTGCTTTATGCTAGAAGGCTGTGGTTCGTGTTTGTATTTTGAATTGAAAAGAACTGAGAGGAAAAGTGAGGGTAGGGTAATTGGGGATTAAAAGAAGATCAGAGGAAGGGGTTAAAAAAGAAAAGAGAAAAGTCATTCCAGAGCCTGTGACAAGAGAAGAGAAGGATGGGCAAAGGAGCATGAAAGCAAAGAGGCAAAGAGCATGGACAGCATTAATAATTCTCTTTGAAGAGAGTTCTGACATTCTGTGGAGGTATTTTTGGCATCAGAGTTTACTATGCATTTTCATATAGTTTACCCACTTAAATCTTGCAGTATTTCAAAGTACACTCTACTGCTGTGTTTGTGAATGTTCCCTCAATTTAGAATGAGGTTGTGATTCTTCCCTAAGATCCAGAATAAAAATATGACTATACATGTCTGTATGGCTTTTTAATATTTGAGAAGTGAATTGCAGAACCTGCAAAAACATGCTGTTTATTCAGTCCTGGAGAACGAATTACTTTGCTTTTTTTTTTCAGATCAGAAATCAGCTTCTATTGGTAGTCCGTACCTCTAACTTCTTTCAGTGGGTACCCTTTGAGATAAGTTTATTAGCTTGTTTCTGCTGCACACAAAATTCTTGGCCCCCCCGGTAGATGGGATGCCTCTTAGCACCTGAGTCTACTGACTACAATTTACTGAATACATTGATTGAACGTGGTCCCTGAACGTGCCACACACTTTTTATCAATACTCACTTGAAAAATCTAAAAACATATTCAAGAGGCAAAAGGATCTACATTTTGCCTTGCAAATGTTTCAGACATCCAACTGTATATGCATCTAATTTGGGGTAATAAGCTATGTTTATGCAAGTAAGTTAAAATGAATACAATTGAACAATTTACTTCAAAATATCAAATATATTCCTTAGAAATTTAGGCTTTGCTAAAGCAAGCTTATGTAAAAGCTGGTTTTGCCTACATTTGACACCTGTCATATTAATGTCTAAAGCTTAACTCTGCAAGGGAAATGATCAAGATCCAGTCTTCTAAAAGAATCTTCTCAGTTCTTCCAACAAGGCACAATGAACGTATCCTCAGAGCACAAAAGATTGAAAAGAAACAAAACCCTATGCTTCCCAGTCTGTGCCTCACTTAGTCAATTAATATACCTGTTAATAAATATAACTTCATGCAGCATTTGCAGCATACGTACAGTTTTCTTCTGAGGTACTGATACAGTCTTTTGTACCCTGTGCTTGAATACGTGGAGGTTTCAACACAACTGACCTTACATCATGCCAGTGAACTAAAAAGATCTTACTGTTTTGTAGGTAAAGACACAGAGATCTTGATTATCTTGCTTAGCATGTATAAAAATCTTAGAATATCCTGGAAAGGGACCCACTGGGATCATTGAAGTCCAAGTCCTGGCCCTGCACTGGACACTCCAGGAATCCCATCATGTGCCTGAGAGCGTTGTCCAAATGCTTCTTAATCTCTGTCAGGTTTGGTGCTGTGACCACTTCCCTGAGGAGCCTGTTCCAGTGCCTAACCACCCTCTGGGTGATGAACCTTTTCCTAATATCCAGCCTAAACCTCCCCTTACACAACTTCAGGCCATTCCCTCAGGTCCTATTGCTGGTCACCAGAGAGAAGAGAGAAGAAACTTGGCAGAGTAGACAATAGGACCTGTTCCTCCTGAATCTCCACTTATAACACTTTGCAAAAAGTTCCTAAAAGTTGAAAATAAAGACTATTCCATTGAAACTACAGAAAACAACTTTTGTTCCTCCAGTCTCAGTTTCAGTAAAAGTATAGGCATTAGAAGCTCATGTATTCACACTCCTGTAACTTTTCTTATTCCACCTTCTCCAAAATCTCATGAAGCTTTGTTTTTCCCTCAGGGTCCAGAGACAAGATTTTATAGATGGGCTTGGTTAAGGATTCACACACATCCCCTGAGCTTGAAAAGATGATAAACATCTACATATTAAATCGTAATTACGAAACAGAAATAAAAAAATCCAGACCCATGCAAAACAAATTCACCTACCTTAGGTACAAACACAAGGCAGAGAGTAATGGTGCTGCAGAATATTATAACTAAAGCAACGATGCAGAACTGCACATTGGGTTGGTCCCGGGTAAGGAATGAAACAGCAGCACCAATAATGCACATTATCCCCACGTTGTACACACTCATTCCGATATACTTGCTGTCATTCAAAGCAGGAATGCTGACATTTCGTGTCTCCCAGGCTAGGAAACACCCAAATAACTGAAACGGCAAAAGAAGGAGAAAATATGATAATTATAAGAGGAATTGGCTGTCATCCAGAAAAAGCACTAATTTAAAACAGGTATGTTTTCCAACTTGACAAATATAAGAGGTATTACAATTCAGAGATATACACCTACCTTCTCCTCAATATCTAATTACCTGTGTGATTTGTTTTGCTCACTAGGACAGCTCTAGCTGCCTAGCTCTAGATCTAACAAGAAAAATGTGAAACTTCTAATTAGTCCTGATTGGAACAAATTTCTCTAAATGCTATGGCTATCTTTATGTTATGCTTTTAATAATTTTTAAAGACAGTCCTTCCTGTTTCTTTTCAAGGATTCCAGTAAAGATATAATGGGCATTGTTCTTTTAGCTATTTTTAGCAGATGTTCTCAATATACTCTTATCAATCCAGCCATTCATTACATGATTATCACCTACATTAATAAGCAGCAGTGCCAAGATGTGTCCCATAGGAGATAAATATACAATGTAGGAAGTGTCACCCGAGTTGTTCAGATTACAATTATAATGTGTTTTATTATAGTGGGAGTTGGTAATGGCCTTTCAATTGCAGTTGTCTAATGATTTCTGGCATAAAACATTCTTGTGGCGTTTTTTTGTTTGCTTTTTTTCTTTGGTGTATTTTTGAGTTTTAGCCCCTTTGTTATTTGCAATATGCTTTTGCAATTCAGCAGGGGAAAGCCTTTAGTGGAAGGAAGCCATCTTCATCCCTTGAAATTTAATTAGGTTTTTATGCACCATGTACTGCTGCAAACAATTATTTTCTTTCTCTTGCATTCCTCAAAGAAGTTCTGGCGATGCAGTAAAACCCTAAACAAACTCAAGATGTTGTAAATAGGTAATCCAATCTAGGGTCTAGGCCAAGTCCCATAGGAGCGTATGGTGCCTTGGGAAGCGTGATAGACAGCAGGTGGTATTGGATGGAGGGAAAGGACAGAGGGAGGAACCATCACTAACACCCAAGGCACAGTTTGTATGTTTTCTAGCTTTTTTTCTGATCACAGTGCGGAGGTGGACAAGAAGGAAAAAGAACAAAGGTGCACTCCTGTTGATCTTAGTAGCCTTCCTCCCAGACCGTCACATTTGTCCACTGCCATGTCATGGAGATAATATTAGTATTTTATACAACAGCAATGCCTGTGGTAACCCAGGAAACTGGAGGTCAATGATGATGCCATTTGGGTGATTAATTGCAGTTGTCTAGTAGTAATTTACCTTCTGTTTGGGTTTTGGTTTTTTTTGTCTGTGGCAAATAACCTGGACTAGAAGAACAGTGTTTGGTTGCCAGACAAACACAAGAGAGTAGAAAACTGGCAGACTGATGTTTGGTCTGCAAATTTGGGTTTCAACTATAGTAACATCTGGACACTAGTAACTGTACATTTCCTTGATTATTTGCCTAGTTTTTACCTCAACTAACAATGGCAACAAAGCCAACCACTTGTGACTCAGCTGCTTTGCGCTCCCACAGGCTCTAGCAGGCTGCAGCCACCTACCTATTCACCCAGGAACTTCCAACCAGGGCTTACTGCTGAACTGCCAGCCCTGCCCTCCCTGAGCTCGTCTGCTAGCCTATCTCATGCTCTTGCCTACAGCACGTGTCACCCTGCCCCACGTTCATGAGCAGACCTGGCTGGAATTTTGGCAGATGAGGCATCTGCTCTCAGCCCGTGGACTGTGGCAGGCTGCAGGGGCTGCCCAGGCCAGGCAAGGGATGTAAAATCCCTTGCTCATCCACTTTCCAATGCTGCCATCACCACTGCAATCCATATCAAGACACACTGGCAGGGCCCGTCCCAGCAACAGCAGCAGTAGTTGCCCTTTCAATCCTTTCCCAAGTCTTTCTCAGCAGCTTTATCCGCTCTACACACTGCTGCAGGAAATGGTCCTATCTAAGACACTCCACTGACTCATTGCCCCAGTCCTGCTTCTTCTATTTAATCCACCTCCTCTAGCAGAACTAGAGACTACACCCCACGCCAGCCCCTTGCCTCTTCTCCTGCCATTCCCAGCAGCCTAGGAATTGCAGGAAGAACAGCAGTGGCTGCTGCAGGCAGAGCATGGGAGGGGACTGCTCTTCAGGGGTCAGGGTGTCTGTAGGCAGCTACCTGGGTCAGCAAGGGGCCTCAGCCATTCAGGTAGGGCAGCTGAGGTGAGTGAGCAATTTATCAAGCTGGGAAGCTTTGTGCCGGAGCAACAATTCATCCCCTAATAAATTTTGAGAGCCCCTCTGGTAAACAAGATAATACCTCCAGTAAGAAAGGATGCCAGCAGCTCTCCTTTGCTGTTGGGTCTGGCACTGTGCACAGGCAGAGCAGGAATGTACAGACTCTTGTATAGGCTCTGCAGGAGCAAATTGTTCACTGTATTCACCTGGGTGCATTGGGGACATATAGTGGTGGCACCTTTTTTCAGGACACAAACCTATTCCTCCCAGACACCACAACTTCTCAGTGATTGCTTGTTCTCCACTCCCTGTATTCCTGGAGCAGCACAGCTCAGCTGTGTTGGAAATTTACATTTAACCAGCCCCTGAACAGGCAGACAAACAGGCTGGTCTGGGCTGAGCTGTTTTGAGGGGTAGAAGGAATCCTTGTCTGTATTTCTACATCACATTTTTAAAGGGGTGAGACTCTGCTTAACTATGGAGAAGTTTTCTATCATCTTCTCCTACTATGGTTAATTATTAATGAGATTTTTAGGGTTGTAGGTCATCCCTCACTTTCCTCCACTTCCCCCAGTATGAACAGATTCCATTCCAAAAGCATTATTCTGGGAATACAGCCAACATACTTCCATGAGGCCAGCACTTATTACAAATAATGGGGATGAATTTATAGCTGAGGCAGTTATAAAACGATCTAAAATATCAATTACGATGGAAAAAAGATCGTTTGAAGAGTGTTGTGGGGGTTATGGTTTGGCCCATTCTCATTTATAATTGAGAATAGCATGGAAAATGGTTAAATATCTTTCAGATGAAAGGAAGATATTTATTTATAAGAATGGGAGAGGCTCTTGCAGCAAGTGGGTTTCCTCAGAATGAGGCACTATAAATTTGAGAGCATTGGTTTTAATTTTTATTAGCATTTTGAGTAAAATGCTTGCCTCAGGAAGAGAGATTTCCTTTTCTATAAGTCACAGCTCATCTTTGAGACTCAAACATGGATAAAAGCTGAGAGTTTTCTGCATCCTGCTGCCAGGGCAGTGGTGATCACAGAGGTGCTCCTTGTTTGCCTGCTATAGACGCCTGCAGGCTCCGTGGGGTTGGTAAGGATTCTCCTCTGAGATAAAGCTGTCCTGAGGGAACAGGATGCTTTGCTTTCCCTCCATCTGCCCTTCTTATTTTCCCCCTTCCTGAGGCTCACATATGCACACATGAAAGATTCGGTTTTATCACTGTGAAAATCCTGTAAATCCCTTGGTAAAATCCTGTAAAATGGCCTGGTTGAGGAATAGGATGCAGATATTGTTAGTGAAAGGTCCCTATTTCTGTGATTTCTTGACAACTTTTGAATATGAAACTTGGGAGCTACAGTTAAAAACACAGACTCATGGTACCTAGTTCAGCTCCTCTTTACTCCTGATACCTGAACTTTAAATATTAATCTTCCCCAGACAAGAAAATTACATTTCAAATTATGCTTGGGGGCACCTAATTCTTGAGACTGCTGTGAAATGTAAGGACTATTTGATATTTAAGTCTGCGTGCTGGGATTTGCAGTGGAGCTGTCTCTCCTTCTATTGCTCCTAGAGGCCTCAAGCTGATAAAGGCTTGTCTATTGGCTTAGACCCCACACAAAATAGAGCAGCAGTCATCTTCACTCAAGACAATGATGCTGGTGGATGACCAACGCATAACTTCACGTTTGGAGAATGCAGTACAATTCCAAATTTTGCCTGAGATGTGCTCCCTAACCCCAGAGCAGAGTCTGGCTTCAGAAGGAGCTCTTGAACTTCTTTCAGAGCTGTCAGATTTTATGAAATAAGAGAGTGACGGTTTTAATTACTTGGGCACTTGCGTGGGATGTTGGTTCTGATCTCTGCTGAGAATTTTGATTAAACAGTCTTTAGAGAAGGCGTGCATGAATACACATTGGGATGGAGGCAGGCAGCTCTTAGCAGAGTTAGTGTGCTGGATTTGGAGAGGTGTAGGACACATCTGTCCCCACTGTTTTATATTAACTCACTTAGGCAGCTCCTTGCTGACAGTTACAATTCCCATCCTGAGGCTTCTGATGGATCCTACTCATCTCAGAAGGAGTTTGAAAAACTCAGGGCTATGCATTTTCCAATAGAAAGCAGTTGCCTAAAAGCTAAGGACACAACAGTCTACTGTCAAGTCTAATGGCCTAATTTTTGTCCCTTTTTGGATCTCAAGCAATGACATTGAGAATGCAACTAGGAAGGCTTCCTACATTGTGAGTCATGACCTTAAAGCCTTCTTCCATTTTGGTCTGCTAAATACACACATCTTGTTGATGGAGAAAATGTCATAAAATGTTGGTTTGGATTTTCTCTGAAGATATGGGCTGCTGTACAGGCCGGATTGGTTTGTGTCATCTTTTGTTTGAAAGTAAGCATCTTCCATTTGACACTACACTGATTTAGAATATTACCTTTGTAGCAGCTAGCATGGTAGGTTTAGGCTGTCTTGTCAGTGCACCTAAAAAGGCTGTGAGGAAAACACTGTATACATTTGGGGAAAACAGTATCTGAAGACAAGAGGATTATACCACAACACTTATTGATACAATCAAGTGCTTAATTTACTCTTGGACTGCATAGACTGGCACATGACAGGCAGGAAATTGTTTATCCTCCTCCATTCCCTCTTGCCCTGTACTGCCCTTAAACCATTTCTTATATGTTTCATTTCAAAGTTGTGTCATCTTGGGTTATGAGCAGTATGAGGAAAGAAAGATAAAGAAAATTATACAGAGGATATCTGACATGAGCAGAGAAATACCAGAGGAAAAGTCTCCAATCTTGTCAGAAGTCATGCTTGCCAATAACTAGTGGATATGTTTTCGGAGAGATTATATATTGGGCCAGACTGCAGCTTCGCAGCTAATTGCTGTACTCTAGTAGCACTGACTGTGCTCACTTGTGGATCATAGCCCTGCTGTGCCACATAAGAGAGTAAAAGCAAGCCTTTACTTCAAAGATTTTACCTTTGGAGATTCTTGTTTTGGTTTTGTTTTTTCTAGCTAGATTACTGTGAGATTTCCCTTCTTGTCCCCCTCTTAAAACAAAGGCAGTTCTGGACTCTGTCCTGTAAAGATGTTTCAGTCTGAAGTAACTGTGAAGCTGGGCTTGTGCATTTCTCTAATCAGGTTCATTCATTAAATCCAGAACATCACAGACATTTTTATTTCAGTGAAATGGCTGCAGATATTTTTCAATGACATTTTTCAGAACTAAGAAAAAAAGCAGATTTTTTATTTTGATATTTTTCCTGGAGAATTGGGTGGTAAAAATACTGAGCATCTTTCAGGAAGATGCATAGAAAAGTGATTTTTTTTTTCTTTTAATTACCGGCACAATAAGTAAGGTTAGAAAACTGAAAGACAAAGTATACCCTTGAAGGTCTTTTACTTTCACAGTCAGTAAAATCTGACATTAAACCATTGGTCACTCCCCTGATTTGGTATGAGTCAGCTGTGTATTTAGTTCATTTTCACAGAGTTGTGCTGGATAGACTAAGTGGAAGTTTAATATTTCTATTGAGCACTAAGACAAGAGCTAAGTATTGTTTTTAATTGCAAGATATCATATTCAGCTACTAAGCTGAAGGACTTTCTTCTTAAAGATCTTGGCAAAACCCTTTATGCCCAGTGCAAGATGGAAAGGCAGCTGCACAAAGCTATGAACAATAACAAGCATCCAGATAAAATTTTTCACTTTATACTCCAGTATCCAAATCAACAAGCTAATTAAATATTTTTCTTTATTTCCATTCAGACTCTATTTGACTTTCTTCCATGAAAACCCTGCTTAGTCAGGGAACACATTATAGTAACAAAGTTGAAACAAATACACAATTGGTTATTAGCAAATATCCATTTGGAATAGCTTTATATTGTCTCTCTGGCATAAGAGTGTAACACTGTAAGGAGATGAAGGACCTCTGATAAAAACCAGTTTGTGCTATGGTTTAAATCTATTTCTGCTGTAGAAAAATTGATGCCAAGAGACATGTAAGGGAATACTGCACTCTCTGCAATATTTCAAAAATATATTTGAAATTTCCTTATGGTCATATTAGGGAAAAATTTATCCAACAAAACCATATGGAAATATGGTTTTGGATGCTAAAATACTGTCAGTGTTTTATTAAAGATATAATAAATATCTGGTACCACTATAAACTACCTTCCCCCATCAGAAAGCTTAACTATCTTCCTCTCTAATGACTGTAAGAAGGGACAGATGGGTTGGTGCTAAACCCACCATATACAGGAGTTGGAATAATGCAAGTTAATTGACAAGGAGGCTGTTCCTTCTTCTGAGTACTCTTACTGATCATGAAGGGAATTAGGAAAGGATGCAAATAAAAGTGTTAAAAACCAAAGGTATTATCAGGAAACAATTAGGAATTTTAACATAATCTGAAAACTATTCAATTCTTCCACACATCAAGTTTATTAATTTGATGAAGGGATTAATTAATACTGTTGATACAGTGTCATAAGATAATTGGGAGGGACTTGAGGAAATCATCTAGTGCAACTTCCTGCTCAAAAAGCAGGCTCAGATGTGAGGACAGTCCAGGCTGTTCATAGCCTTACCCAGTCTGGTTTTGAAACCTTTAGAGAACGAAGACTGATCAGACTCTCTGGGCAACCTTCTCCACTGCCTCACTTTCTTCAGTGACAAATAAAAAGTCATTACATCCACCCTCCTTGAGTAACTACAGTTACTACAGTGAGAGGAGCAGCATGTGTTGCACGCCTCAGCTGCGCTGTTCATACGCAGCTCCTGGGCTGGACATACAGAGAGGGCTGAAGCCCCTGAAGCAGTATGAGATGCTACATCCAGCATCCAGCAGGGACGGTCAGACCATCCCTCAGCACCTTCTGTAGGTACCTAAATGCTGTTAGTGCCCGAGTTTCTGCTGGTTGTTTGCTAACTGGTGCCTGTCACAGAACCAGCCTCTGCTGGAGTGCAGAGAAGAGGCATTTCTGGCTAGTGAGGACCTTGGATCCCCCAAAAATGCTCTCCTCTCCTGTCTGCCAAGACTAGAGCAGCAAGTGCTGACTGAAGACTGGGCCACTGGGCACTGACTGGAACCCAAGCTCTAAACCATGGTACCTATCTCCTTTTTTTAAAATCTACTTCCAAGTGCATAAAAAAAAAGGAAAAGTAATGTTTATGGATTAGTCATCAAAGCAAAGGAGGCTGTTAAAGAAGGAAGAAGGGGAAGCAACAGGAATATTTACAAATAGCAACTGAAAGATGTTTGGGTATGTGCTGTAAATGACCTGCCCTAAACTTCATGTGTAAAAAAGCTATTCTTACCTTAAGAATTGTTCTAGTTGTTGTGGGATGTAAAACAAACAAGCAATAAAACTGGCCAAAGACTAGACAGAATTTAACAAAGGTTAAAAAGAAGAAATTCATAAAAATGATTATGAATTAAAGATCTAAAATACAGATAATGGAAAGGGAAGTTAAATGTATAGTAGTAAATGAATGGCTAGCAGCATTAACAGAATTCATAAGGATTTCTAAAAATGTAGGTTGAGAAAAATGAATCGTAATAATGATTCATTCCTTGCAAGATGACAAATTCAATAGCAACGATGCATGATAAGATATGCTTAACAAGTGTTTTTGTTTTATATTTACATAGAGATGGAACAATCCTTTCACATCTTGCCAAAACAGTGAAACGCAACTTATTCCAGCTGTAAGAAAGCTCTTGAAAACTCTGTCAGGACAAACTGTTGTAATCACAGAGATCCCGTAACTTACATGCAGGAGTTTTAAGAATTGATTTAGAAGTTGTCTGGACTGCTGGGCTTAATTGTTTATATTTATTGGGATTTTGGCAAAGCTCCACTTAAGATACAAAGAGCCCATATGGGAAAAGAGAAAGTGGAACACCCTCAGTGATTACAGAGCTATTACCATAATTTCTATCCTAAGCAAATTAATGAAATGGCTGACACATGAACTCAGCCAATAAGTGAAAAAAGAAAAAACCAAAAGAGATAGCAATATAATTCAATGTGCTATTATTTTTTTCAATGGGGTTGCAAGACTGAATATAAGTAATCACATTCATGCAGGTTACATGGGTTTCTCAGTAGTCTTTGTCTTAATACTGCAGAGCATCATTATTTAAATATGGAATGCTATAAAATCAATACAACAAATTTGTACTGACTGAAATCTACATGATAGGTCTCAACATAAAACTGTTAATGAGAAGCTACTAAAAAAAAAGGAAAGACTTTAAAAAAAATTTCTACCCTAAGATGCCCCATATATGTACATTGACTTGGAGGAGACTATAATATCATGGCTGAAAATGATGCAGAGGAAATAGAAGTGGAGAATGGTAAAAAACTCACAGTTGCCATTTTTGTAAAGCAGCAAGATTTTTAGAAAAATCACTGAAATTTGGCCAAGTGCAGGGATGTTTTCCTAGAATAAAGACATCAGGTCATTTTACAGAAAGGGATAACTTATATGCAAGACCCACCAAGGTTCAAGATTTGGAAGTAAAACAAATTAGTGATTAGAAAGCCTCAGGAAGTAAAGGATTCTTTCAGGTTTGAGGTTAAGATTGAACATTATCCCAAGGATATATTTTAGTTGAACTGATACTTTTTTTGGCTTCATAAATCAATTACAGAGTTGTGTTGTGCAGTATATCAACTATAGTGGCCACTGGAATGTTGGGATATGAATCATTAGAAAAAACTAAATTTCTTATTCTTAGCAATCTTTATCAAGTTCCATGATGCATATGCATTATTTTTTCCCTATCTTGACCATGGAATAATGATATTTTCATTCTTAACAAGATTAGCTAAGGGCGATACATTAAAAATGGTGTATGATAAGTTGTCAGTATTATTAGTTATGGCTTAAAACCCCCTCAATTAACACAGAGGAAAAATAGGATTTGATACAGAGAGCAATAGTCAAGCTCAAAATACATCTTTGCCTTAAAAGCCTCTTTCTTAGTAGCTGAATAACAGACACCTGTAAAAACATGTCAGGGACACAACGAAACTTCCAACATATGTACACCTTGAGTCTGAAGTTAGTTAAAAGCATTATCAGGAAGAGAGGAATCAAACAGTAGACAAGACTAGTGTGTGTGATTAATAAGCAAAGCATTCTAGGCTCCAGTCTGGTATTGTTCTGGCTGAGATCAGAAAAATAGCTCATATCCCTCAGAAAGGTGTTAGTGCACTCTCTAATTACGCACCACCACCAAGTTTAAGATGGTGTGTTTTCTATCACCCTCTGGAATATATGAAATAAAGGTACTTTTCAACTATGTCTACATCATCAAAAACCAAAATAGTGCAACTAGTCTAGCTGACGTGGTGGTGTTTGGGCATAGGTTGGACTCATTAATCTGAGAAGCCTTTTTCAGCCTAATTTGTTCTGTGATTCTGTGACATACCTTGAACTTGTATGTAGCCTTTTAGGAACAGAACCTGAGGAGGAAGAAAACACTGAATCCCATATGTAGGGGGGAACTGGAGAAGACTAATACATTGGTTATTAAAAAGACTAATACAATAATAAAGGCAAAATTTAGGATGGTTGTCTTCCTGTTATTCTCTCACTCCTGAGGAATCTGAATCCCATAACTGAGAAGTCTTCATGCAGTCAGTAAGCATTTCCTCACATCCTTTCAAAGGCAATTAAGAATCTGACTTTTAAAGTTTGCATACTTTAATGTAGAGGGAACCTCTGCATCCTGGCAGTTAATGCCTTCCCTTATTTTGCCATATCTTGGCTTCCCTGCCCTTTCCTGCCTTTCTGTGCTCTGCCCTACCCTGAGTGATTTATTCACTGCGTCAGTGCATTTAAGACACAAGAATGGACAGTACTGCTTTTACTTCAAGCCAAAAAAGAAAAGTACTTTTTTAGGTTAACCCCAGTTTTTGTATTCCTATTTTGAGACAGGAGGTCACAGTAAATAATTTTGGGCTGAGTAAAGCCATTTCACCTTAAATATTGCATTGTACTGTAATTAGCAATTCTAGCTCTTTAGTATATAGCATGCTAAATTAGATATGAGTTTTATTAGTACAAATCACAGAATTTTGTCTTAAATAAACCTTTATAAAATGATACAGTAACATGAGAGGTTCTGCCTTCTGTTCTGAAGGCAAAATATGTGTGGCATACAGAAACATTTTGATGCTGAGATAAAATGCATCAATTCTGTTGTCCTCATATCATTCATCATAGCAATTATTTAAATGATTCAGATAAGTATCTTCCTTTTTAATATGTAGCGATTTGTGTGGTAAGAGGGCACTGGAGTAATAAAAAGTGTGTATTTCACTGGTGGTTATGAAACACTGTGTGTCTGAAATTAGTGAGTAATGACATTTGCAAAATAATTGTGCAAATGACACTTGCAGACTAAAAGAGAGTCACATGTCTTGTAGAAAGTAGTCCAACATACACGCTGACAAACCAATCTAGGGCAAAGGGCTAGTGAGAACCAATGCAGTTTGATTACTGTCCAACACCACTCAAACTTGAAACTTCAAAGAAAACTGCCTGAGAATGTATATTTAAAATATATATTGTAGTTTTCCCCCCCTAACCTTCAACTGATGAAGTTATTTAAAAAATAAAAAAAAAATAAAACCCAAACCCCTATCATTTCTTTGAATCCTTCAGTACCTTTAGAGTAATTCTAATTTGATTTGTTCCTTTGCACCACTCTAAGAAAACCAAACATATTTACTTGAATGCTTTTCAAACATTCACAGAGAAAAATGTCTTAAACATCTGTATAAGAAACAGTGGAAAATTCTACCTGGAAGAACACTAAATTAACTGCTTGAAATTTCTATACAAAGAGATTGGAAAGTAACAGAATTATGGAAAACTTTTTGCCTTTTAACAAGTTATCTAAGACAAAACCTTATAAAATTAAATATGCAAAGTGAAAAATACTCTCCCCAGTGAAGGGCAGGTATGTCAACCAGGAATAAAGTAATATTTAGGGAAAAATGGGATCAAAAGTTAAGGACGTCATCCCGAAGATAAATAACTGACCTAACAGATACAAACTACCACCTAATAGAATGCAAATATTGCAACAAAATTAAATACCTTGTCAGCAACTGGGTACTAAAGTTATGCTTTCCAGTCTACCTGTACCTCTTTGGAAGATTTGGCTTGATAAAAGAGGCAAAACTGGAAATGGGCACTATTCAGATTAGGAAGAATCAAACAAAGAAATACAAGTAGGAATTTCAAAAGCTCCAGCTCCACACAAGGACTTGTAGATGGGTCCTGCAGAGGGGTGCAACAGCTGTGACAGCCCTCCAGCTCCACACAAGGACTTGTAGATGGGTCCTGCAGAGGGGTGCAACAGCTGTGACAGCCCTCCAGCTCCACACAAGGACTTGTAGATGGGTCCTGCAGAGGGGTGCAACAGCTGTGACAGCCTGAGGAGCCCTCACTCTCTTTTATTTGCAGTGATATGTTTTGAGGTGGACTAGTTCCTTGGTGTGCAAAGAAGCTCCACATAAATTGTACTGGTAAAATTTTGGGTGGTGTGCTGTGCTTTAGCATAAAGAATGATGTTTTATGCTAATGGACAGTTATATCTTCCTGTCAAACTGTGGTCCCAGTGCTGGTCAATGTCATTGCTCCCACCTTCTGGTGCCCTTGCCTTGAAGACACAAATCCCTCGATGCTCGGTTACATGTCGACATTATTGTGCACCCAGAGCCACTCAGAGCTGACTAGTAAGACATGCTGAGGTGTGGAATCTCTCCTAATTCCTGATCCCTTCGGAGGGAGCAAATATGTCCTAGCTCTTGATTTCACAGCCTGCTTGGACATTCTCTGAAAACGAGGCATCTACACCTGAAGTTGCTTTAGTACACTTGGTGCTAGTGCCTTCTTGCTTGGAGGCTCACCTCAGCAGACTCGTCTGACCACAGAGCAACAGTTTAGAATTAAAAAAAACCAAAACCTCTCATCCCTCTCTGTTGAACTTTGTACTGGGTATTTAAAGATCTTTCAGCCTGAAAAAAGAAGCAGCATGAAAAGCAGTAGGACTTGGCAGAGCAGTCATTCACAGTGGAGAGGGAAGAGGAGGACTCCAGTGATCAGCAGCCCCCTCTGGGCAGCAGCACCCACCATGCTGAGGGGAAGCAGCTGACCCTGTCTTTCCCGGGTGTCCTAATGAACCAGCGTGCCACAAGTGCACAGAACAGATTGAACCCTTCGGGCAGTGTAGACTAATGTCTGTCAGGCTTAGGAACCAGATGGGGCTCAAATCAAGATAGGTGTTCTGCTGGTCAGTGCCGTCAAAATCAGATGTTTTCAGAACCTTCAGGCTTAGGAGCTTTTAATCACTAATAGTCACATTTATAGTTTCTTTCTTTTTTAAAAAATTATATTAAACTATCAAGCTTCAAGTTTCCTGGTTCCTGAGGTCTGTTTTAGTAACTACATCTTTTTGTGGAGATGGGCCTCTGTCATGAAAGGCTTATTTTGATTCAGGCCCCAGTTTAATCTTGCATCTTGTGACTGTTTTTCAAGGACATTTGCAACTCAGAGGTAAACATCTTGAACAACCTAGTCTTGTCTTTTTGGAGAACTTACAGAAATTTGGATGATTTGACTTATTTACAAAGTTGTCTCATTTATAGAACCATGTTTTCACTGTTGAATTTCTTGGTTTGTGGTATATCTATAATATTCAACTTAAGGATCTTTAATGTCTTATTTATTTTATGTATGTCTAATGAATTTTAAAACAGATCTGACTATAAAAGTTGTACTCAAGGAAGTTTTAACTCACTCAGAGGCATCAGGAAAGCAAACATAATTCAGTTCATGCCTATCAGTAAATAGCAGCTTGAAGTCAGTGTTGTGCAGAACAAGGTATGCTTACCATCAGCAGCCCTTTATAAGCATAGACAATCCCAAGCCAAATGGTCATGTGGGTGTTTTCGCAGTGCTCCAAGATTGGTCGGATGGAGATATCTCTGCCCGCAGGGTCCGGCTGCAAAAATAAAAGGTTAAATATTTGGATTCAGACTTCCTTTGCATTCACAACTCAGTGGTACTTAGATCCATTTTCAGCAGATTAAATATGTGTAGAATACAGAGCAGACAACTTTAAAATAACTTCTGATGAGTGCAGATCCATGAACCTGCAAGCAGTATAGTGAAAAGGAAGGATCTGAGGAAATAGCTGCATGATAGATACTACCTTGTGAGGTCACATCTATTCAAGCCAGAATGAAAATGTCTGAAGTCACTCTGTATTTAAGTGTCAGTCATATTTATCAGCTTTAGGACACCTACTTTGTCTACAAGGCAAACAGCTTGAAAGGCATGAAAAATAATGTATTTAAAATTCATCTTTCCTTTCACCTGCAGTTCTTGTGTCACTGGGAAATGGCCTATAAACAATATATGAAATATTGTGATGTTTCAGGTGTTTCTTCAATGATAACCATGAGCTAAATCAAAGACCATTTACTATGGAAACTACAACAGTAGCTTAGAAGAGATTATAAGTCATTAAAAATATGAAAAAAGAAGTCCTTTAGAGTCAGTGATTGCCTGTGGAAAATGCAATGCTGCCGGAAGATTTGTGGCTTTCCATTTATTTTGAAAAGGAGATTGTATAATTTTTCATACTCAAGAGGACTTGAAGACTATCAGAACTGTTTGCATGAAGGAGGAGCAGTAATGAGGAGTCAGAGAAACCTGCAAGAAACACCCCTTGTCCTCCTCACTTTTTTTTACAAGCAGGTGAAAGAGCAGTTAACACACAGAGAAAAGGGTTACTAGCTACTTTGCTGTATACAATCAGAACATACATTAGGGTCTGGCCAAACTGCTAAACTGCTTGTTAATGATGTACACTGTATAAGAACACAAGGATCTTCCTGTCTGTGATTTTAAGAGATGTTGCTTTGGTTGCATACTGCAGAACACCCCTGTTGGCTATTCTGAGATGCGTGTACCTACAGTCTGTTGTGTTACAGTAAATGCTGAAATATTGAAAGCTGCTTTTCTTTTCTACTGTGAAACACTGGATCTGAGCTTCAGCCAAAGATCAACCCAGACATAACTTTCTGTACCTTGTTGTCCCAGTAGGCTTTTCAATTTTCCTTTTTGATGAATAGCATGTGTAAAATGTCTCATGCAGAAGGATAATGATTATTATATAAGGAAAATCCACATTTTCACCAACTGAAACATAGAATTGTACATGGAAGGACCTTGGAGATATCTGAATAATTTCCTAAAACTTATTCTTGCTGCCTCTGCTAGTGTATAACTTTTGCTATGTATTTCAGTGGTCACAACATTAATCTGAGTTCACTTTCTTCTATTTGTGTTTTTGTATGTGAGGCATTTCCCCTGACCTCATACACTGTCAAAAAATTAACCCAAACAACCTTGTGCTATGATGCATTGTCCAGTAAAAATATTCACAATTTTCTTTGTGAATCCTTCAGCAGGCAGGACATTAACACTTAAAACCTTTTCCTATCCTGTATTTCTGTAGAAACCCTGAAGGGAAAAATAAAGCTCTTGGAAAAAAAAGGTGTGCTAAATAAAATAAGATAAAAACCAAGGCAGAAATATTAACTCTCCCAAAGAGCTTATGACTCCATCCTAATGGTTGTTGATGGCAGGCAAACAACCATTAGCTGAAGAAGTGAAATGACTGCAAACACTGCCTGTCATCACAACACTTAAGATGCTACAAATGTTTGTCTGGGGATCAGTTGAATTGCCTTATTCTCTCTGATCAATGACAAAAATCCAATGCTAAAATTTAGGTGCTCTGAAAGCACACTTTCATGTCAAAGTTACAGCCTATTATGTTCAACATAATTTGTCTCTGTTATGTAATAAAGTTCACAGGACAAAGCATTCACATAGAGGTCTGAATGTGCAACTGATGTGTGAACAGGATTGTTCTAGAGATATTTTTCTAAAATTCTAAATGACACCTAAGCCCGCCAAGAGCTCCATCCCTCATGGTCGGCAATTATAGGAGTTACATAAAATTTAAGTTTGTAGTCATCACACTGCTTTCTTTTTTTTCTCCCCTCCATATTGTTGAGTAAGCACATTACTGTCTCTTTGTTTCCCCAATTCCATGTCCATTCTGCCGTGTATTTCTTCTATTTCAGTTTCACACTTTTCTGAAACAAGAAAGTGTATAAATAATGTAGACTTCCACCTGGTGCGACGTCATGTGGTTTCCCTTCCTGGACGGAAACCTCCAATCACCTTTGGACTGAAGGATTCCTTCACTTTTAACTAACTCTAAGTAATCGGAATAGTTCCTTATTTTGAAGAATATTACTGAAATGAGAACTCCTGTTTGGTCTGTGGCAGATTATATTTTTAATTTCCCAGTGTGTCTACTCTCTTAGGGAAATTTGCCTCACAACTGGAAGCCATGTCCATTCACTATACAACACCTCTCTTTTAAGACCCAGGCACAAAAATGATGAAATGGAAAACATAACTTATTTTCAAATACTATTAGAGAGAAAACATCATTTCCTTAGTAGGAAGATTGTCAGATTGTATGAGGCATGATAGTTTAAAATGTATGTTAATTAAGTAAAACAGCGTGTTCAGATATTCTTTGTGAGATAGGGAAATCTTGTGAAGTGCTCTAGCGAGAGCAGGAATAGAGAGAATACTGATTGAAGCATTACCAAAAGTGTACATGGGGCAGCACTTCTTTCAGAACACTTTCCAGATCTGCAAGGTGGTAGTATTTTAAACAAAAATTTGCTGAGGTCCTGTGCATGTGGAGTTAAACATTGGCAGGTAGCAGTAATTTTAAAGTGAACTGATTTTGCTGATTACTTATCACTACTGCAAAATGACATTCCTGTTCTACTGCTTTTAATTTGCCATTCTGTTTCTTCACTGATTTTGCATGAATTAACTAATCATAGCAAAAAACTGGGTTAAAAAAACATATGATATTTTCTGATGTCAAAAGAATTTTTAAAAACTCTACAATTACAGCTGAATGGGGCACTTGACTGACCTCTCTAATCATCCACCATTTGTGCACTTTGTTATTGCTTTAGAGAGGATGACAACATAAATGCTACCAGTGATTAGATATGTACTGGAAATTTGCCCTTTCCTTTTATAGAAAACAATCTCGATGCCCTTCAGATGTCATTCTCAAAAGCCTGAAGACCTCCTATCTTGTGATTAGGCTGAAGCTTTCCTACCTCTTCTGAAACCTAATAAGGTTTCTGACATTGACATCAATTTCTGGAGTGCTTTCAGCAGTTGAACATAAATAGTTTAATCTGTTCACTTCATACAAGAGTTTGTATCATCACCAGTAAAATGCTTGTTTTACATGAGATCTGCTAGGTCTAGAAAGCAGTCCAAACCAGTAAACAGATTACCCACAGCATGTTTATATCCCCTCTGTGTGTGTATTTAAACTATTATTAGCCAGTTCTGTAGTTCTGTTGCCTTTTCATTTTCTTTGGCAGATTCTTGTCATAATAGCTGAGTGGTGGCTTATGTGGGTACTGCCAGAGTGAGAAGTGAAGCTTCAAATCACCCAGAACCATCAGGGAAACCTGATTTTTTTTTTTTAATCTATATGTACAATTTATTAGTGGCCATTATGGTAGCCAAAATCCCTCTGGAAAAGAGAGATATTTGTATGATGACTAATGACTTATTTTGTGTCTTTATTGCCATTCCTTTTCTACAGCTCCACAAAGGTCTTAAAGAGGAAGGGCCTATGTTCCGTGAGCCATTTCATCCAGCAAGTGTCTGTGAAGAACAGACTGGGCTAGCATGAAGTACCCAAAAGTCCTTGACCTTCCTAAGACACTTCCTCTGCATGGTCACCTTGTCAGGTTCCTTGGCTGGAACAGCAGATGATTCTGCTTGCAGAGTTGTGGTGCTGCTGTGTGGCAGAGCTCACGGGGGCTCAATCTCAGCAAGCTCGCTAAGAAACTCTGCAGCAGATCCCCAGCCGACACTGTGCCATGCCTGAAGCTGTAGTTTCACCAGTGAGAAAGTCACATTTGGCCTCAGTCTTTTCCAAAGATGAGTGTGGAACATAAGGTAAATAGTTGCAGCTTCTGTTTAATAGGTTTAAAATAAACTGTGCGTTTCCCATAGTATAGGAAAATGCAGGATCATATTCTTCCTGTCACACTGTTAAAATAGTCTTCATATACCATCTCACTCCCTTTTTTACCTTCTCTTTAAATGGCTTCAATTGAACTGGCATGACTGTATACTACAGCTGGTTTGCAGTGTGAATTAGGTGTCTCTGGCATTTTTAATTTGGCACATTTAGCAGTCATATGGAGCTCAAATGTGATTCCCCATCTTAAAACTCAGACTTTGCTAATTTAGGAGATCATTCTTACTTCTTAAATTCAATTTTTTTTTAAGGATAATTATAGTTTGTTTGTACTCTTAAGTTCTGTAAAGGTGTTCCACAAAAGGATTCAAACAGTCTGAGCATGCAGTGTGAAATTGAGAGCCAGGCTCTTAATTACTGAAGAAAAGAGAAGGATCAGACACTGGCTTAATAATTTGAAGGTATTTTTAGAGCAAAACAACTGTGACATGAAAAAGGGATTTTCCAGGTAATGGATGCCTTTTTTTTCATATACATTTTACTTTGTGCAGTCATACTTTCCATTAATGCAAAATAGGAAATGCAATACTAAGCCAGGGTAGCTCATTTGGAATGTCTTTCAATTAAAAATTTGGTAGGCAACCTAGAATAAAAACTTGTTTGTCTTTGTTCGTTCATATCTGAGCTTGGGTTCGGATAGATTACAGATCGCATTGTATGTCATAGAGTAGCTCAGCAAAGCACAAAACTATTACTGAATTCTTGCAGTCCCGTGACCAATTTAGTCTTCCTTCAAGATTAATTGAGAAGTTTGGACATTTCTGTAACATTGTAATGATTGAGAGTTGAGATATAACCTGCTTCAGGACACAAGCTTTCTTACGTAGATCTGAATACACACCCCTTGCCCTTTTGATCTGAACTAAAGGATATTTTTAGGTTATCCAGGGGGATTACAGGGTATTTTCTGCTTCATTCATTTCTTGTTATACTGAAATCCAGTTCCCCACCTCACCTGAGTCAGTGGACTGGACATTAGGCATTATCCCTTCACAAATACTTCAACAATTAAACTCTTCTCACAGTTCAAAAGAAATTCTGTTTATATTGTATCCCCTAAAATACCCTCATTCCAAGAGGTAGTTTAGTATAGGACAGTAATTCATTAATGGTTGGCTAGCTAGAAATCATGAAACAATAAAATTACATTTGCTGGAATACCAACATATATATCCCTTTTTTAAAAAATTCAGTCACTTTGCGCAATTTGGTTTTCTAAAGAATAAAAAATATGTACCACTCGAGCCAAGGAAAAAAGTACTAATACATTTGGGGGCTTCAAGGATATCAATGTTGCTATTTTAATCACTGAGCTTATTACATATGCAGAATCCAGGCCTAAATTTCCAAGTGGATGTGAGCAAAGAAAGACAAGACACACATCCCCTCCACATCCCAAATATATTAGAGATAACCACTGTAATTCCTACTATCCCAAAACAATAAGGTCTGACAATATAGACACAGTGATATCACCCTGTAATATATTTAAAAGAAACCTGCTTTTTATGTCCCTGTCTGCCTCCTGTACAAATAATTTCATAAATCAGTGAGCATACATACTGTAAATTAGTATGATTTAAAGATGATAAAATGCCAAAAGAGCTATTTATAAACTCTCATATCATGAATTTGTCCATGCATTTTCTTGTAGAGAAAATTTTCCATCAGTGTTATTTATAACTTCACTTTACTAAATGAGTTTTATTTTCCTGTTGTGGTAGTTCATTTTTGTTTAAATGCAACTGTTTTTTGAGACCCAAAAGGTTCCCAGAGATTTCTTGCAATTTTTATTAATATCATCCTCTAATCCAAGCAGTTTCATTTATTTGCATTAGCATAAAATGCAAAATAGTAGTTTAGTCTGAGTCAAGAAACCCGTGATCCCTGCAAACAATTGTAGACTAGCAAATGAAAGGGAAAAGGCAAAATTCTCCTGCATCATATAGAGTTTCAAACAACTGTGACTGAGTCTTCCCAGCCTGCACTCAGCTATCGCTTCAGTAGAAATTTTACATCATACTATTTCCTCAGAGAATGTTGCCCCAATTGCATATCTAGTGACTGGATAATGAAGCGTTTCTCTGTATGTGCGTGGAGATGGAGGGACAAGTGTTACGAAGACTTAATAAAGCATTCTCAGCACTAGAACGTGTGGTTTTCTTTGAAGGGAGGGCAAGGGGCCAAGATACATAAGAAAAGTAGGTCAGAGGAATGAAGACCTTTGTTACTACCCAGACCTTCTTGGACTGCACAGATTCTTCCAGAAAAGTGCAGTTCTTGGTGTCAGCTTCACAGGATGAGGAAGAGTATTTTCCTGTCCTTTCCTGTGAAGCTGCCCAGAATTGTGTCTCACAAGCTGGACTCACAGTTCCTTCTAGTTTTTTTCCTTTCCTAGCTAGATTTCCTGCTATGCTGAAGGCCACGCCAGACAGTCCTTTACGTGGCTGAAGCAGTTCAATGCCTCCTTGCTTATGGTAATGGAAAAAGACAGTGTTCTTGGGAAGGATGGCAAAGGCATAGAGAAGAGTAGAGTGAAACCACAGAGGGCAGCCAGGGACAAACTCTTTGGGTGGCCTCAGCCGGAATCAAGGTGGAGGCTCTTTTTGCAATTAATTTGCTAGAGGGTAGGCTTTGAGTTGTAAGCAAGGATATGACTTATCGCCCATTCTGTCACAATCTGAGAAACCGAATTTAACACTTCTCCTGTAAATAAGACAGACTTGCACCCAACAACTAACATAATCTATCATCAGTTGCTTCTTCCTATAAGAAAAATCAGGTCCTTAATTGTGCCTGGATATCTGGGTCAAGGAGGGCAACAATCTCACCTCTACATCTGTCTTTTATTTTCTGTTTAGTGCTATAACTCCTTTGATTTATGAATTCTGGAAATATTTATACCACTATGCTTATTTGCATTGCAGTGACAACAACAACAACAACAAATGGACATTGACTTCATTCAGAAAGTGAAAAATCCGTTCCCTAAGAGGATTTAAAAACATACATATCAGGCGTGGGAGAAGAGTGAAGCATAAAGTGGGGTTGTACGACATTTTCAGAGGCAAATATCAGCAGAGACCACAGTCATCCTATGCAGGCACTGATAAATGAATAAATTCTGGGCAGTGACAAATTAAAAAAGGATTATTTCTCAACATTAAGGACCAGACCATTTTAATTTCCTCATGTATTATTTTGTATTCTCCAAAATGGTAACATGATGGTCCATCAACCTATTGGAGGATTTTACTGCTTTTTTTATGACTGCACTAAGACATAATTCCAAAACTGCTGTCACAAGTGCAGGTCTTTCCTTTGTTTTCAAAATTTTTGAGCAAAATCTGTAATTTCTAAGTCCTAAGACTAGCTTAATATTCCATAATTACATCATGATAGTTGAAGATGAAACACCTACTTCTCCTTCAAAGTCCCTCTAAGATTAGATAATTCAACTTCCCCAACACAAAGGCTTCTCTCTCTTAAATCAACTCTCACTTTCTTGTTTACAGTCAAGCATAAGGTACATCTCAATATACAGAAGTATATGAAAACATTTGTCTTTCATAAGAATTTTTAAGATTTTGATTTTTTTCTCTCAACTTGTAACACTAGTAATGTCTCAGATACAAACACTTTTACATACAATTTTCACCCAAAAAACCAGTGGATGAATAAATCAATAAAGGTCAGGTCAACAGAAATATTTTGATTACTTCAAAAGATCTAATTTGCTTTTGACCTTTTAAAACTGATAACCTTATTTGATATAACCTAACTCCATTGAAAAGAAAGGTCATGTCGAATTCAAAAGAGATGTTCTTTAGTTAACAAAGGTCAACAAGAACATTTTAGCATTTTTTTACCAAAATAATTCTGCATGGGGAAAATGACTGAGACCACCTTTTTTTTTTCAAGTATTTGAATCTTATGAATACTCAATGCTTTCTGAGAAAAATATCTCAATACTTAAATTATGGAATATCATCAGGAATAAGATTGCAATGCCATGGTCTTGACAGATTACTTCTGAAGATTCACGCTTGCTGGTATAACTGATCCTATATTAGAGTGACACCAATGAATGAACCACACATCTTTACAACTTTTACTGGCGTAATTATGCCAGCAAAGCCTACAGACTGAAGGTGAGAGAAGGCCATTAAAGGTACACAAGTATACCTTCATCTTCATCAGTAGAGTCCTGCTTCACCTGTGAAAAGCGTAGGCCTCAACAAACTAAAATTACTCCTTGAATCTTAAATCAATGTCCATCCTGCCTGAAAGAAAGACTCTGAAATGAGGCTTAGTATATCATAGTTATATTGACATTACAGTTAAATGAGACTGTCTTGATAACTGTCTCATTTTCAACAAAACACAGAATATAGATTTTCATTTCATTAACTCCAGTTTGAAATAAAACATCTCTTTTAGAAAAAAACATGCCGTGACAATAAAACTATATAGCTCTTGCTGAGCCAATTCTATTGACTGCAAAAAAAATGGCCCTAATTTTCTTTCTGATGTCTAAAAAGAATTGTCAGGTTCCCTTAGTTCTTACTATGTTTTGTCTACTGTATTGAAAGACTACATAACAAATTTTTTTTCCTGTGCTGGTGTTTACAGATTTTGACCCAGTAAACTCTTAATGTAGTCCTTGATAACTTACATATTGAGTTCCTAGTGTTTTCCTCTATGGACATATTTTGACTTTCTTTAACATGCTTTATTGGTCTTCATTGGACCAGCACGTTTCCTGAATTCTGGAGTGGAATGGAGTGTGTTAAGCTGGTCATGGTTGCCCTGCAGACATGTCCAGGATGAATATCACTGTAACACCCAAGGTCAAGTTAGACTAAAGTGTATGCATGAAACCAAAGATGCCATAAAACCTCTCCATCTTCCTTTTTTCTATTCTAAATGAATACAGAAATATGAAGACAGTTTTAAAGACATAGAAAAGAAAAAAGTTAATCTTGAAATCTTATTCACCAAGTATTTATCTTGATTTCATAGGAATATTTGACATGAGTGAGAACCCATAATAGTTGCAGTAAGCTACCTTGAAAGATACATACCCCCAAAACACAAAAAGAATAGCAGTTACAGGGATTTTTGTTTTTTCCATTACGTCTTTCTTCTACAAATAGCTGTTTCGGTCTTGCCACTTCTATTGACGTTATTGAGAGCAAAGCAGGTAGTCATGGGAATTTTTTTCTTTCTCTCAGTTCAGTAAAACTTTTATGCAACATTTTTCTTAAATAATTTATTTTCTTTCAGCATCTGTCAGACCAGATTTCATTTAACACATGTCTACCACACATTTTAAATGTTGCAGGTCCTTTGCTCTGGTATACAACGGAAGAATTTTCAGTTGATAAAGCAAGCCAATGTGAAACAAAACCTAGCAACCATAAAATCAGTTTTATATTTCCATAGATTTTTTTTACATTGTTATGCTCCCAATTGTATGGATTTTTTTGCTTGTTTTCGAAGCATATATGTGATATATATCTATATATCTATATATCTGTAGCACAAGCAGATAACTGAACCTACTCCGCCTTGCAATTCCCACATGTTCTTGACAAAACCAGTAACTGTGCTTATTTTTAAGTTTATGTTTCAGTGAATTCTTGCATTAGGAGATCTGGATGAGACAAAATGTTTATTTTTTCAAACTAAAGAATTATAGAGCATTTTGATATTTTAAATACCGTGTTTATGGCCGTACATTTTTTTCTCTTGTCATGTGAACTTGAAGTTGTCCTGGTAGATAGAGATGATCTTACAAGCATCTTCCCAGTATGGGTATATCATCCTATGTCAGGCATCAGCGTGTTTCATGAAACTGCATTGTTCCAGTATTGGCAGCAAAGCCTGTAATTTTTACTGGACTTGAAGAATTTGATGAGGTGGTTATTTCTGTGGCAAAGTGCTTCCATCACCCTGTGAATCTAGCCTTCATTATTTTAATAAGATATATTTAGCAATGTTATCATTCCTCCTGTTATTTTTTTAGGGATGTCTATTGTATAGTTTTATTTTTGACAGGTGAGCATGTGTAATTCTTCTAGAGCACTTCCAGAGCTGACATGAAAGCCATCAAAAACTCTTTCTCCGCACAGCTTCTGACAGCTTACATTTACACCCAAGTTTCCATTTCTGAGATCAAGGCATTGAAGAGAAACAGTAAGGGGTTGATGCCTTTGTTCTTGATACCACTTTTCACAGCTCACTGAGAGACCAGCAGAGGACAAGATAAGCACAGGGAGACAGGCACTATCAGCGTGAGGGCAGGAGAAGCAGCACATTTCTGAAGGGTGATGGCTGATGTCCGCCTGGTTTGCCTGACTTGGCAATCACCTCCTTTGCAGTATTCACCTACAGCCACTAACCAGCCTGTCACACATTTCAGAACAAACCTCTTCTGTTTGAGCTATCTGAGCAATTATTATGCTGTCACCACCGCCCCTTTAAGGTAGCAGTGTGACAGGAGAAGCACAGGTGTGACCTTCTGGCACTTTGCACTGGGCTGAGTGTGGCAGTGCTGGAGGGCTCCTTGGAGCAGGACCAGCCTGAACAGCTGGGTAAGCAGCCACAGTGTGGCCCCAGGAAATCTCAGTTTTGCTGATGCTCTTTGAGCAGCTAAGGAAAATGCTGAATATTTTGCTACAGAGCTCTTAGTTGATCTTCCCCAATGTAAATCCACACCGAGGATCTCTGGAGAAGCTATGGTAAGAGCTACATGATCCAACTCGGCAAGGTAAGGTATCTTAGTCCTCTGCTGGAATACACTTCCCTTCGCACTGAAAAACTGAAGCTTGAGGTGGTATTCATAACACATCTGAGGCATGAAGAAGTGTCAGCGGTGACAATTCTTGATCTCTTGGGTTTCTATACAGCAGAGTAGACTTTTGCTAAATTACTCAGAAAATTAAATAAGAATCTCACAAATACATCAAGGACAGAAATAAACCTTGGGAGAAATCCTGAGACCTGATGGAACAAGAGAAATATTGAAAACTCAAGAAGACTAAAACCTCAGACCATTTTGGCTCAAGAAGGCTGTGGGGAAGAAAGGAAATGGTGGCGGACATACTCCATTTTGCCTTCCAAACCAAGAAAAAAGGGAAGAGGGGTCTAAAACATTTCCTTCTGTCACTGCCTGCACCACAGACTGGGCTGTGAACTGACTTAGCATCAATCCCATAAACGGTCCCACAGTTAATATATAAACCAAAAATAGAAAAGGATTCTTTCTGTAACTTGATCAATATTAATTAAAAAAAACCTCTTAATGAACTTTTATAAAAGTGATTTTTCTTTTTGAAATGTGTTTGTGTAAGTAAAAGTGTATTTCCATGGAAACAAGTCCTGATGTTCCCACAATCACCTTGACATTACTTTATGAATACATCAAGCATTCAATACAACAAATTAAATAATAGCAACTCTTGATTGGAAATGGAAAACTGTTTTGTTAGGAAGTGGTTGAAGGCTAGGAAATCTACTTCCATATGAAACAGAAACTGTATTATTATTTTAGAAACAGGAACTCCTATCAAGGCAAAATGCAGATGCAGTATTTTGAGCTTGACTTAACGAAGTGTTTATTAACTTGAAAAATAGCCATCCAATATTACTCTCCAGGGTCTAATGGACAGGGTAAGAGACATGACAGTTTTTCATACACTGGTTTATGAATAAACAAGTATATCCTCCACTGAGCTGTGCTAGGATATGTTCAATGGGATGAATAAACGTAAAAATTTGAGTAGACGGTGTTTTAGCTAACCTGTTAAAACACCAGGATTTATATATAACATATAGCATGGTTGGTTTGCATACAGTGTAGGGATTAGAACATTTATTGTTCATGAAAAATTTTGAAAGCACCACCAAAGGTATACTCATATTAATATTTTCAGGGAAAAAACCAACCACATTCTTACCTTAAATTTCAGAATATTACAGTTTTTACCAGGACTTTTAATTGCAGCTAAAAATTACATAAAACTATTCTGTACAGACAGTTTATGACAGCCTTCCTGAATTAAAAAGAACTATATTCCACAAATAATTATTTTCTGTAGTAATTTGGACATGTGGAATAATTAATTAAGCAAAAAGTACCTGAATAACTGAATCTAGTGTTTCAAAAGCAGATAGTTCCCATTACCCAACTTGCAAGTTAAACAGTGCTTTGGTACTCTATGAGCAAACTGTCACAATAGGGCCCTATGCATTTAAGTTCTTATGGAGGCACATTAACTTCTTATTGTTCTTTAAATACTTCTTTTCCCCTGAAGAAATGAAGTCTGTGGTATCTCGATTACTATATCTGCTAATTATGACTAAATAAAAGGTTTCAGTTTTCAATGTGGTATTTTAAAATACATTGCTTTGAAGTATTGTACCAAATACAATAGTCACAATATGCAATTTGTACTGAATCAAGCGATCATGAATCTAAACACTGAGATAGGCATTGCTCGCTCGTGAATCAAATCAAACCCTGAGGACCAATATCTCTTATGACTAGCAACAAGAAGCTTCCTCCAATACTCTCCAATCTATATTAGCTGTGTAAATAAGTTCTTTTTAATTAAATAGTATTTTCTCATAATGCGGATGTTATAGCTCAATTTCTAGTGCCAACATATTTTCACAAGTATGACTCCTTGTCCTATCATTAATAGGCTCTATGTTTGCCAAAATAGTCTCAAAAGAATCCAGTAATGTTTAACTCTATGGTTAAAATAATTTCCCTATGTCACAGGTTACAAAGGCACAATATGTAGTTTACAGAGTGAAAACAAATCCACCAGGTACCATTTGTTGCTTCTGGACTTTTTTCCCAGAATATTTTACTTAGTGGAGAATGAATATAAAATTAATATAAATATATACCTGAAATTCCCTGATCAAGCACCTGCCTATATGGACATAACAGTATCTTTACTGGCATCTCCTAGATAAGGATGTGGGGATATCTGCACATGTGAATGACTATCTTCAACACTTAGTTGTCCAGCATTATCTAAATAAAAAACCCCCAAAAATAGAAATGATAACTACATAGATGAAGGACGTGACTGAATACACTTTTTTTAACCATCATCATGCCATTTTTTAATAAATGGACACTCTCATCTGTACAAAATAGTGTTTAAAATGGCTGTAAAAGACAGGCAGGTGCAGGCTGTGTTAGCAGAGGAGTTTATTTTATGTGTATGGACCGTGGCAAACAAACAAGATATGATGTTATTAAAGCTATCCATTAAAGGGGCTGTCCAGCAGGGTTAATGTGTCTTTGCTAAAGGGTGAAAGAGGGTGTATTTTTCTAGCTCTGTTGATAAGTGCCATTCAGAGTATATTATTGTTTTAGATCCAGCAACCATATCTAAAAATTGATTGCTGTAGTTGTTCATTCCTGTCAGCCAGCTGCCAGCGTGGGAAGAGCGCCTACTCTAGGTATAACATGCCTTCCCTAAAATGAATGGGAATCCTACTTTCCACTTTAGTGTAGTCAAGATTATGCCTGTGATTTTTTGCATTTTTCAAGCCTAACAGAATTCCTACAACTGCAACTATGCAACTGCAACTATGAATCACCACCTGCATTACTGCCTGGGCTAGTATCCCTATTCAAACAGAGCCCTGTGGCCTTACTAGCCATCAGTGCATGGAGCACATTAGGCACACTTTTGGAGCACACCTGGTTTAGTTTCACTGAAAAAGTGAAACTATATCAGAAATGCATTCCCAAATCAAAATGCTGATGAAGACAGACACAAAGTTTCTTGAGAAGGGAAGCCTTTTCATATCGTAAATCAAGACTTAGATTAAACTGAATAGCTTGATTATCAAAGGTGTGTGTGTGTTTCTATGTCTATAGTTTCATATGACATGTCTCTAATAAGGGTATCTTTTTTTTTTTAAAGAGGAAATTGACTTTTAAGAAGCTGTAATTTGAAGATTCAGAGTTTCTCTTTTAATTTGCATTAGAATGCTGAACTATAATTTAACAAGAAGATCAAAACAGAAAATGGAACCACCTTACAGAAGCTGTCTTTCAAGCATGAAGAGAGATTCAGAATGTTTCTGCAAACTGCAATCTTCAGGCTGATTAGACATTCACCATGTCAGCATCACCACAGACAGAAAGCTGGAGGGTTTTTTAGCTATACCCTCACTCTAGATTTGTGGTTTTTAACTTGTGTCAAACAGTCACAGCATACTGTGTAGTATGGTTAGGCTGATTTGTGAGGGTGGCTGCTATGTACCTTAACAGAGAACACCAGTCACTCTTGGTAGTGCCTTAGAGGTACTGCATCCAGCCGGTCCCCTGGAGTACCACAGCACGTGCAAGTACACCTGTGCATGTGCAGTAAGTGCAGGAATTCCTGAAGATGATCAGCAGAGAAGCCACAGTGTGCAGTCCTCTACTTAGCGCCCAGAGCTCACAGAGCCAACAGTCTGAGCACTCAGCAAAAAGCATGACCCCCAAGCATTCTTCTTATGGTCTTGTTAAAAGAGTCTCTTGCTAGTTAATCGGCAATTTTTGAAGTACAACGCAAAGAGTATACTTTCAAATCCTTAGTCTGTGTCAAATTCACAGTGCACGGAGAATGGGGGTAAAGGTGGAATTTACCCAGTGTGTTTCCCTGTCTTTTTCACTTTATATCTACATCTTCTGAAGAATATCTGTAGCTCAGTGGACAGACTGTTGGAAAGACAACAAGACATCTGGCTAGTCACATAATTCCAACTTTAGGAAACCATGGAATAGCTCAGGTCAGAGAGCGCATCTGGAAGTCATCTTGTCCTCCCTGCTTCACTCAGGGCCAGCTAGGGTCAATCACGTACTGTGAACGACTGTGGGCATACCCACAGCCTTTCTAGAAGGCACACAACATTCAGCTTGTTTGCCCACAAGGGGCCAAGCTGTAGTGCTGTGAGAGAAGACAGGGCGCTGGTGGCACAATTACCTCAGGCTCAAGTTTCTGGCTTGTCCTGAAGTTTGCACAGAAATACTTTGGTATTCAAGTGTGGGTTTTGGCCTGTACTCAAAATGAAGGATAGATATGCCAGTGGAATATTCCAAACAGAGATCCACAGGAAAAAAATCCCCTGTTTTACCTTCTGCTTAGTCTTCATGTATATGGCTTTCCCCCTAACATATGTCCCCAATTCCCAAAGTGATGGGTATATTGAAAATTTATGCATGCTTTACATTTAATTTAAGCATTTCCATAGCAACTGCTGCATTTCAGGATGTTTTACTTTTATCCCAAGATACAGAATATATTCTTTGCAGAACAATTTCCCAGGCTACATTTAGCCACATTCATAAATGACTTTCTACAATTTAATTTTCAATGAAAATTGCCCTATCATCTACCAGAAGTAAAAGTTTTAACAAACAGATGAACTTTTATGACTTCTTTCATCTTGCTCTGTGTTTAAACAGAGTCTTGTATCAAATGGAGCTAATGAAGCCTGATTGCTCAGAATAAGTGTCTTTGGTTGATAGATGCAGGTGTTTCAGAAAGTTCATCTTCCAAGCAAAGGGTCAAAGGTGCTTCTTCTCTTCTTTCTCTCTCTCTTTCTTCCCCTCTCTGTCTCTCTTTCCCTCTAGGTCTTTTACACAGGTGCTCTACTGTCAGGAGACTCTGAAGGATGAACATGCTTACCAGAGGTGTGATATTCAACCAGTGTTCATAGCAACATGATGATAGATAAAATAAACATTTACATGACTCTCTGTATGCTGAAGTCTGAAACAAAATTAAAGGGACTTGAGGTGATGTATGATGCACCTAGCAGTAATGAATTGATGATCCATGCTTCTATATGGATGACTTTAAACCACTTTTAAAAGCATCTGAGATTCAAGGAGGAATAAAAACCCAATACAAGGAAAAGAAGAAATACATGTACAAATACAGGAAAACAGGGGAGGTATGGGAAAGAAGACCTTCCTTGCAAATTTTCACTTGTTTTTCATCTGCATTTTGCCTTTCTAAATGTCACTTCTGAAAAGGATTCCACAACTGCAAGCTATTCTTCCTGCCCCTTTGCTGTCACAACAGCAAACGTTCATCACATCTGATTCCTGTTCCAGGACCACAGCTGGCACAGCACACATATTTTATGCTGGTGTGCCTCCATGAGCAGTCAGCGTGAAGCAAAAATCTAAAGGAGAGTAGGCAAACGACGCATTTAAATTTGCCGTCAGGTTACGCAGACATCACCTTCATTCTGTGCAAGCAGTAATGCCTAAGCCAGGTGGTGAACAATCAGGTTTCCCATCCTGTCAGGCAGTAACCTGATGCTTCACTTGCCTGATGTGTCATACAAACATGAGCTGCTATGTAAACAGCGACAAATAACAGAAAAGTAGGTGGTGGCACACCTGCATTTGAAACTTGCACAGCTCTTCCAGTCCCATCACTTTCATGCTAGGAAGCAAGTGAGGGAGTACAGAGACAGGTACTCTCAGGATCCTGGCAGGCTCCAGGACACAACCATCAAATAAATCAATTAATTTAATCCTAATGCAATTATCTGCTTTAGATGAAGGGTGATTTTAGCTTGCTGAATTCACTTATAAGATCAAACAATTATCCTAATAAGTTTATACTGTTCTAAAGATGATAGCATTCTCAGCAGCCCTGGTACAACTCCAATGGCTTGCGTGGAGCTGCTATACAGAAATGTATTACATAAATGAGAGCTGCTTTCAGTCAGACAGCGACGATTTGATCTGCAATTAAAAAATTAATCTTCAAAAATAAAGCTTAGCATTACAATTAAACTGCTGTTAGATGTACAGTGAATGTGCACTTCTAGCATTGAAATTACACTCAGTTTGTGGATGGACATTTCAATAACGGATTCAAAATTGAAGCAATTTCCCCTGCTTTCCATACCCAATTTGCTGGAAGTTACAATGTCCTTGGGAGGGCAGACTAAGCGTAAGGCTTACAACAAGAACCTAGAATGTTAACTGTTACAACATAAAGATCTGCTGGGTTTTTTTTTTGTAAAAAGGGGGTAGTTAGAAAGAACCATGTCAGACAGGGATTCATAAAACCTGAGGACTTCATTAAAGGTATGTGGTATTCTCAGCTCTTGATCATGCAAACAGAAAGACCAAGGTACTTCTCCAAGAAATGCAATTAAAGCCAGGAAAAAAAATTATACATTTTGCATTGTGTATTTCCACAGGTTACTAGAGTAAATAGACGACTACTGGTGTGATGTCTTTTTGAATCTTCTAATACAGACAATGTGCTCCAAGACTGCAAACAGAATCAGATGGAGAAGTGCTCAGCCTGTGAACCCTGACAGAGTTGGAAGAGCCCAGCTGCTCAACAGCCAAAAAGGTTTAGGCAGTTCTGCCCCAGAAACTGCACTTGGGCATCTGAAAAGTTGAGTTAGGATTTTAGAAGCCTGAAAGGAGAAGTGGCAGCTAGACTGAGGTTGGGTGAAGGTTAATTTGCACTTAGGTGTCTACGAGACATCTAGGCAGTTAAGAATTTGAATAATTTTGGAGTCCAGACCCCGCATTCCCACATACCTCCTGCAGTGCTTTGGCTATTCCTGGCTTTCCCAGGAATCCACCACCACAATCCACCACCGTGCAACAAATACTGTCAACACACAATCACTGTGTCTGCCATCACCAGCTCCTTTTCCTCTGCTTCCCTTGCCACTGTCCATCTTCTGTTCAAAGGAGATCTCCTCCTTAGTTCTGAACATTTTCCATGTAGCTAATTAGTTTAATTCCATGTGTCCCTGGCATTTGTGGGCACATTCCTTGTTAGTGATTCCCTTCTTTTCTGGTGGCAGAGGTTAAAAGGAAGCACCCAGGTTTCTAGGAGGATGAGAAAACCAGGTAAGCATGAGAGAGGCTGCTACATCGCCCATGCAGCCCAGGGCAGCTCAGCCCATGGGAGGCTCAGCGATGGGCAGTCATCTACTCACAATGAGTGGGAAAGGGAAATAGATGTCTGAGAGGAGGCTGGAACAGTAAAGCTACAGAAACCTGGTAATAATTTCCCACTGTGTCCAGAGCTCCCCAAGTCAAACAGAAGCTATTATGCTTCACTTCAAAACTACATGTGTATTCACCCCATCTGAAAGACGTACTTGGCAGGCTATAATGATGGCCTCTAAATCATAAAAAGTATTGAACATATAATACTGAAGGAGAGAAATGGCAGTTGAAGTTAAGAAACTGTTAGTAACGTATTATTTCAGCTATCCACACATAAACTGGTCAAAAGTCACATTGGGACAAAGTTTAGAGAAGAAATTTCTTTACAAATTAAATGACTGCCTCAAGCAAGACCTAGTTCTGGGTACTGAGAAGAAGGAATGAATCTCAACCAAAAAATTACTTCAGCTAAGATGAATTTGGACATTATAATTCTGAAACTATAAAGGCTACACGGATTAACAGGAAAATAGTCAGAGTTAGTAATTGATTTAATTATTTCAGTTCATGTTTATTTGCATATCAGTTCTGAGTACTAAATCTAGAAGCAGAAGTTTGTCATAGCAGTAACTAGAGTTGAACCTTAAATAGTAATTATAACCAATTTCCTTGAAGAAGAATAGAAAATGATACAATGCAAATCATATTTATATCCATCATGAAAATTCAAGCCCGTCTTAAACACAGCCATTAGAAGAAGAGCAAATGGGTACATAAACACAGGAATAAATAGGCAATTCTTCCAAGTGTTAGATGGAGGATGTTTCATGAGATCGTTCTCACTAAGGTCAAAGACAACAAAACAGAACAATTAAGAAGGAGAGAACTATCACAAAGATGCTCAAGGATGTATTTACAAAGAGGACAGTAGTGATGGGTTTCAAGGACACATGTCCATCATTTTAATATCACCAGTACGTGTGTCAGGCCAGTTATGCAGGCAACGTATCCCTACGACACCTCAGTTTCCTCTGCAAAAGTTTCTAGTAGGCACCTCTGTTTTGGCATGGAGGTGCATGAATATGGCCTCAGGACATGTGCTCACCTGTAGCTTGTCTTACGACAAGCCTTAACACAAAATGCTTCCCAACCGACTGATTTGTGGGGCTGGATTTTCTAAAGCTGCTTTGGCAGTAGCTATTCCTGTGTAAAAGACAGCTTGTGGGAAAGACAGGGAGGCATCCTTTGCCTCTTCCTTCCCCCCATCTCAACAGTTGTCTATCAGGACGAAATAGAGATGGGCTTCAAACTCTCTGCCACCTCATCAAATTTGAACCAGCATCTTCCACTTCAGCACACTAAAGCTGAAGCACAGTAGTTTAAACCTCATACCCAATTTGGGAAGAGAGAGCATGAGAGAAACTGTCACCTCCTTGTGTATCCTACACTTTGATGGACAGCTGTCAACTAGAGGAGATGCTGAAACGAGGCACTTCCAAACCTAATTTGGGGTCAGGAATTCTATTAACTACTGCAAGAACTTGAAAATGGACCCAGTTCTCCTTGTGGCTGAGCAGCAGTGAAAGAAATGGGTATGCAGATTAGGAAGGAGGTTGAGAAATTTTGAGATGGTGTACTGGAATACAGAAATCACTGACCATTGAGTGTCTCTAATCCTTTTCTATTTTTGGTCTAACACTTCATTACATTTTGGACAGAAATCCATCCTGCCAGCAGTTTGACTGGCTTTAAGGAGAAAAACAAATTCCAAATGTGGTAGAAGTCAAGGTAAATTAAACATTTCTTGAAAAATTGCTGTGTCAGTCAAATAACCAAGAAGGTAGTAAAAAAAACAGGCATCATGGTCAACACCTTGAACTGTCATCAACAGATCTTTTAATACTTTTTAAATGAAATTATCTCCAGTGCTTCCTTGCACACAGTAAATGACTAATTTCATCTAAATGGGAGTAGTGCTGTCATGCATGCATATACCAGTCACTTTTTGAAACGATGCTGACAGGAAGATGTACATGGACTATCTACAGTGACTACTGGAAATCATCCATTTAATCAACAGTGCTTTTAATTTGCTTCCTGAGGATGAAGACAGCTTCTACAGCTAATCCTGACTTTAAGTTCTTAATATTCTAATCCTTCTCATACATGGACAACACTTAATTAGAAGTAAGCTGCATTTGGTAGAATATGAAACTGCTCAATTATCTGTGTCACCATTCAGTGGGCTAGCAAAAAAGATAGAAGAAAAACCATGCATTTTTCATAGGAATTTTGTAAAAATGACAAGTATTATCACAAAGAAATTTTACTATTTTTCTTATTATGAAGTAATAAAAAATTATATTTTAACTCCCTTATAGAGTGAAGAAATAATAGGCCTAAAATAGGATATTTTATTGACATTTTCCCTCTCCAAACCCACAGCAAATGCTTCCAGTGTATCTTGAAGAAAAGAATGATGGTCCCATTTTAGTGGTGGGGAACTGTGAGAGACTAAACGGATTATCCAAAGTCACAGTGGCAGTAACTACACTCCAGAGGACTTAACTGGAATGCTGAGTTGGTTATCAGAGCATTACATCAATCTTCTACCCTGGTTATCAACAGCTTCAATTGTGTTTTGTACTGAGCATCAGAAGATCTCACGTGTTCCTTGCTGCAAAACACTTTTTCATGTCATAAATGACAATTATTGAATTAATATCCAGGACAAACTTGGTAGGAAATGAAGCTTCATCCTCGCACTTTGATATCTAGAGTGCTTCTGAGAAGTGGGATGGGGAAGGGAATGACCTACCCAATAGTGTCATGACAACATTCAAGTAGCACACACTTCTGCTGTGGTAACAGAGTTGCTTAATTTACATAAAGAATTCATTTATTACTGCTAGTAAAGACAATGTCATTTAATTTAAGTGGGGTTTAGGTAGAACACTACAGAAAAAGTCAGGTCTTCCTTATTGCTGATGCTATATAGAACTGCTTTCATTTCATAGACAGGTGTGAATTTACACTTAAAAATGTAACTTTTTTCAGTGTTTTTTAATTTTTTAGGGTAATTAATATATCTGCACTGCACCACAGCAAAGTCAAAGGAACTGCCACTGTAGTTAAGACCAACAGCACAGTTAGCTGGAACCTTACTTCCAGAGGTGCTTTGCAAAATGTCCAAACTTGCTAGCTAACCATATCTCCAGGAGAAGGAAAATAAAATCTTTCTCCCAAGCTACTGCAATTTTCTCTGAAGGAGAGGTTAAATCTTTATCACCAGTACAACAAAGGTTGCATTTTTTTCTTCTGCTCACACAAGTTCTCACACAAGGTATTTCATCCAGTTAATTATGCATGGTCTGCAAAGTATACCCTCTTATCTATTAAAAATGTGTTGATAAAATTAAGACTTCTGCTGACAGTTTGCTGATGTCACATTAGAAAGAATAGATACACTGTTTGACCTTTTTCACAATTAATCTTTTTATATACTACTACCATCTTAGCTCCTGTGTATTTTCTGAGTTTTTAGAAAGGATCTGAACTAAACTCCTTTATGATTTTTGTTGTCCTCCTACTACCTGAAATTTCTCTTTCATCTCTCTGATCTTGCCTTCTTATATTTTTCACTTTCATCACTCTATGCCACAGACATCTACCATTCTTATCAGCTATAAAATTGCTCCTCAAAAAGGAAACTCTTACATTATACTTCTCTTTGCTGCCCTTGCCTCAGTCCTTTTAAATTGTCTCACAGCAATTTAAATATAACTGAATTTAGGGCCAGCTGTAAATTTTGCTATGTAAACCTTCATGGCAACTTTTAAACTGGTTAAGTAACTATGATTGTCATACAGATTTTGAGGCATTTAATTGCTATGGCAAATATATATTTTTTCTATTTATTTCTAACCAATAGATGTATGAAGGCAATCTTTTCTGATCTGTGAGGCACCTTTTGAACTAAAGTAGCTGAACAAAACCACCATCCTCTGACTTTCACTATTAAAATGTAAGGTAATAACGCCACAATGCTTTTTTTGTAATAGAGTAATGATTGCCTGGATCACCAGTTTTTGTAGTACACATAAGCTCTATTATTGTGATATACTTATGATTTAGAATCTTGTGATAAGAGAGATGGATCCTGTAAGAAAACCTTTGGAAAATGTGTGCAACTGATCAAACCTGCACAAATTCAAATTTTGCTGCTCCTCATACTTTTTCTCTGGTATTCCCGAGAAGCATATTCTTTAAAGCTTTAAGAAGCTTTAAAGCTTTAAAGAAAATATAAAGGACAGGAATGCTTTGCTGTTTTTGTGATGTCTGAAAGGAATGGTAATCTCGTATTCTTTCCAAACACCTAAAAGGTATTTGAAGGCAGGCTATTTCACCTTCTGCTGTGCTTGAAAAGTGAAACTCCAAAGGTATCCTCATTGACTACTATACATTTTATTTATTGGAATTACATTTCTCTTTACGTTTCATACTTGAAAGGGGAAGGTTTGTCCTACAAAAGTGCTTGAAAGTTCTACTTTCTTCATAAATGACTATTAGAGCGTGTTGAATATATTTTTTTCACAACTGGATGTAGTGACTCACACTTTGTGGCTGTTCTTTTCATTTTTGAAAAAATTATTCCTGAAAAGACTCATATATCCAGATTGTCAGCCAATTATTTCTTATATGCCTGAAAAAACCAGGCGTCTTTGCAGAAATGTATCATTTGATGATTTGCTGGAGTCTACGTTAGTGTTAGATTTCTTTGAGCATTTCAGTTTGGATTTTAATTGTTTTTGTTCATAGGTACTAAATTAATGAATTAAATCTGGGACTACATTCATCCCTGGCAGAAGCATAGATTTACTACCTTTGAACAAGTCTCTGTTTACTCCAAAAAACCAACATCAAGAACAAGAAACAACCTTCAAGCAGCACTGAGATGAACTTCCCTATACTGTGCAGTTAAAACATACAGAAAAGAGAAGTTATGTTTAGAGCTTCTTTTGCAGTCACCACAAATAATCTGTATTTTAAATATGCAACTCAACAGTACATGAAATCTGCAAGCACATCTCTTGTAGGATTTTACCCTGCTGGCTGGGGAAGATGAGAAAACTATGACAGCCACTGCAAATTATTTTGAAGAGCCCTTTCAGACTAAGCAGAAACAACTCCACTTAACATGAATCTTACATCTAAGTAAAATTCAAATAACTACATAAAAGGCTACAGAGCCATAAAGATTTAGATTCTTTAAGCTAAAGTCTTTAAAAAGAATGGCAGAAGTGGAAGCAACCTCTTCTAGTGCATACCCACTGTTACACAAGGGTGATACACTTCATGAGTTCCTCCTGTCAGAACTTCTTATTTTAATTTTTCCTTCCCAATGACAACTTTGCTGTAGACATTTCCATGCCTATGACAAGGAGAGGAAATAATATTCTCCTGTGGCTTTGGGGATCATTAAATGTAATCACAGCAAAGCTCCTTTATCAGAACAAATCCAGTTTAGCATGACATTGTTGGAGGTCTCTAGAGATGGCTAAACTTTAGAGGTTTCCTCATGTAATGCTTATTGTGTCAGTATTGCGTTTAAGTATGTTTCTGACATATTAATAGGCAATTTTTCTTTAAAACAATGTATCATAAGTTCACAGGAAAATTCTAAGACATCTCAGGGACCTGTCTCTAGTTTAACCCACTGCTCAAAGCAGGGGAAGCTATAGAGTTAGACCCAGTTACTCAGTCAGTCCAGTCTTAAAATGGACAGAGACTCCACAACTTCTCTGGACAACCTGTTCTAACACAGGATTGTGCTCCCTGCAAAACAAGATTCTCATTGTGTCTAGGCCAAGCCTCCCACTTCAGTTTGTGCCCATTGTTTCTCATCCTCTCCCTATGCACTTCAGAGAAGAAGCTCACCCCATCTTCTCCGTAATGTCCTCATAGATATTGGAAGGCTGATGTTAAGCCAACCTGTAGCTTTTTATTCTCAAGGCTAAAAGAGACCCATTCCCTCAGTCTCTCCCCTCAGGTAAAGTGCTTCAGGCTCTACCATGTTGGTGGCCCTGTCCTTAACTTGCTTCAGTAATGAGCTCACAGAGATTTAGGCTGTGATAGTGCTTTGCTTTACTTCTTGGAATAGCACAGGAACTCAAAGAAATGGCATTCCAAATAAAATCGTAATTCTTTTGAATCATCAGTTTGAAACTGAAATTTTCAAATATGATTTGAATGTGAGTAATTTTAAAAAAAATTGGCAAGGATATGGAGTGACAGGACAGAATTAGAGAATATTCTGAGTTGGAAAGGGCTCACAAGGATCATTGAGTCCAAGTATTAAGCAAATAGCCCATATGAACAATTGAAATTTTAATCACATGAATTTTAGACGTTAACAGCAGTAATTTTAGGACCGCAGACTGGCTCTGCCCTAGTTTCTTGCTTCATCTGATTAGAGATCACATGTGACCTAGTTCATGAAAGAAAGTTAATTTTACAATCTCCATTTAATGTGAATTATGGTTTTGACAGGTGGGTGTATATGTTTGTAAAATCAGCAATTCTGCTTAAATGCTCATGGCGAGTAGCTGATTCTGTAAAACTGAACTGCAATAAAAGGCTTCTGCATGAAACAAACCAGGTGAAAGGTAGACAGAAGTAAGGTTTGTTCTGAATCATACGCCATGGTATATACTTTATATGAGATAAAGATTTTAAAAGTTGATATCTGACTTTGTGTTTCCTAGCAAACTCAATTTTTTTTTTTGTTTCATTGTCTTTGCAGTGAAAATAGTTAGCAACAAAGTTACATAATGATTTGAAATGTGATGTAAGGGCATGGTGAACGCACCATCATTTTTTTTTTCTGAGATAATGAGACGTTGTTGAAAGACCTTCTAGAAAAAAACAGCAGCTCATGTACTAAGTAGAGGAACTACAGCCACTCTGTTACTCTGACATTCAAATTAGAAATGCCTCTGACATAAAATATATTTATATGAGAATGTGTTTTTTAAAATTAAGGAAAGAAAAATGGGACCAAAATTACAGAAAAAAAATCTGTTGAAGGCTCAATATTTTAAAAACAGAGAAATTTGAAAAGCCTGGACTGACTTTTGTCCTACAGGTTGGATTCTTTGCCTGTGCCTCTGAGGCTGTGCATTCCCTGCCATGGCACTCACTCAGCCCACACCTGCTCCCAAGAGCAGCGAAGCAACAGCCTGCAGACAGAAAATGTTCATCAGGCCTCTATGGTGAATGAGCAGCAATGTCAGAGCGGCCAGACGTGTGCTGTGTGATTGATCTGAGGATACGTGGTCCACCTGGTGCTGCAGGAAAGTGGGTGTGGGCAGCTGTTGTGCAGACCTACAGTGAATTTATTGCAACTGTGCAGCAAAGAAGGGGATGAGGTGAGATGGGGGCAGGCTGTGGTACACAGCTCACCCCGACACGCCAAGAAAGGTGGAATGCCCTGCAGAAGGATATAAGTAAGTGGTTTTCCAACCTCTCTTCCAAGATAAGAGCTACACTGTCTAGCACACTTAACCTTCTCATAACTGTTCTGTGTTGCATATTTAATTAATTACATAAAGGTGACAATTTGAAACAAAAGTAAATAGAATAATCATACTTGTCACTGTTTCCTGCAGTGAGATAAAATGTCCCAGGTGTTTCCCAGGCTAAAGGATGCTCAACATTCTGAAAGAAGCTTCTGTTTTCCTGCAATACTTGGAAATTAGAAAATTCACTGCCTGAATTTCCAACACTCTCTTGAAGCTTTGGTGCAAAATATAGATGGAGAACTTTCTGAATGTTTCTTTTTAAATGTCAGTGGGAATATGAGTACTTAATAAAATATCCTGCATTTGGAATTAAGTCTGTGAGAATTTTCTTAGCTGAAGCAAGTAAGATTTGGAGCAAACATACACATTTCAAGTAAGCCATATAGATTGTTCCCTCATTTTCTTCTATTGTGAACAAAAAATCATTTTCTCTTAGATAAAACAGTCTTTCAGAATTTGTTGAAATAACAATGCTAAGAAAAGCCTGGACTCACCACACCAAAAAAGAAAAGATGGGTTCATTCAACATTTAAGGGATTTACAACTCAGGAGCTCCAAGCTCAGATGTCTCCTTTTCTTTAGGGGATCTGAATTCCCAGTTCCTACCTCCCTAGAAAGTGCCATACCCTGGTGCTATAATTAATGATCAGTCTGCTTTGCATTTCACCTGTTGAAGTACTTTTGCTCCATTACCAGATAGGAACTTGTGTGAACACTGATGTGTGTCGAATCACAGAACCACAGATTAGTTTGGGTTGGAGGGGACCTTTAAAGGCCACCTGTCCAATCCCTGCTACCCCTGTAGTGCACCCCAGTGCATTTTTATACTGTCTACCCAGGAAAAGTCCCAGCACATGGCTGGAGAATCACTCTCAGGCACTTCTCTGCCTCTCTCTCTCTCTCTTTTCTTTTTTGTGTGTGTGTGTAATTATGTCAGTATTTAATAAATAATGAAACAATCTCAATGGGGAAGAGGGAGGAAGCCCTGGTTTAGAATGTCCTATGATCTGATTATCAGCTCCTCCTCCTCAGCCCACATCCAGCCTTCAGTCTTGCAGAGGATGGATTTTAATGGAACTGAATCAAGTCTATTCCAGCCTTCCACGGTGCTCTAACCCCTGAGACAGCAGACAGACAGACACTAATTCTTGTCTAGCTCAAGCATGCATCTGACAGAGGCAGATTTTTTTCCCACATGAAATTGTTTGGTGAATTTGGTTTACATCTGTAAGATATTGTGAATTTGCACTTCGAAGCAATTAACTTTTTTTTTTTTTTGCTAAAACATTTTGTCCAAGTATGAAATGGCTCACTAACAATAAGCCTTCTTAGGGAATATTCTTCAGCAAAGAATAACTACAATTCGCACAAACACAAAAACAAAATGAAGAAAAAGCAGCATAAAAATTTAGGAGGCCATGAAGATTTTGCAAACAGAAATCTTAAGAATAATAAGCAAAGGAACATGGCAAAGAGAGTATTTCTGGCTCTATAGGTGAACCCAGCAAGGCACTGCTGCCAACCCCCACCAGGTGGCTCTCCACTCTGGAGCATAGCAGCTTGGAAAATCCCTTTTCATAGGAGAAAGAGGCTTGTGCTTATGCAAAAATACCAAGATTTTCTTCGGAATCTAAATATCCAGCTCAGCTGCTGAACATATGCTCAGCCTAGGAGATGGTGTAAAAGCCTCACACTCAATTCTTCTGTTTACTTTAGACTGTTATTTCTGAATTATTGTTCCGAGTCTTGAAGGATTATTCCCTGCTTACTCAACTCCATATCCCGCAGTATATGGAAACAGGATGTGTGTCTGAGTTTGCTGGATGCCTGTCTACTGTAAAGAATAATACAGTGACAGTCCTGCACACCATTAATATCCCAATTAAAGGATCATGCAATCTGACCTTTAAAATGTGATTTTGCTCATTTGGCTGGAACTCATTTTTCTTTAAATCTTTTCTATGTCTACCCATGACTGCTTAAACTGTTTCCAGAATTTCTCTGAAATAAAGATCCCATTCTTTAATAATCGAATATATTGTCACGTTATTATGGTGGCAGGCACTTACAAGATGCTGTTTTCCTTTCCACCTCTGCATACCTGAGATAACAATGATTATCAAAGTCATCATGCTAAACTGGGCTGTCATTACTGGGTCAGAGTCTGAAAAGGATGCAGCAGAGAAAATTGTCTTTATGTGCACCCTGCTTTAATTGAAGGACACGGCAGAATGGCTCCTGTTTCACTAACTTTAAATGACCTTGGTCTTCTTTGCCATTTTGGAGGAAGACACAGTCCTAAATTCTGAGCACTTCATTTTTTCGGATCTTACAGCATTACATCATCTTTTCCTCTCTGCCTGTTCAACAACAAGGTTTTTAACATTGAGAAAGAAGCAATGGGGACACAGATATGTTTGTTTTCTTTCTCATCCTAATTGTTCGTTTTGTATTGATTCTTCAAAGTGCTGGCACCTGGACAAAGAAAGGACACTGCACTCTGGTGTTACTTCTGAGTGGTGTTAACACACAGTCTTCATTTCAATCTTTACAGAGCAGCTGCTCGTCATGTAAAATGTTATCACCAAAGAAAGCTAGCAAAAAGAGATTTGTTTACTGAGAAATCAAAGCTGTTCTTACAAAAATAGGAATATTGACTGATATTACGGAATTTCTGTGAAATAAGCTAAAATGGTTTACATATGGGGAGTTAATTCCTGAATCAGATCACAGGTGCTGTGTATTTAGAGTGAGTATATCTTTATAAATATATATTAGTTAATTTATTTATTTTTAAAGTAAGAAAATGTCTAAATTGAGTACTGAAATGAGGAGCACAAATTGCCTGCAGTGAAGGCCAGGCTCTGGTTTGCCCAGTGCTGTGGTTAAAGTCTCCCTATCTTGCTATATTTTACCAGGTGCATCACCGAAACCCGTCATTCTGGCATGCTGAAGTTGCACACAAGAAAGGGGAAAGCACATAGGCAATCTCCTGGGGAAGCAACACCATTGCATTCTTCTCCACTCCGGGATGCTAAGAGAGAGAATGTGGCCATGGCAACAGCAAAGGGATGGATGGGGCCTGCCTCTCAGGAAATACAGAGAAATCCCTCTGCCAAGCAGCGCATATGCCGCAGATGGTGGTAGCATGGGCGACCCATGGATGCTTTCTGCCAGCAGCAAGTGTGTTTCCACACATACACCTGAGCCCCGTCTATGGAATTACAGTTGACAGGATTTTTAAAAAATACAAAAATCATCTCCCAATGCTCTATCCTACCTCAAGATTCAAGGGCCATAGCAAAACGTAGTAGGTAAAATCTCCACTTATGTCACTCATTTATCCCTACTTTAATTTTAGTGTATGTATTTGTAAAATATATATGGTATTGACTACACAGGCACCTAAACAAAAGTTTAAAAATATTTAATTTTCTTTTTATTAGAAGGCACATATATCCTAAGGATAATACAGGAGACAATGAACAAAGTAGAAGTACAACATTGTTTGAAGAATATAATGAAGACTGTGCAATGTTAGGAATGACCTCACTTCTAATTTCAAAGATGTATGGCCATGACAGATATGTTAATTGTGAGAAGTGTCCTGTTAAAATTAATAGGACAAACAAACAATTTTGAATAAAGGCAAATTTTTTCAAGAAAGGAGAAAAAAAAGCCAAGAAAACCCTCAAAAGCATGAAGCTCATGATAGCATCATGAAAACTGCAAGGGAGTAGGTTGGTCTTTCTTATTTTCCATGACTAAAACACAGCTGGGCTTACTGATACATACTTAACCCTTTTTAACATTACCTGGTATTATTTCTGAACCCTGAATATTATTTCTCCACTTTCTACTTCTTTAGTGCTTTTGAATTTGGGATTTGAATGTACTAATATACTTTCTGCATTCATACTTCTTGTTTTGCATTGCCACGAGGAACAACTGAATAAGAAAAAACTTTCTGCAATTCTAATCGTTACCAACTCAACAGCCCATGGGGTTTGTGTTCACAAAAGTCTCTGGATGTGGGTCAACTTTAGACTTGCCTCTTTTTACCTTGAGGCATTTTTCTGCAAGGCTAATTCTATAGGGCAGAAGTACAAAATGTTAGACAGACAGCTATTTTTAGCAATTAAAGATATTATGTTTTGAAAAATAAAATCATTGCAATTTGCAGAATAATTGTGCTATGCAGCAAAGATTACATAGATATCGCAAATGTGAAGAAATGACATCTTTTTCATGACAGCACTTATCTTCTGTCCTTGACAGTGACAGCTTATTTATTTTGTATTGTTTTTGGGCATTTTGGAGTGCCTAAAACACAGTTGCAGTGTTTTTCATGTAAAGCAATTCCAACAGCAGCCTGATGTGAAAGTTCTTCTTACAAGCAGGTCAAACACAAAGGATGCAATATTTAATAGTGGGAAAGGCTAATCATGTAGGAAGCACTGTTTTGTAGTGTGAGCACTATTAGGCAGCAAATGTTAGAGCAAATTGCCACAAAGAATGAACAAAGCTGGGTTTTGAGCACTTATCAAGTGTTTTTTCCAATCCCTGCTGCTGTTCATAATATCACTGGGAGATGTTCCGACAAAAATTGGAGCTGGGGAATTTCACATCTCCAGCCAACAGAGAAGTATCAGAGAGGCTGATATATCTGTCAAAAAAGCTGATATTTACAGCAGAGCAGAACATGATGAAAGCCAAGATACAGACATGTGTGAATTGCCCTTGGTATCCCAAACAAGGAGATGGAGTGGAGCCCTCCTTATGGACAAGACTTGCCTACTGATCCAGGGAGATAAACATTTGAAAAGAGGCTATCAAAAGCTACTCATGAGCAGTCTTTTCTTCTGAAGAAATTTTCCTTGAGGATACAGGAAATTGATAAGGTTTACTTTGTAAAGGAGTCATGTGGGCCAGATTATCAGATCTGCTTCACTTTTCTTGGCTCAACCAGCATTAAGGATTTAAAAATGAGACATATTTGCCAGCTAGGGATGCTTTCATTACAAAACAGTTTATTATAATTACAGATATAGTAGTATCCCACCATTTCTAGGAAAGGAAACATGTTGGTAAGGGCTGTAGTTTTCTTGCACTCTGCTTAGTTTGGCAAACAGCTCCTTTAGACCAGTTGCTAATTAGTCTTCTGAACAGCACTAAATTCTCCCAACACCATAACTCATGCAGAACCATCCCCAGAATCAGGAACCAGGCAGTCTCAGACATGATGATTGCAAATGTGAAAACAAGCTTGTTACAAAAAGTTGTTTTGTTCTATGAAAAAATTAGATATTTTAATTTTATGCTAATTCAGAAAAATTGCAAATATTAAAATATCTTAATTTTTTTCAAGACAGTTTTTTCCCCACATCCTCAATAGAGATTCACTGCCATGTTTTGCTTAATGAAGCTGTATAATTTTCCCCCTTGAATTACAAAGGTTTTTTTTGGCTTTTTTTTGCATCAAGAGTATAACATACAGGTTATACACAGACTCAGAATTTGTGTGAGAGTATGTGTCTCACCTATATGTCAATTATTGTTTTTTAACATATTTTAGATTTGGGAATATGGATTTGTCCTGTCTAAGCATCTGACTTACTATGTAAATGTTTTGGTCATAATAAATAGTCGACTAGATATAATTAATATATTTTCAGAGCTATTGAAAGTAATTTTCAGACACCTCTATATTCTTGAAAAAATTATGCTGTCACCAAGAACAATTATGAGTGACTGTTTCTTTTTCCTGTCATTCTGATTATATTCACTATTTCCCTTTAGTTTTCTCACTTTGCTGGATGGAAAGATGAAAATTGCCTATGCTCTCAATTAATTTTCTCACTCTGCAAATTAAGCTTCCTGAAAATTGTTCCCTTAAAAACGAATTTATTACTTTTGCAACTGCAATCATTCTGCACCCAGATAATCTCATCCTCACTCTCGCTCATATATATCTGCTGGTCCCAGATGGTTTCACTTCATTATGCCCAACTACGGCACTAGGATGGCCATGCAGGAATGGGGGAGTTCAGAATAAGCAGGCATTTTTTTTTGGAACCTGACCCCTACTACAAAGCAGGAGTGTGCTGTTTGGAAGACACTGTCTGACCTTGTGGAGCCTCACCAGCATTTGTGAGATGCTGAAAGTTATAGGCTGCTTGTTGCCGAGACAGAAAAAGGTAAGTGACATTTGACTAGCAAGATCATTGAACCAAACAGAGCTGCGACATTGCAGACGTGTAACCTCTGTGTATCACGCTAAAAATAAAAAAAAAAATGGTTTGCATTTTTCTACAAAGGATTGGAAAATGCCTAAAACACTATAATGTGTTTGGAAATGGTTTCAGTGAGATTTGCTCCACCACTTTCACAGCGATTAAGGTGTGGTAGACTGGCCTGTAGTTCCCTAGACCCTTCTGCTTGCCCTTATTGAAGGTATGAGTGACCTTTGGTTTTCCAGTCCTCTGAAAACTCCCCCAGTCACAACAATTTTCCAAAGATAATCAAGAGTGACCTCACAATGACATCAGCCATCTCCCTTAGTCCTCATGGATACACGCAGTTAGGTCCCACAGATTTGTGAATGTCCACTTGGTTTAATCCTCCCTAATGTGATCCTCCTGAACATAAAACTTCATTGCTCCAGCCTTTTTCATGGGTCTCAGGGGCTGCAATTCCTCAGGGCAGATTTTATCAGTAAAGACTGAGGTGAAGAAGGCACTGAGTACCTCACCCTCTTCCATGTCCTTTGTCCCTTACCCCATTCAGTGTCAGGCCTTCATTTTCACTGATTTCCCTTCTGCTGTTGATGGCCCTGTAAAAGTCCTTCATGTTGCCCTTCATGTCTTTTCCAAGGTTCAATTGCAGATGGGCTTTAGCCTTCCTAATGTTATTCCTGCATAGTCAGAGAATATCTCTATATTCCTCTGTTTCACCTGTTCCAACTTTCACCTCTTCTAATTTTTAGGTCTGAGTTGAGTAAGGATCTCCTCCTAATCCATCATAGAATCACAGAATCATTGAGATTGGAAAAGACCTCGAAGATCATCAAGTCCAACCATCAGCCTAGCACCACAACCATATTCACTACTAAACCATGTCTGCAAGTGCCATGTCCACATGTTTTTTTAGCATTTCTAGGGATGGTGAATCTATAACTTCCCTCAGCTGCCTTTTCCATTGCCTGATCATCCTTTCCACAAAGACATTTTTCCCAATATCCCCATGTCTCTACAACCTCCTTTCAGTTAGTTGGAGAGAATGATAAGGCCCTCAGCCTCCTTTTCTCCAGACAAAACCACCCCAGCTCCCTCATCTGTTCCTCACAGGACTTGTCCTCCAGACCTTTCAACAACTCCGTTGCCCTTCTTGGGACACTCTCCAGCACCTCAATGTCCTTCTTGTAGTGAGGGGCCCAGAACTGAACACAGGGGTAGGCCTCCTGCCACTTCAGCTTGATTTCTTCCATGTTGGCATGGCTCACTGCTATGCATGGAGGAGGCGATCCTGAAAATCAGCCAGTGCTCCTGGTCTGCTCTGCTTTCCATGACCATGTCTTATCAAGTAGATCCTTCAACAGGCCAAAGTCTGCAGTTCCATAATCCAGAGTTGTGCTCCTCCTATTTGTTGCTCAGGACTGGGATCTCTACCACCTCATGGTCACTGCAGCCAAATCTGCCCCCAGCTTTCATATCCCCAATCCTTCCTGGTTTGCAAGAATCCAGTCTGATGGAGGGTCAGCAATTGTTGGATCACCAGTCACCCCTGCTGGGAAGTTGTCATGAATGCAATCCATGTATCCCCAGGACTGACTGTTTACTGCTGTGTCCAGGACAATTAAGCCCCTTATGAGAAGCAGGTATTTTTGAATCCTTGTCTGAAGACAACAGCATCCTCTTCCTGATTTGGCAGTCTGTAACAGATACCTGTCACAACATGGTCTGCCCTCTAATCCCAAGTAAGTTATAAATTGTTGACCATCTCATTGTCTGTCCCAGGGCAAGGCCCCTTTAATCCCTGCTAGTCTCTCACAAAAAGCTGAATGACTCCACGACCTTCCTCACCACCTGTTCTTGCTGAAGTGCCTGTGTCCATCCACTGCAGCACGCTGGCTGTGGAAGGAATCCCACCATGTCCATGTAAGGAGACCTGCACCTGCACACGGGCTTTTGATTCCTCCCATTTTTGTCTCATGCTACATGCACACATCAGTGTAAAGGCATTTCAGAGGGGTGCTCCACCCTGTTGATTTCTCATGAGAGTTTCCCCCATGATGCTGTCCTCGTGGCACTTCCCTGTTTGCATGCACGTGCTTGAAGTGAGTGTCCTTTACTCTGCTTTGTCATTCTTAAGCTCTGTTTTGCCTACTACACTTTCCTGACAACAAGGCCTGCCACTTCTCAATGGACTGTGGGTCACCATCTCTCTTCGCCCCTTCACTCCCAGCTTCAAGGTCCTGTCAGCAGGTTTTGCTGCCAGTCTGTTGGCAGAGATACTTTTACCTGAATCCACCTCAGAGCTATTTTCTAGACTCCACCTAAGTACTAATTTCAGACATTTGCATTACTAAGTAGAAATCATACCAAGCTGAAAGGAACCTCTGAGACAGGATGAAGCATACCCAGCTCACTCTTGATTACACATTCATCTAATGTGTCCTCAGAAATCTCCAGTGAAGGAGACTGCACAGTTAGCATGTTCCAGCACAATCTGTCCCTACACTTATATTTCCTTAGGATCTAACTTAACTCTCTCTTGGATAAATTCAGCTAACTACTTTTGTCCTACACCCAGTGGATAAGAGGAAATCTGGATTTCTTCTCATTATAATAATCTTTATATTTCCCAGGTCTTTTTACGACAAGCTTTCTTATGCTTGTTTTGTTCAGAACAAAAAAGCCACAACAAATAAGCAAATCCTAAACGTCCCTCACAAGCCATTTTCCAAACTTCTCATACCTCTTTTGACTTTCCTCTGGACTCTTAGCAATTTATTTACCTTTCCTGAAATCCAAGCATCCAACATAATGGTCTAGTTAAAATGTCATGTCAAACAAAATACCTCTTACCTTCCGTGCTTTACATACAAACATTGCAATTCATCTGCTCCATTTTATTTTTTAGCAGTATGAAACTGTAGTTTCATATTTAGACTGTGATCTATCCCTGCTCCTTTGTACTGTGTTATCACCCTTACTTCAAATCTTCTCTTTGGGTATTTTATTCTAAGTGTAGCAGTTCTTTAATGTTTAATGATTTTCAGACCATTTCTTCAAACTACCATGACTTTTGAATTTTAATCCTCCAAATTATTCCCATCTTATCAGTGGATAAAAAAAAAAAATCTCCATTTTTTGATGAGAATTTTCTGATCATTAATGAAACTGGAACAAAATACAGGAAAAGTCTGTAAAGAACATTATATAATATGTCTTCCCAGTTTGACAGTGAACTGTCATAACTACTTTTTGGTACATTTCTGCAGTCAGTGGGTGCACCCACCAGATGGCAATTTCATCCATAACATTTCCCTAAGTTGCTTATGAGAACGTAACTGGTAGTGTGTCAAAAGCCTTATTAATGTCCAAATATATCACATCCCCTTCTTCCTTTGTATCCACCAGGCCAGTTACACTGTAAAAAAGGAACACAGATTGATTTGACTTGATTCATTCTTGATAAATTGATGTTGGCTCTTTCATATCACTGTTATTTTATTATCTATGTGCCTATTAACTGATTATGTAACAATTTGTTTCAATAATATTTTGGCTATTGAAGGCAGGGTGACCGTTCTACAATTTGTATTTTGTCATTGACAATACTTCACAAAATAATGATCCTTTCTATTTTTATCAAAGCATTCTTGAATGCTCAAGTTCAAAGTCAACAATTTATAATGTAATTGTAAATGTTATACATTTTTAAAATTAAGTTACAAATTTGCACAAGAACTTTTGTATCTCTATCCCTCTGCATTTGGGTTTTGCCTTTTGTTTCTTCAACTATTGTAATTGTGCATGCTCTGAGACTGTTTCTTAAGTTTGTAGTAAGTTATGAGGACTCCACAGAGACATTTCTGAATTCCTTCTCTGAATTACCCTACAAATCTGTTTCCTAACCCTGCTTCAAAGTCCTTCCCAGGAAGGTCTTCTTTCATGATCCTTACACAGAATTAGTGAAGAAAAAGTGGTTTACTGTGGGCTTGTCTGCAAACTCCTAACAACAATTAGCAAAACAAAACCACCAATTGCATGTTTTATCCTTTCTTTGCCAATTGTTTTCGCACATCACAAGTGTTCAGGAATTCAAACCATCTCAAAGTTTAGACAGCTCAGCTTGACAATACTAAACAAGAGATCCATTAGGATCTATCTACAGCAATCTCAGTTACAGATTGCCTTTACCTCCAAACCTTTTCTTTTTGTGTTCAATGGTTTTGTGTTCAATCCATGAATCAAATGGATTCATGTTTATCTATCTGAATAGATAAACATGAAACAAGGAATTTGTAATTTCTAAGAGGAAACAGATTTAATTAGCTCATAGTAAAATGCAATGCAGCAAAAGATTGTGACAAATAATAAACTAGAGAGTGCTTCAGCCTTGAGACAATATTGCTTACACGTGTTATTCTTGCAAAAGACTCAGTAACAAAACAATTTGAGGTTGCTGTAAGAAATCTGGATGCTTTGAATGACAGATGAGACAATTATGTTGTGAACTGTCTGGTCTTAACCATTATTTCGAACGGTGTTCCCTTACTGTGTGACTCCCAGGATTGCTCTGGATGGAGTAAGGAAGACAAGGAGTTTCCTGCGGTACACAGTCCTGCAACTTCATCTTGCCTGAAGCTGCTGAACTAGTGGAATATATTACCCAATACTTGCATTGATTTAGCACTCAGGTGCTACACAGTTAACTAAATCAGAGATAACATCATCCCAATTTATATTGGCAACTTATTTTAAACAGGAGAAATTCCTTTTTGTAAGTCAGGGCCTTCTTTTTGTTGTCCAGGCTGTTCCTGCACTCTTAGTGCAGGGACAAGTTCATCTCCATGCTGTTTCTGCTCCACTGCAGGATTTGCCAAAATAAGGTCACTGTAATACACTTTTCAGAAAGAGCTTGGCTATGATGCCTCAGATGTTGAAACCTGGTTACATGGAAGCATGAGTAGGAGGTAAGCCCATTACACTACTACCCTCAGCACCACTGCCCTGGCCTTCAGTGAGCTCCTGGGTGGAAGTGAAAGGAACAATTTAAGCCTATAAAGCTCTAAATAATCTGACAAGGATCTAAATAATAATGGCAAAAATCCACAGCCTGAGTAATTATTTTGCAGTGTAGCCTGTGAGTGTACCAGAGAAGCAGAGTCTCTGCAGAGACGTGACAGGCAGCCAGCATTTTGCCCAGAGAAGTCTGCAGTTGTACTCTCCTCACCCATACCATTTGTCAAATTTTAGCATGCTATAACAACCAACATTTTTGTATTTCAGAGGAAAAGGCAAGATCAGACTTGAGAAGGTGGGGAATAATTGGTGTAAGTGTACAACAGAGCACAGGATTATGTATTAAAAGTTATACACTAAGAGCACGGATGTCTGTGGGCACTATAACTATTGAAGTGAATCCATGTGTTCATGCTTTCTCATCCCAACATCTATGAAAACTAACTATCCAAACTTACAGATAAAAAAGTGCCAAATTTATTCCCAAACTTATTCAAACGAGTTAAATCACATTAATGACAGTTCACAAGCATTTCCTCAGTGATGTTTCTCTCTCTTCAGATCTCAGACAAGTGATAGAAAGACAAGACAGTTGATCAAAGTAAAATGAAACTGCCTGTGGCTGAGATTAGGGGAAGAAAGTAATAATTGCTAAATGAGAGAAGGCACTTCCCTCCTAACAGACACATAAAAACCTTAGGTCTGTATTTGAAATGCTGTGGACTTAAGTTTGTGGGGGGGAAGGCTGACATGAATTTCACTGCGTGCTGCTTGGCACTCAAGGGGATAGAAAAACAGCAATAATTAAGTTTTCAAAAGGCTTTTTTGGTCACTCAAATTTAAAGTTTCAGTTGCTGTTTTAATCACTGTTGTTAGCAGCCAGGAATTCCTATGAAACAGACTGCCAGGAACCTGGCTTATTTTCAACACCCTTTATATTCCTGTCAAAACTGAAGTGGGATAACTTCATTTGTCAGTCATTTTGCATTTCTCAGCCCTTCCTTTCTCTTTCTTCTTCTTTTATTTACAGAAGAAAAAAAGGGAGCACACAGAAAATATTTTTCTCCTTCATAACTGCACACTCCTTCCCACCCAAATCTGCAATTTTGAAAATGATGCAATTTTCACATAGGACAATATAATCTAGTAATTCCTCTAATGTACTTCAATGTGTGTTTACCATGTGCTGATGCCATCCCTTGTGACTCCACAGGGAATTGCAAGCATTCCAATGCAGAACACTCCTGAAGTTGCTTTTCCATGGAAAAGTAGTGTGAGCTGTTTGTGGTCTCTCAGAGCTGTTTAGCACTGATGCCCATTCTTAAAAGAAGAAACAACTCTCAATACCTCCTTCAGTCCCCTAAATCAACATGCTGTACCATATAAACAAACTTACAAAGAGAAGACATGCATTTTTTTCATGCCTATTTTAAGGCAAATGTCTGCAAAAATTGAGTCTGATTTGCCAAATGAATGTATCTTTGTGTGTCATGTAATCCAGAAAACCCATCCATCTGTGTTTCACAGATCATATTAACATGAATTGATCACTTTTGTTAACCCAGGTACCTTGGAAGAATGCAGACTCTGTTAGTGTAAGAAGAAAAGCTCTGTCCTCCAGCTAATCATTTTTCTGACTCTAAGATGCCATGCAGGGGAAATCAACAATGCAGATAGAAGGAACCGGAGAAGTTTACAATTAACATGTTGCCTTTTGAGATAGCTGGTATTGGTACGTCTTACTTCTTTCTGACCTTTACATTTTTTGTTATAGATTCTCTTTTCTATTCTTTCCAGGTGATATGTTCGCTTGGACAACAAGGGTCCTGCTCTGCTTTGAACAGAGTACCCTGCAGTGCTGTTGGATGCTCTGTGCCTTTGCCCCTTCTTTCCATGCTTTAGTAAGAAATTGTTGAATGCTATTTTAGGAAGAAAGACACTTTGAATGGTCCATGGCAAGGAGGAGGATGGGTTCTGGAAGGAGAGGGAGAAGAGGAGGTGTCTGGGCAGTGCAATTGGTGAAAAAAAGAGTTGGAAGTTATTCTTCAAATGTTGCTGAATGCTTGTAGAAGAAAACATCACCAGGTTTCACTACTGTCTCTGGATAGGGTCTCCTGTTCTTGTCCTTTCAGCTGAACAAGCTGGGGCTGGAGCACATCAGGCAGTGACAGTAATGTTGGTGTTTTTGAAGGGAGGTCCTCTGAAAACAGCTTCTGATCTCCCCAGGATTGTAGTGCTGCTCTTCAGACGCCACACTGGTCATAAAAAACTTTCACTTAAAGACAACTGAAATTTTTAAATTAGGTGCATAGGGTTCAGACAGTGTCAGTAGAGGCTTTACAAAGTAACCGAGATAGGACAAATGCCCCTTTAAAGCTCCTGGCTTGTAAGAACTCTTCACATAGGGAAATTCAGATTATGGCTTGTATTCTTCTTTCACACTTGCTTGCAGGTAAGGGACTCATGGTGAATCAACACAAACTTAGACATAATCCCATTTTCTGACTTTAACACAAGTACTTTTCTTTTATTTACTCATTTGATGATTAACAATTGATTTTCATGCAACCAGAGCTTTTCTTGAGGAGTATTTTGTTATAATAAAGAATGTGTTCCTTTTCTAAACCAACAATGTTGCTAGCATAAAACTGAAAAACTCAAGGTTTTAAAAAAGAATACCATTTTGGAGGATGAATAGTAACATTGCACGTAATAGCAAGCAGACTTCTTGTCAGGGCTTGAGTTAATTTTTTACAATTTTGCACTGATTTTCTAATTTGAAACTAACCAGAATATTGGTTCTGCTTATTGAACATTATAAAATTAACATCTACAGGCAATTTTTCTGTGGCTTAGCAATGCCGTGCATCCATCTGAAACCCATTGCAGTAAGTCCTTTGGTATTTCCTTATTTTCTTAATGGATGCTACAGAAATAAATTACAGTATTGTTGCGATGGTGTAGGCAGGTTACTTCTAACAGCATTCGGAATTGCTTACAGCCCATTTAGTATGTTTCCCCTTTACAGGCATTTGATAAAATTAAAAGTCTTTTGCTGTGTAGAGCTCTGATATAAATCCATTGCTCCACTTCTGGAGCACATAATTTTTTAACCTGATTTTCAGAAAAATTAGCTGCTTTTTCTTTGAACAACTGCGTTCTTCTGAGGCGTGCCCTTTCATGTGGAAACCGTGCTATACAAAATTACTGCTGTCTGCACGTGCACACAGACACACGACACGTGCAACACAATATGTACCTGTGTATGTGAATGTAGCTCACAGCATATATGAGGAGGTATTGCACAGCTGTAGGTTAGAACATAAGTAAATTGATAATGACAAAATACAAGCAAGTTCAACTGGAATGATAATATCAGAGGGGAGCAATTCCATAGCTTGATCTATAAATGGTATCTTGTACCAGATACTACTCAAAACCTGTCCCTGAGTGTTCTACTGAACCACTGGATGGCATCAACCTGCAACATTATCAGTTGCTGCTGCCTTTGTCTTTACACAACTCTACTGGTTATTCTACCATTTGCTACTGCTTTATACAATCTCTGCACTCTTCATCTAAAATTCCAATCCTGTGACTTCATCCCTTTGGGAAAAAAGTTAACACAGTTTATTATCCTAATGGAGATACTAACTGTGACCTTACCGCCATTTCAGTCACTGATTTTAATTATACTAAAGTACACAGCACCAGCTGCACAATACTGGAAAAGAAATCTCATTTAAGCAGTTCATAGAGTCCAATAAACTTGTTAAGGACTCCTGATCCTTTTATGTTCAACAGACTTTTAAATAAAAAGATAGTTTTACAGTATGAAGTAACGTACCGTCAAAGATATTTCTTGTTTTCTGTCAGTATCTACTGGTAAACCATGATAACTCTATAACCAGTCACATTCTATGAAGAAGAAAGAATGTTTTTTGTAATATCTTAAAGTCAAATATGGGAATTTTACTTAATATTCATTTCTAATGGTTGTGAAAAGCTATATGTCTCATGTTTAAAAAACTTTCCGCTTGTCAAAGGTATTGATTCCACAAAACATCTGGCTATAAAGTCAATGCTGTCAATGGGAATCTTTGCAAGATGAGTTATTTGCATGCACGTCACGCTTTGCAGGAATGGGGCCTTTATAGGCTCAATTCTACCTTCAAGTATATCTGAACAACTACATTGGAAGCCAATGCAAATTAGAAAGAAGAACTGAGTGCTGCTTGTATAGTTTGGCGTCACTGATAGCCTCCTTCTAAGGAGAGGAAAAGTGCTTGACTGGGACAGCAGACTGTTAGAGCTAAATGTGGAAATTCACTGGCTCAGCTGCAAGGCGATACTGTTGAATGTGCAGATGAATTTGTACACACTACTCCAGTTATGCTATGTACATCTGGCATGGGGTACTTGTGTGCATGGGCACCGCCAAAAGAAAAGCCCAAACTGCCACACAGGACTGACAGTGCACCTCATGTACTTCCTATAGAAATGACAAACTTTTCCACTGCCTTTACTGGGTCTGCTATCCAAGATCTGATGGTAGGAGCCTCAACGCTCTTGTCCGTGCCATGTTACCGTTTGCCTTCTCATGCCCCTCAAGTGTTCATGCCCTCATGCTGTTTCTGCTTCCCTTGAGGGCAGGAGTCAGCTTCGCTTATCTCTGAAATATTCAACAATGAGCATCCAGTAACAGTCCCTATAATTCATTTTGGGCTGTCTTAATTAACATGAGACTTATTAGAGGGAAAGAATCAAATTAAACTTTAAGCAGAGTGAAAACATAGTCAGATTAATGCCATGATAAATTTAAGTCTCTAGGCCAGATTACTCCTCTTTTTAAAGGTTGCAATTTATTAGATAGATAAGAAGGAATTTAAAAAACTACATTTTATAAAGTTAATTTGCTACTGTCCAGCAGCAATGTGCTCTCAAGGCTGGATCCAGTAAGATGATCCAAAAAGTAAGGACAGGGATGGCTATCTTTCAAGCATCTGCCTTCACAGGTTTGGGGGCTGGATTAGATACCTGGATGCAGACAGATACCCTCAAATGGGATCCAGCACAATTAGTATCTTGAGTGGAAAGCTACCTAGAGTTAGGCAATAGGATGGAAAGACTATTAAATCTTGCCTCCTAGGCACATCATCCAGATTCCTCTTTTTTCTTTTTTTTTTTTTTTCTTTTTCCAGCATGAAATCCACGCATCAAACATACCTCTGAGCCCTTCTTTAAAAACAAAGCAACAAAAAGACGAGGTTTTCCATTTCCACATAAAAACTGGTATCTTAGAGCATTGATCAGGAAGAGGGGCACTGCTTCCTGGTTCACTGAATAAAATACAAAAAGAAGAGCAACTTTGAGTTTAGGGATCAAACATCTACACAGGCAGTATGTGTCTCCAATCCAATAATGCAAAATGACAATTTTCCAGGAGGCAGAAAAATGTGCCTATGAAAAAGAGCCAATGCCTGGAGTTGGGAGCTTAAACACTGAGCAGGGAATTGAAACTGGTGTTCCTGTTCTTGGGCAAACAAGCTCACCTTCTTGTGCTATCTGAACGGTTATGTTTTACAAGGAAGGGGCAACTGTCACAGAGGGTTTCGTTTGGCGTTTTTTAAAGTCTGTGTGTGTCAAAGTGAGTTAACCCTAATGATTAAGCTGCTCAAACTTAATAAGAGGAGTGATGTTTCCCTTCCAAGTACTGGTGTGAAACAACGTAAGAGTTTACTCCATTCTGCTAAGATTGAGGAAACTCATTATGTGTGTTATCATTCTGGAGGGTTTTAAAGCCACAAATGGAGTGTTACTGGTTTAGGTTGCAGCAGCACAGTAGTATTCAGCAGTTTTGGATTTAATTACGTAACTCTGCTGAAGTCTCAGTTAAGGTTGAACTTTTTCTCTTTAATTCCAGTTTTTAATTTGTCTGTTAGCCTTTTATCTTTTTTCTTCGTGTCTGCTCAGCATTGCAAAACTTGGAACAAAAGAAGGTAATCAGTAATATTATTCTGTAGGCTCAAACTTCTCCTCACGGAACCTCAAGTCTTAACCAAAATTTACTCGACCCTAATATAACTCAGTTTGTGAAGTCAACTGGTCTGATGTTTATGCGCAATAATCCAAGCAATGTGGACTTAGAAAATGTCAAACTAAGCACCTTAGCACTGGCTGACGCAGACACCAGAAAAAGAGAGAAACTGGTCTTTCTGGACCCTGAGATTGCTGGTGTGGATGGACGGAGTTTCAGCTCCTATTTCCTGTTTCCATCACAGCACAGAGAGGCCATTGTCACTACTCTCATTTGTTCAAAGAAGACTAAGTAATGCCTGAAAGGAACTCTGATGAGTCCGCACCAATAAACTTCTGCAGATAAGTACAGCTGAATGAGAGGCATGCTTTTTGGTTTGAAAGGCAGTCATCTCACAGAATTAAAAACTCCTTAGTATGGTTTGCTATGATAACTCACTTCAGTTGATGCAGAAGAGGCAAATACTGGTAGTGTGCAGCAAAATATCACCATGTCAGCTGGTAATGTGCGTCTCAGTCCAGAATTCCCACTACGTTCACTTCTGTGGAGCTGCTCTGTCTAATGGGCTGCATATCACAGTCCATATTGTTCTTTTTAGTAACGGTGGTTAAAGACATGCCTCTAGCATTGCAGGAAGAGTATCTGAGTATACCACTGAGAGGTTTCTGGGAAAGTCCCTTTTTGCCTTAAAAGTCAGGTTTTCTCCCTACAGTAATTAACACCTCCCCTCCATTTCCTCACTGCAGCTATCAGTAGGATGGCAGAAGTGCAATAGTTTTAGAAAGTAGCCTCATAATTCAGGCATTTGGGCTGGATTTGAGACCACTGGCCTTGTATTTTAATCTCAGCTATACAATCTTACTCTTATTTTATTTATATTGGGTCAGGGAGCACAGATTAGAACCAGATTTATACAGAATAGAAAGACACCAGATTAAAATGGCCTGTCCAAATATTTTATCTAGTCTGACTCTCTGGAAGGCTCATCTATATTGGTTAAGTTACACTGAAAAAAAATTACTTTTCTAAAAAAGCACTTTCTGCTTTCCCTCCTTTGACCCTTTCCATCTCTCATGCTGTCAGTTACTTCTGGATTAAATCCACTTTTCTCCTCAAACCCCACTCCAATGAGTTCATGTCATTTGCTTGTAAAAATCTGACAGAATTCATCATTCTATAAGAGAAACTGATTTGAACTCTATGATCATTCCAGTGATACAATGTCTGATCAGGGGCTGTGTCTGAAGTGGGTGGAATAGTTTTTTGTTCCTGGTAGATTAGCCATGTCTTTCATTTCTGCTGACATATGTATCTCACTCTAGTTGTACCTTCCAGTTTCATCAAAATTTAATATTTCAAATGCACCTGTCATGCAATGGGTGTGTTACTCAGTGAAAAGAGGTCAAGGTGCATGGATCTTGGATGACATTTCAATTACTCTTGCCTGAAGACAAATCAAGTGTTTTGTCTCTGTATTTTAAGAGAAAAGGTCCATAACTTATACTTCTGCCAACATTTTTCCTTCTCTTTATAAAATATGAATTATTTATACATTTTACAGGTTTTAAACTGCTGTAGTGTTGAGCAGTTTATGTAAAATATTCTGTTCCAACATTTGTTGAACAAATCCAGATAAATGCTAGCACCTTCCCTCATACCAAAAATAACCTGAAAACAAATAGCAAGCCATCAAAACAACAAAGAAATAGTCTTTTCTGATTTATTGCCTATCACTTGAGTACTGTTTAAATTTCCTGCATGGATGATTAATATTTTACAAGAAGAAGGACAAATAGTGGACAGTCTCTGTGCTGGAAAAAAATATTTGCTCTATTAATATGTATTAATTTGCCATAAAGTTTAAAATGCTTTGAGATTTGAGAATAATTTTGCTATGTCTTCTAAACTTAAATCCAAAATAAGTGCCTCACAAATCATAGGAATATATTAATCTAGTTTGGGAAGGATTTTCTAGCTGATACAAGAGCTAACCCATTATACTATTTATAGTAATGTCAACAGTAAAAATGTCTTTGTAGTAGTGGTATAGCTCAAGAGAGGAGACACCAACAAGAGCACAGATAACCTTCAGAGTTGCACACACACAAACACTAGAAGAGGGAGAGGACTACAACAATAAACTAAATAATCCAGGCTATTTCTGTATAACCCCTCGTCCCACCAATGAAAGCAGATGACATTCATACGTTCACTGAATTTACTATAACTACAGTTTTCTGAATATTAGTCTTTATGCATCCCTTATACATAAGGACACTCTCATATCTCTCATACTCTTTGACTAGCACGTAAAGACTTCAAGTGTCTCATCTCAGACTCAGTGGGAACTTGTATTCCATCTACCACTTTGAGTCACCCTAGAAGCACAGCGAGGTGGTGGTAAAGAGAGAAAGAAAACAGATAATAGGACCCGCAGAGACAAAACATTTTGAATGACTGTCATTTCTAACAGCAAATAGATTTAGAATCTAGTAATACCTTTTCTTTTTTTTTAAATAAGGATGCCAAAGGGCATGTCAGAAAGAGCCAGGAGTGTGGCTTCCTATGGCACAAAATGGTATGTTTTCAACTCATTACTCACTCTCCTTCTTGTACGGAGAGGATTGGTCTTTCACATTACCTGGCAGCCTGGGGATTACTGACTGTTTAAAACAGTCTGGTGGGTGGTTGTTTACACCTGGTAACTGCAGTGCTGTGCAAGTTATTTCATGCTGAACCTAGCAGGGTGAAAACTGCTCCCCTACACAGTGAACACGGCCAATGTACAGGGCTGTCTGTCAGGGTGCAAAGTGTGACTTCTTTTTTAGGAGAACAAAATCCTTGCGGGCGAGCTGGATTGTCTGAGTTTCGACACGTTTTCAGGAAGAGTGGACGACTGAGGGTCCATATGCCTCCTGTTTGCCTGTGCTGAGGCATGTGTTAAGAGCATACGTTTGAAGGGAGGGAAATGTGACACTGGGGCTGTGTATGTTTACCACTCCCGTGTGCAGACAACGCTAGAGAAGCGGTACTATAAATGCCCACATGCTGCTTCGGACTGGCAGCCAGCTCTGAAGCAGCCTCAGGTGAAACCTTGCAAGTGAAGCCATACGGGATAATAATTATAATAACACTGTGATGCAAGGATTTAAGCTGACCGCATTGATGATATTGACCAAAATTCCTGCTGAAATTGCTCAGGACAGTTCCTATGGAACCAAGAAGGGAGCTGAACTCAATATCTAGAAAAAGGTCCTGAGATCCTAATGAGCACAACAAGGCTGATGTCACCATCCTGAGCTGAAGACTCCTATGGGAAAACTGACTGAGCCATATTGGTTATATCCTTCCACTTTCCCTTGGATGTGCCGAAGGAAATGACAGAGATAGCAACAGAAAGTTCTTCTGTAGCTCTGGCATGGAAGATATGCAATTTCTGTAAGAGACACTGGTTTACAAAACCTATTTGCAAATGATTTCAGATGTTGGAGAAGAAGAAATGGCAACAGAAAAATGTGGAAAGCAAGAGGAAAACCTAAACATGCTGCTTTTTCTTAGGAAAAGATGTCTTGTGTCTTCCCTGTCTGCAGGATTATCTTGTGTTAGGATCTCTGTTAGTGATTCATGGATCAAAAAATATTTCCTTTGTCTGATACTTTAACTGAAGTGTGGGCTTGAAGTCTATGAAAGAATAGATGTTTAGCTTTCACAAAGAACTGCCAACCTTTCAGTGACATCTGCCACTAACTGGAATGCTTCAGTAACTTGTATCTCTGAGCCATGATGCATTACACCACAACTGCAGGGCCAGAAAGATGCCTGCACATTGGCAGAAAAAGGTGTGTACATATTTTTTCATAATTTTCAGTACTTCAAATAGATTTCTTAAAAATATAAGGGAAGTCAGTGTAACTTGGAGCAACATCAGAAAAGAGCATAAGAAACAGGGACAGAGACTTTAAATACAGGAAAGCATTCCATAGCAAAGGTATAATATCAATGTGATTGACAGTGATAATGTCAATCCTGAGTCTTGAGAGATTACATCAACAGAACTGACAATAAATACCAGATGTTTCAATGCTAAGTAGTTCCAAAATCATCTCCTTTCTCTACTTCTCTGATGTGTAACATGTTTTCTAAGAAAAACATCTCTAACCAAAGCAGGATTCCTGTAGGCCAGAAAAACCCTTATGGTAGCCTTTATTCTTCTACAGAACTTGGATACAGTGAGATGTAGAAAGAGGAGAGACCTGGAAACGGAATTTCTATACTGAAGGCAATTTTAATGGTAAATCAGAATATGTCTTTCACCGAGATTGAACTCTCTGAGGAAGTTACAGAGCAATTAGAGATGCAATTGCAGTAAGTCATCAGGACCAGATGGTATTTCATTGAAGGATTGAAAGGAATAATGTGAAAGAGTGTACTGAAGAGGATATTTATTGTGCAGTTTCCAAAGAGGCAGGTTTGAGTCAGCAGAATGAACAGCATACTGAAGAGCCCTGGACAGTTGTCCACTGAGTCTCTGGTGATACAAGAGCAAGCTCTGGTCTCTGGGTCCTTGCTGCTCCCTGAGCAAAAGAACGAGTCTTACACTGTGACTCTGATATTCAACATATGTGGACCTTCAGAAAATTTGACATTCCTACTGAGTGACTTCCATTGAGAAAATGGTTTCAAGAGATCAAGATGAAACTCTCAAACTTTACCACAATCTCAGACAGCAGAATTAGTAGAAATGCAGAAGCTATTGAGTTTGTTCCTTCTTGAAAGAGGTAGGTCATGTGGTTCAAGCTGGATTGGTTGTATCTGTGAAGTAAATACACAGCTGCCTAGTAAGAGATGTACCAGTGAAAAGGGCCAAACTGGCTGATGTGTAATCTGCAAACAGGTAAAGCACAACTCTCATGGCAAGGATATGGCACAGGATTACAGGACTACCCGAGGGAATATTGCTCCATCCTAGAGTAAGGTGTATGATTCTTCTGAGCTAAACCCACTTCTTTCCTGTGAATTGTCCCTGAAACTCTCCTTGAATCTGTTAAGTGAAAAATGCTTTATTGCTGTTGACCACATGGTCTCATATGGTCTGTCAGTTTGGACTGAGTTTTGTGCATTTGCTCTTTTGTCTGCCCAAAATTTAGCATAAGGTTCTTGTTGGCAATGGTGGGGAACAAAACTTTAGCTGAACATGAAGAAAATAAACATGTAAATGAAGACCTTTATACATTTTTTATCTTATAGAAGCTTCAGAGCATTTAATGTCATACTTTATCTATCACAATAATTCAGGAAGGATATTTGGGGGTGGAGGGGACATGATGTTTTAATTGCCATTGTACCAGTGGCTGGGAACTAAGCAGCCTTGGATTTATGGTGGCCATAATGAAGTGGAACTGAGTCTGTACAGATAGTTTTATACGGCACAATATTCTGGCATTCAATACTAAAGACTCAAAAATGTTCATTGGGTAAAAGATAGAATGTTTGAAACTGATATTAATATCTGGCATTCAGACCTTTAAGACTGGTAACAACAATTTCAATAGGTAGCATACAGAGGATTTTACCCTGAGTGTGCACGTTTCAACCAGGCTGTACTGGCCAACAAGAACTGATTAAAAATTGAAGATTAAGTCAATCCCTAATATTTAACAGCTAGAAAATATATTTCCTTTCTTTTTCTGGGCACTTTTGCATACTGAGCTAGCTCTACCATATATCCATAAAATACTGTGCATAATGCAGTGCAATTAAACTTATTGTTTATGCAAGTTATTCTTAAAATAGCAACCGTTTCTAAAGATAGCAAAGCTGCTTTTAAAAAGACAGTCTTGTAATCTATAGACAGAAGCAACTTAAATGAGAGCCAGGGAAACTGCCTGAGAATCCAGATCATAAGTTAGTAAGACACTGACACAATTTGAGATGATTAAATTCAACATATCATCTATCAGATAAAACAAACAAACAAAAAAAGAAGCACAAGCTTTGATATATTTTGTCCTCCCTCAAGTGTTCCTGTACCTATGATACTTTTCTTGTGTGAAATGTCTCTGCAGCAATCCCCAGTAGTCTCAACCCAAAAAACCAGTCCCATTCCCAGATTCCCAAAGCAGAGCAGATCAGCCAATCATGTAGCCATCTAGATTTATACTGGGTTAGAGCACACAATGGCAGAAAACTGCCATTTTCACACTGTTTAACGGGCTTAAAGGTCAAAAGGTTCAGAGTTATTCAGAGTTATTCAGAGCTTCAGAGTTATTATAAGCAATACTTATTTTACATATTTATATAAAGAGAGAACTGGACTGTGCATTACTAAAGTTTGCTGATTGTACTAAGTGGTTCCAGACGTTAAGACACTACAAAGGACTTAAACTACAGCAGGATTAGCACAAATTGGGGGGATTGGACTGTCTTATACCAGATGTTACAGAAATGAGCTCTTTGCCTTCTGAAAGCATAATGCCAACATTAAATAAATCCCTGGAAAACTTACTTGCGTTTGGGCTGTGCAGGAGTATGAATAAATAAATTTCATCACCTGGGTGGGAAAACTGAGACAAAAGATTATGCCAGCTAATACTGTGCCAGATTTTTGATTCCAGCAGTTCCACAGCACCCATCCATATTTTTCAAAAATATTTTCCATATCCATAAATTTATAATTCTTAATGCATAGTTGAAACTACAAGATGGGACTGTAAGAAAATGCACATAAGCAAGTCTGCATTTCTAAATTTTATTAAAAAGACCTAAATCTGTGGACCTCTAGAAGGGAAATAAATTTGGAGTGTTATGGGAAATACATAGTTCACCAGCCATTTAAAACATGAAGTCAAACTAAAAATTTGGCACTGTTTATATTCTATTTAAATCCCTCTCATCCCTTCAGAAAAAAATGCTGAATATAGCTGAACAACTTTCAGAGCATCTGGGATGGAGAACCTGTTAGAAAATAAGAATATGTAACCTGTTTCATGTAGCAATTTACCTGTTTCCCTACAGGAGTTGCACAGGCTGGAGTGACGAGCAGCTGGCATGCTTTTGTGCTTTGATGGTTACTTGTGATGAGTCTTTTCCTTTCTACAAAATGCAGAGTGGAAAGTGGCAGTAACTTCTGCTTCCAGCCATGTTACAGACACAGCAGTTTCAAATCCCACCTGATGGAGCCTGACCGTGGATTAGTACATCTGTTCTCTGACAGTCCTTCCTGATTTTTGTTCCTCTCCTTCAATGTTTTCAGCTGGTAGGATGGCCTTAGGTTCTCCAGGAGAGCTGGCTTATGGATAGTTTGTTATGATGTAACCTTAATTTAGGTAAAATTGCTCCCACCCTGGTCTTAATCTGTGCTTCCTCATTATTCTCTCCACAGTCTGTTCAGCTCCCTCACTGGATAGGTGAAATATCCCTGGCAGTCAAAGGAGAATGAGATATTTGATGGGCTTGTTACTGAAACAGGAGACTCTTCCACAGAAAGTACTGCAGGGAAAAGGCCATGAAATTACCATCCCAGGAAATGTTTTCTGCAACATTAGCAGCTCTAAAGGAAAGAATGTAATTCTGATATTGTTGACTCACAGTGAGGATCGCAGTAGGATGCCTGAAGCTGTTATATAACCATGCCAAAGGATGGTTGAACCACACCTGAAGCAGTCCCTAAACAGCTGAAGAAAATACTCTCACAGACCCTATAATTTTTTTAACCTCCTCAGGTGCAAACTTCATGTGTGGTCCAGGCACCCCTTCCTTGGATGGGGCAATGCCTGGGACAAGGAGTGGGAAAACTGGTAAAGGCAACAGGAACTTCTGCCGTATCTGTTAATTCACCCTGTGTCAACTCAACTGGATTAAAACAGAAGGGAAGAAAGGTGATCATTGCACCAACCTGGATGAGTAACTGCACATGGTTGTTCCATAGTGTAAATTTGAATGCTTCAGGCTACCTCATCAGACTGTGAATTGCTGTAATCAAAGCATGTAAACAGAAATATTGCCAGTTTTCTGCTCCTTCTCACAACAGAACGTGACTTGTGATCTACTGTGATCAGCACTGTCACAGTCCTGTAAACGGGTGTTTTTTAACTGAAAACTAATATCATATAAGGATGGTCAGCAGTATCTTTTAACAGTTATAGTAATATAAATCTGCTTTTAAAATAAAAAAAAATCTTTGTCTCCTACCCCAAACCACACAAAATATTACAAATCTCTAAATACTTTTGCAAATCTTGGTCCTAGGGATGCTATGGTTTGTGAAAGGAGGATGTCAATCTGTACCGAAATGTTTAGTCAAGTCCTCATACTAAGTTTCAGGGCCACACTCAACCCAGATGCAGAAATACAGCTCACAGTAGCAGCCTTCACAGTCATGACAGGAAAATTTTAGCTATAGTAAAATTCAAATGGCTACTGAAAAAAAACCTGTGAGCAACTTCCAGATTTTGGATGTTCATGCATACCCCTGGCTTAAATAGAAACAATATTAGTGCTTATCTTCCAGGGGTACTGGGAAACAAATATAATGCTTGTAATTCTTCCTGATTTTTTTTCCATAAGTCAAAAGTTAATTACTTCACAGATGGCAGAATGGTGAATGAAAGGAATGCAGTCAGCTTGTCTAGAAAACTGGATTGCAGAACATATGCAGTGAAATGAGACAGAAAAAAGGGCTGGCAAACAATAAATATCTATTTCCTTTTTGCTTTAAATAGACTAAAAGGTTAAGAGAAATATATAACTGATATTTGTCCAAGTAAATAGCAATATGACTAGGTATATTGGTCCACAGGCAATCTCAGACAGAGGGATGAGCACCAAATTGGCTAGTAAAAGACATTCTTCCATAATAATTTATTTCTTTCATTCTTTAAAATCATAAGAAATTGAGATAAATAGTCCTAAATTTCACTGCTATTCTGCCTTATTTTTAACAGTGATAGAGATCAAGATTTTATTACACATTTAAGAGATATAAACAAAATATATTCATGGTTTTTAACTGTATTATATATAGGAACACTGTAGACAATCATTTGCAGCATTCACGGTCTGCACAAATGAAACATTTTGTACCCATTGCAGAAGATTCCCTTTCATTCTTTTGTGCCAAAGCTGTTCACCTACCTCACTGATTTAACACTGACACACTGCTGGTAAACTATACTAATAATGAGAATGGCTACAGGCATCCCAGAATTAGCTGAGCTAAAATATTAGGAAACCAACACTAGAGACAAGGCTCAAAAGCTACAAAAGTAATGTGTTGATTCTGGCTAAACCCATCAGACATGTCTACACCAGGAACAACAGATGCCAGTGCTGGGTTTTTCCTAGCCCTTAACTTCATCTGATGAGTTTAATTATTTCAAATATTGTATTGTACAGGTTTATGTCATGGCCATCAGAGCCTTCCCATGAAGCCAAGCAGCTCCCTTATCCATCACCTGAGATTAGGGAGAAGGGTGTATTTAAAATCAGTTGTGTTTGAATAGCCACATGATGTAAAGATTAATGAAACTACATTGGCTGTCCAAATTGCAACACTTTGTCATTAATTTGTTTAAAATTTGTTCACTAGAGTGGTCAGAATTCTTTAATTATGACCAGTAAGGAGCCTCTGAACTGGCTCTGCGTGAATTTGGATAGGCCAAGTCCTGCAGTAAAAGTTCTGTGATCAGATTTTGTCAGTAAATGTACATTAAATATTTTCCACATATCCCCTTACAACAGTGGCAGGATTTAAATAGTCAGCTCTTGATCCCTTATGATACTAATGGAACAGTATGACCCACTGTGAAGGACTTTTATTCTGATGTGATACTTTGGCACCTGAGATTATGTGATTTACACTCATTTCTAATATTACATTTTCCACACGTGTTAAAACATCCGTTGGGCTCAGAAGTGAATTCACTGGTTCTATTGTGTTCAGCAGAACATCACAATGAAGCAAACTCTCAGTGCAGTACCCAAGACCTACACGCGAGTCAGCAACGCGACACGTCCCTGTTTAGAGATGAACTCTCTGGTATTTTGCACTTTTGGCACCCTTGAAGCACGTTTTGCAGTGCTTTTGGCATCCTTGAAAACCTAATGGCAGGTTGTGTCATGTTGAAGAGCATGGGGTTGAAACCAGCATATTCCTGCAGGAACTGTGTGTGTTCAGCTCAGGATTCATCCTCTACAATCAATTGTTCTTCAGCAAACACCTTTCAGAAGGTCAGGTCACAGTTTTCATTTATGCAATGGCCACCCTCAGTACAATAATTTCTACCTTAATTATGAAGCCTTTGTCCTGCTGGAATTTCACTGGATAGGTAAGATTGCAAAAGAATTTGAGAAATTTCAGGGCCTGTTCCCCTGAGCTACTGGCTGGGACTTCAGTGAATATTTTCTCCACATCTCTCAAAAACTGTAGTCTGGGGAAAAAAGAGTCTTTTTTTGAAACAGATATACTTAAAAAATAATTACAAAAATGAAGCCCTATTTAAGCATAGTCATGGTTATCTCTGTATTTTTAAAAACTCCAGAGCTTGATCTTGGCAATAAACCTCACATCTAAACCTGGAAAATGGGTTGAAGTGATAAATTAAGCGGAATGAAAAGGGACCTGAGAGACCACGCTTGCTGACATGATCTAATTGGCATAGATTCTTACTGTTCTTTGACTGTAGATGTGATAGTGACTATGGGACAAAAAGTTAACATATTTCATTTTAAAATCCAAGTTTCTACAGAAAGGGTTACAGCAGAGCTATGAGGTGATGGGCAAAATACATACAAAAGCAATGAATTACAAAAAGATAATACCAATAAGCAGCTGACACAAGGGACTGACTCCAAACATCTGCTTTAAAAGCTCAGTATAGGGACTGGGCGTGGCGGTGGAACAGGGGAAGAAAAGAGGGTGGTTTGGTTTTTGGGGTTTTTTTTGCTATTTCAAAGAGAGATTGAATTGATTCTAAGTACCTAAATATCAAACTACCCAAGTTAGGCATTTACATTCCCAGTGCAGTCAATGACAGATTTATAGTGTCTTTGCAGTCTCTGGGAATTAATGAAGATTCAAGAGGTCACCAATCTGAGCTGTTTACCTCTGGCACAGGCTATTGCCACTGTAGCTGACGTGGTAGAATGGATGATATACTTGTTGCAATTCAGTGCTCACACATTAACTTAAAATCACTGCTGAATTTCTTTCAGGTTAATGGCTTAGTCGGCAGTCTTTGGTAGCTAAAATGTCATTCTGCCACTTCTGGTAGCCATCTGGAGAGCCCCAATAGATATCAGGCTTGGATGTTTGGTGGCAGTAAATCGCCCAGAGACCACCTGCTAAAGCACAGCTGACAGCGAGTGAAGTCCTTTTAAAAGGCATTTCAAAGTCCTTGCAGAGTGGAAGTTATCCTAGAAGGAGTGCTGAGCTGTGCCTGACCACTGACCTCTCCCAGATGCTTCAGCCTGTGAATGAGGGTTGCATGGTAGGCACTTGAGTCTGCCCAGACCCAGAACTGAGAATCCTCCTCTGCAGCTGCCTTCTCTCCTTTCAAACGAGAGAAAGGTTGCATATGTAGTAAACAATAGCCCTGAGTAACAGCAAACTCACCAAAAAAGAGGAGTTCCTAGGATTCTTGTCGACACAGACCTCTCTCCACACAAATGCCAAAGAGAGTGTGCTTAGATCCTTAGATAAAATCCAGGACGGAGAGAGCACGGCTGGGTTTTGAGCCTGCCCCCAGAAGTCCCTCTCCTTTCCTTCACACAAATGTGCAATATAAAGTAAAAAAATTAATTGATTTAATGAATGGATTATGCTAAATAGATTACCCTAACACAATTCATCTATTGCAAATACAGATAAGGAAAGCATATGAAAGGGAAGAAGCAAACTGATGCAATCGAATCCAGCCCCTTCAAAGCTAATGAATAGAATGAACAGTGAAAACCCAGCACTACTTCATGACCTGAATAGAAACTCTCTGCAGAGCTGTACAAAGAAATAAACCTGGAATACAGGGTAGGACACAATCTTGTTTAGTATCTATGCAAAAAACCTTGGTTACGGTACCAAAACCTGATATTACGCTGTCAGTCTTTATAGAACTCAAAGAGATTATCTCTGCAAAGCATTAGCAAAACTGCTCATCCAGCCTTCCAGTTACATAATGAAGTCTACGTAATTCGCTTGTGGTTTTACAGGATCATGCTACATCAGGTTTTCCTCTAACCTCATACACTTATATAGAAAGAAATCCTGCAAAATATAGCTTCATGGCACACAGACAGGAAATGTGGAAATGTGTCAGGTGTCCTGCTCTTCCACAGAGTGGAAGAACAGCAGTTTTGTTATATTCAAGTTTTCCATCAAAATTTGAGATCCAAATCTGGAGAAAAAACAAAAAACCCCCACTACATAGCCATATGCTTCTCTCTTAAGTATGAGTCACCTGTTGACTTCAGTATGAATTCCCATATGCTGAAGGTGTACAACATATTGAAATACTATCTTGGTTTGCAACCAGAGCTAGAAACAAGATAGATCCTTCTTGAAGAGACCTGAAATGGCCTGAAGTTCACAATGTGAAAAGTTTACAGATTGTGTCAGGATAACCAAAAATAGAAGATGATTTTTAATGTAATTGCGAAGACGAAAAAGAAAGGGATTACAAAAATGGCAAGAAAACTTCTATATTCTGAAATGACCAGAAGGAGATTAATTCACAGTAATACAAAATTGGATCACCATGTCTTTTGCAGTTTGAATGCTACAGAGCACTGCTGAATTAAGGGTTGCAAAGGAAGAGGACTTTACTATACAATTAGGATGTCCTCGTGGCTCATTAGTGGTATATCTAAAATGTTCCATCTTGCTTCTAAATGTAGGCATTGATAATTTGGATTGTCACTCAGTAAATCACGCTTTTTTGTTTGCCAGATCAAAAGGCTAGGTAACAAGTATCTTTCCTCTCTGCACATGTATTTCTGAATTTACCTTAATATTGTATTGGAAAATAAGCAACCCAGATTGTAGTATCTGGCACAAAAGTTAGATCAGACTCTAAAAAGCTCAAAAACACTCAGTAATGCAAGATAACAGGGTTATGAATTGTGTGTACTTGGGCATTTTAAAATTGCATTTGATACCTTTTCCAAAAGCTATTTATAGCTCGGAGGAATATTCACTGAGCTGTGCAGTCCCAGCTCTCCCACTTACATATGGTAATATTTCTGAACATTCAACCCCCTTAGCATCACTCAAGGCCTCTTAGTGCTATTGTTCAGGAGTAAGTACGTATCATGCATTTCACTCATGAGGTTACATAAGGATACTTCAGGCAGAGCTGAGCATAAACCACAGGTTTTTAATGAAACAGCTACAAACGTTTTCCCTTGCTGTGCCACAGAAAAAATTTCCTAAAAGACATTCAATATTAGTGTTGTTCCAGCTCCAGTGTTTTAATGACATAGAAAAGCAGGTTTTGTAGGAGGAGGTGATTTGTTAGATTGACTGGAAGAATAAAATAAATCTATGTATTTATGAGCTCATCATCACGTTTGAAAAGAAAACTAAATTTCAAACTAATGCATGAAGAGAACAAATGTTCTGAGTTAACCTTAATTTTGTTATGTACTTAAGACAACTTGAGACAAATGGATAGTTAGCACTAATGGCTAAAATGGGTATTTTTATCACTTGCATGTTCCTATATTGAGGAAGACAACCCAAGCATCAAATATCTAATGTACTATCTCATCATCATTTATGATTGTATTTCCTACTGGGCATTGTGCTATGGTTCTTCTTAAAGTGCTAAAGGAAAATATTTGTTCTGAATATCAGAAAAATCCAAGAGTGGAAAAACTATTTATGTCCCAGGATATAAGATATATAAATGCAAGAAGATTGACCTAAGGAGTAGCTCAAGCTTAGCTCAAGCACTGCTCTAGAATTTGATTACTTGATGACATCTATTGTGGTCTTTTAAAATTTATTTATAAGCAAAGCTAAGCTAGCATTTTCTCTTTTGGCCTCACTGGCAACAGAACATTTCCTCTGTATAATATCTTCTGCACTGCAGCCCTATTCAGTGGGATGCTGGAGCTGTTCTGGCTTAAAAGACTCACGAGGTGATCTTGTTGCCTGTTGGATTCAGCTTCCCTGTCCACCAGCATGGTCTGCCTGCTTACTGGAAAGACAGAGCTGAACAAATTGTTATGATTGAAATGTCTGTTACCTACAGTAGAAGTTCCTTCTCCCTTCTGGTTGCAGCTTGTTCGCAGACCACTGCCAGAGAAAAGATTGCCTTAATCCCAATCCATAGACAGAAAGCCTCATTAATTGAAACTACCAAGGAGTATTCTTTCATCATAACTAAATTTATATGAAAGAAGATAATACTCAGAAAATCTGTGTTTAAAAAAAAATCTGTAAAACAATTAATGGTTAATGCATAATGCAGGTCACAACATTAGATAACAGGGAGAGCTGCTCTCAGTACCTTGGCGTTCTGCACTAGCAAGGACATGATCCCACCCTGCTTTCAGAGCAGCACGAAAAAAAGATGAGATTTTCACTGGAGCAACTCTACCTTGTCAGGTATCTGGAAAACATCCAGTTCTCTGAAGGACTCAAGTTCTGTTTCCAGCCTTCCTCTCTGGTCTCCCCACTGAACTAGATTATTCGACATGGTCATACTGGCAGTACACACTTGACTGCCCTACTCTCCTCAGTGCAGTAAGGAACCACTATGAATTCTGAACATCAGTCTGTTATGAAATTCCTTTCGATTCCAAGGTTCTTCCTTAATTCCCAATGACATCTTGCTCAGTCTTAGGAAGGATGAATTTATGTATTCAGACTTTCTCAGAAACTGCCAGAAGTACATGTGGGGAAGTAAACTTTCTTCTTCCACAGAAACAGTCCAGAGGATTTCTTTACATCCATACTACACTAACAGACAGATTTTAAGCTTCTGAAAACAGCAGACCTCACAAAAGCAGCTTTGAGAAGACTAATTAACTAGTTTTATGATATGAAGCTTGTGTTTTCTTAGTATATAATCTATTTTAATTAACCATGAAGTGGAATGTTAATTACTGTTGTCATTTCATTTTAGACAGTCACATCAGTTTCAGAATGGACTTCACTGGATGTTATTGAAAACACTTCTCAAACATGTGACAAATTAAAGTGTTTTAAATAAGCACCATTCAAATTCATTTCTGCAAGTAGGTGGGAAAATAAGTTTGGTCTGCAGCCTAGATTCTGGATGCCATGTCACTGGAAGGAAAAGCCTTTGTGGCAAGGAGATTAACACACACACTGCTTTACTTTTCCACATAACCAGAATTTTTACAGTAGACACAGATTGCACAGACATAGGCTGGAAGGGCAAAAAGAAGTGGGGCATTTCTAGACAGGAAACTTCCCTCAAGAATTTTGGAATATTTTCTTCTACTAGCATATACATTTTCTTATCTGCACTTTGCAGCTGTCTAGCAGACACTAATGAGAGATTTCATGTTCATACCAATTACTTGAAATATTTAATGTCCTTCTTAAGGTGCATTTACACATCAAAGAAATGACTCAGCCCAAGCATGCCATAATGCTGCAGAGGAAAAGAAAATGTCCCCACTTTGTGCTGTAAGAGAAATGACTTTGAGTTCTCCTGTAGCTAAGGCTACATCATCAGTTTTATTTTAGACCTTCATTTTCAGAGGTTGATAACCCAGGGCAAAAGCGCTGTATCTGTACAATTCTGGGCAGACAGGATATCAGGTAAACACTAAAGTCATGGCCTCCTTAGCCAGTTAGGGACATTTTTAGCCAGGCAACAGACAGGATCCCAACAACTTGGACACAACAAGAGTCAAAGGTATTGTGTATAACTAATAAGCAGCTGAACTCTGAAATAAAATAACCCATCCTATGTTATGTAACTGGGGTGTTGTAGACAATCCTTTAAAGTCTGAGGCAAACCATTCCCTGTCCATAAATACACTCTTCTGGAAATAATCAATTATTTTTCCTTATTGGTTTTATCAGAACTCATTTGACAGGATTCACAAAATGCTTCTGTGAAGAACACTGGGTGTTAATTAATCTTTAGTTATTTAAGAAAACAGTTACTGAAACAACAGGCTTCAATTGGTGAGAAAACAATAAAACATATAAGTCATGTTACTAGTGGTGTGTTGCAGTGATGATGGCCAGTAACTTAGGTAGTTAGTTGCCAATGTATAAGATTTTTTAGTTTTTGGGTTTTTTTCTTTAACAGCTAGAAAATATATTAAGCCATCTCTACCAATACCTACATGAAACCAAAGAAAGCTGGGTTTGTGAAGTGAAAAGATCCAATTATTTGCATCTTGATCTCATTTTCTGTACTACTATTACTAAAAAATTTCTGACTGTGCAGCTTAGGGTGGTTGGCTGCAGTTATCTGAGGATTAACCTGCCCCTACATAAATCTGTCTGGAACTACAGTGTTTCTGGTTGGTAAGATGGGATATGATCCATTCTGAAGGCAACAGATCAGCTGGGTAACAAGAAGTGAGAGCCGTGCCTGAGCGAAACACCAGGCACTGGGGAACCCTTCCTTCCCTGTGCCATGAGGCGACCTCCATCTTGCCATTTTCCACCCAAAGAAATACTTGTTATTGCCAGAGATTGTTGCTCACAGAGATATCTTACCCTCAGTACATATACATTATCTGAATTTAGCCTCACATCCTTTAAGGTCTTATTATATCTGTTTCTGGTAAGGAAACATCTTTAGCTGTTCAATCAAATAACATTTTCCTAGCACACGCATTTAATTGGCAGAGTTTGGTTCACAGCCTATTGATTCATGCTGTATATATTTTGGCCCTTTTAAGAAGTATAAGTCAGCATTTTCGGCCTTAAAATAACTGGAATGATAGTTGTAACTATTTTTTGTTTAGAATACTGATACAAACAAATACATTCACAGATATGAAGTGTACTTCCCATATGAAGAGAATGTTTATAAATACATTCAAGATTTAAAAATCTGTAATGGTCTCCCATTTTTACTGCTTTGAGGAGAATTTAAAATGTTACACTTTTGAAAATTAAAAATGAAAGCCTTAGTCTTTGAAAAACTATACAGTTTGAGGTAAAACAAAACCCAAACCCTTGCATTTTATTTTTGTGGCAGTTAATATTCAAAATGCCACAAGGTTATCTGGTCTATACTAAAACTGACAGGGTTTTTTTAGCAAAACACATACTCATAATTCCATTCCAGAAATTTAATAGCTGAATTTAAAAGAGTCAATTTGCTATTATTAGTGTAGGCAGCCTTTGATTTGTAGGTTAGATGAAAAAAATGATCCCTTCGACACTTTTAGTAAAAATCTGTTTTATGTTTAATCTTCTTCAGTTAGTACTCCCTTTGGCCAGAAAATATTAATCTTTGTGGCTTTTGATTCCTAGGAAAAATTAGGTTTTTTACTTAGTCTTCTTTTTAAGCAACCTTTTTTTTTTACTTTCTATATTTTGTTTCTTTGGGTTTTTTTTGGTTGTTTTTTGTTTTTTGTGGTGAAATATGGCTGAAATGGTTGAAAGGTGCCTTTAACTTTAGTTACTGTGTGGACAAGTATGCTTCCATGCAGAGAATAGAGAAATTCAGTAAGTTTCCCAGAAAATATTTGTATCCTGATTTAGAACCCAGAAATTACACTGTCAAAATGACGTTAAAATCTCTGCAGAAATGCATGCAATTTCACGAGTAGGTGTGTGGGGTGGTGGGGTGGGGAGGAGAAAAAGTCTATCAAAAGAGGTTACTGAAATGATTCAAAGGAAGCAGGAACACAACCATCACTGGTCTTCAATGAGATCTGGGAACTAAATACTTTCAGGTGACCCTTTTGCAAGTTCAGCAGGAATGGACACAGGAGATGTGGCAGGATGCTGTGGAGCCATAAGTTGCCATAGATTGCTGTAGCAAAGAAATAAACTTTCTCTATGGGTACACAACAGCTTGGTGTGTGTGTGTCCGTGTGAGAGTGAAAATTTCACACCATCTTCAGAAGCGTGTGGTATTGCCTGTCACAGAAAATTAAAATGGGTTGAATTGCTAATGTGCTCCTTAATGGTTTTATAGAAAAGTTTGTACCAAATCTGGAGGTGGTATAAGATTTTGAAGTGTTAGTATACCCACAAAGGGAAAGAGAAAGCAGACTTAAGGTACTTGCAGAGGATGATTAGGGGCATGAAATAGAAGGGGATGAAAAGGTAAACCTATCCTCAGAATACCTGTAATGCCAAAGCCCATAAAAATTCTGCAAGTCAGAAAATCATAATATTAAGAGAAGAACTGTGGAGAGACTGAACTGAGTAGATAAAAGTTTTTAGTGAAATATTAACAAAACCTTAATCCCTCTTCTTGGTTTAATGAGGATAAGAGACCTTCTAGAAGAGTCATGATGGGATCTTCAGCATATAGCTCTCCCTGTTCAGGCCAGAACAGTTGATGAAATAGGTGTAAAAAGATAGTCCTACATACATAATTAGTACAGTTATATGAAGTGTGTGTCCTGGATACCTGTCTGCAAGAATTTAAAAGGAATCAACTTCAATAAAGTTTTTTTTTTTAATTTATATTAATAGTATATCTAAAAGCTGTTTAAAAGTAAACTAAAACAAGGGAAGATTCAGACTGCTGAAAGCAAACACTTCATGAGAAGTGATGTGTCTCCAGCTGTGAAACAGCCTGGGAAGTACGATGAGGAAGTACTTTGGAGGATATTTAACACTACATGGAGTTGCCTTTGCCATCTTTTGACATTTCCAAGGACCAGCACACAAAGCAAAAACCCAACACAGTGAGGGAGCAGAGGTGGGAAGTGACAGTTAACAAGTACTTCATGACTCAACTAGAGAATTCCGGTCAGGGAATTCAACATGCCTGGAGCCCGTTGGCTTGTCCAAGTTGCTCATCCAAAGGCAGACCAGTCCTGCCTTACCTTTTGCCAGCCTGCCTGATTACTAAGCCCAGGACTGGACAGACTGTGTGCTGAAATGGACTGAGTGAAGTCTTTTAGCATGAAAGTGCATTTCTGCAATGCACAAGAGATAAAAGAGATGATTCAAGTGCTTTCTGTTGGTGGCAGATTAAAAGATTAAAATTAAAATTGTAAAGGTGTGTTGTGCAAGAGGATGCAGACACAGTGTGAGACCTGGCATTGTGGCGTCTGACTTTGAAGTGGCTGGCATCTTCTTCTGAAGTGCAATCAATCCACCATGCCGTGCCAGCTGCCTGCACTCTCTACAGCGCTCTTCTGAATGAGATTCAAAGCAGCAGCACACCGAGCAGGGAGCCACAAACACTACTCCAAGAATAAATCTAACAAGAGAGGTGTGTCTGAAATCACACCCATCTTCGGCTTTGGACTCCCAGAAGAGGATGAGCTGTGCTAGGAAGTCACACACGGAGTCTCTCCAGTACAGTAAACCAGCTTCCTAGCTTCAAGCAAAATCTATGGAGAGTATATTCCAAACTTTTTGGACTGGGACACCTACCTAAACAGTGCAGCTGTAGGAAGCCCCAGTTGTCTAATACGTGTCTATTTGAGGACACAGAGAAGTGTAGATGTTGAGATGCTGTCCACGCTTGCAGTCTTAGCTGCAGAAACTGCTGTTGGTTCTAACAAAAACCATCTTGGATATGCTGGGCTACAAGGAGACAGAAAAGGGGTAGCACAGTACAAAAGGCAGACTCATGGGGCAGATCCCAGTGAGGGTGGCAGAACAAAGAACAGTTCCTCTACTTTTTTAACTAAACCATCTGACACTGCTATGTTTTCAGTGGACCTTATTCTACTTGTATGTATTAGACTTGCTCTGACAACCGACACGAGACTTAATGACTGAAGAGATATATGTAGAGAAAGACCTGAGGTACAACATGGGTGGTGAACATCCTTTTACATGGAATATTCCCAGATGCAGAATTTCAGGTGTGAGGGAACTAACTGGTGAAACCTGAGGGTCTGCAGACCAAGGGACAGGGATTTCTAAATGAAGTATAAATACTGCTAAAGTTCCCCAGAAAAAGTGCAAGTCTTTCATCTTCTCAGAAGATGAAATTGAAAAATGGGAAAGGACGCAACTGAAGGAAATACCAAACAAACAATGAATGACATTTTTTTTCTTAAATATCAGAATAAAAACTATTGTTTAAACTATTTTGCAAACTACTGTGTAAATTACACATGAAGTGTGAATTAGATAAATATATGGCTACGCTGGGTACACACAGGACACCAGAGCCAACTCTCAAAGGCTGCAAAGCAAATAATATAACATTAAAAGAGTACGACAAAACATAGAGTGAATGTAAACCCATAAAATAAAGTAATTGCAAAAAATCATCACTATTTTTGTTATGCCAGAGCACTTCAGAAAACTGGTAAAGGATTACATACCACTGAGAAAAGTCGTGCACACACAGACAGAATACTGTTCTTGCTTTCTAAGAGATAAGCCTATTAAAAATCCTAAATCATACACTGAAAAATATGTTTCACTAAAATTAAGAAATTTTAAGTTGTAGATCTCATTTATTCACTTTTCCCAGTTACCATAACCAACCAGCACCACTGCTGCTGTTCTCTGTTGATATTCTTCCTCCTCTTCACTTGTGTGCTCCTGACTGCTTTTCTCCTTGTGCACCAACAAACACAAAGGCTCTGTGGTTCTCATAATATTCCAGGATCTTAACAATAAAATAGAATTAAAAAATAAGGAAAGGAATACACCTTAGTGGCAGAACGACAAAGGTGATGTTTGGCAGGTTCTACTTCAGTGCATGCCTACAGTGCTACCACACATACCTTATGTACAGCCCCCCCTGCATTATAAAATACCAATAAAGTTGCAAAGTACTATTTAAAGGACAGGACTTTTATCTATGGGAAAGATTACAGGTGGGATTTGGATTCCTAAAATAGCTTGACTATTCCAACAAGCTTGCCTTTGACTGGTACACCTTGTTTTTACTTGAAAAGTCATGATATAAAACGTAAATCCAAGCACTGCTCGAAACCTCACCAGCGAAATCAGGCAGATGCTTGATGATTAATTGGTTCATGAAAAAGATTATACAAAGGCAGAAGACACAAAACTAATACTCCAGAAGAATGGGGAGCACTATGAACCAAACCAATTACATATGCAACAGTAGATGACAGGCCCTTTCCCTTCCAGACTAGACTCATAGGTCAGCAACTGCTTCTCTCTTTGGTGTGAGGCTTTTCATCTCAGGCTACCGAACGGTGCTGACAAACACTGAGCTTGCTGGGCCATGGTCATTAACTGTGTTCACCACCACAGATTTAACAGCACTTCTGTTTTACACTGCTTTCTTTGACACATTTCTACCTGACTTCTCACTCAGACCTGGCTCAGGATTCCTCTTTGCCAGGGTGAAAGCTCAGTATCAAATTTTCCTAAATGTAGTTTGGTTTTTATAATTTTTTTTCCAATCTATGACCTGGCTTGGCTGGCTAAAAGGAAGAAGCTTAACAGTCTGTAAGGTCTGACAGTTCCCCCCGGCTAGAGAAGCAGGCATGGCTCTTTCAAAATGTGTTAGAGTGCCAAGGAGACTATTAGGAACAGAAAAAGAAGACAAAACAGTCCACTGGATTCTACTTTCTGAGTATGTTCTGTGGGATAAAACAATTCATGTCCTAAGTTTGGAAGACCAAAGAGAAAATCAAGCTCCTTGTGGGAAAATACAAATGTAGGTTCTCTTGCATTCATAATTACAGAGCACAGTTCTCCAAGTAACTCAATGCCCTTACAATATGCCTTTTCTATGTTTCTCAATTCAACTATTAAATTATTAGACATAGTTGTGCAAAATTTCACACTAAAGAGAGTGTATGTGTTAATGTGATACTGTGAACAATTAAGTTTTATAGATGGAAAATATGCGGCAGTAAGAGAGGAGACGAGTAAAGGGAAAAAGACAAGCACTATAAAATGTCATTGGTTCAGAAGGCTCACTTTTGTTGGGAGGACCTGATAGCAGTGAGCAGTGGAAATTCTGTATTTCAGGGAAGAATAAGTAGGCTTTTCCTTGGGTGTCAGATATTTGTACTCTAATAGTAATCATATATATGTTAATGGAAAGAATGGAGCTAGAACTGTCAAAGGTGGTTGGCTCTAAGATGTATAATCTGTGTGTCACTTCCAAAACTAGAATATTTTTTGGAGAACAAAACACTCTTGACTGCCTCTCAGGAGAGCCTTGCCAGTGAGAAGTCTCAAGTGAATTATGATGTTCTCCCATTCAGCACTGATGATGAAATCAATAGCGCATTCTTCAAAGTTAATAATAATCTTTATATAACAGCAATTTTTAAAAAATGACAAGAATATTTATAAAAAATCTGATTTATTGCACATTGAGAATATGCTTTGCCTGCAGAAGCCATCTGTCTATGCACTTCACAGCTCTGTTTTCTGTAGGAGAGAGGCTGTCATATGAAACATTTCTTTTTGCTGTTTATTTTGGGGTTCTCAGTTTGAAGGAGATAAAATATTTTGTATTTTGGTTTTTTTCAGCCCAAGAAGACATATTTGAAGGCTGACACATGAATCAAAGGACCAGGGAAGGTGTTAAGCTTGTATAAAAGTTTAAGTTTAAGCGAAGATTGGGTCAGACAACTGTCAATGGCTGGAAAAGCTTCCAGGCAAAGTGCCTGAGAGAAGGGTAATAGTAGTGTTTGAATCTGAATGAACCAGTGCACTGAGCAGAGAGTCTGGAAAAACAAGCGCTTTGTTTGCTCCAACATCAATAAGTTCCCTTTTGAGGCTGCAATTACAGCAAGAGTGCCCTTTTATAATTCTCTCCAAACACTCATTTTTTACATGTATGAACATTGATAATGGAGTTCTACTAAGAAAGTGCATTGTTAACTATCCAAAGATTAATTCATTTTCTTAGTTTTAAATTTCTATTTTATTGTTAAGATTTTAAAATTTTGTGAGAACAGTGACTTCCCAGTTGTAGGTGCACATCTGTAGGCCTCATTGTTAGCTATATCTATTTATACAAGAAAAGAAAGTGGAAAAAAAAAATTCAGAGGTTGATAAAGATCTGATCTGTGCTGGGAGCAGATGTCAGGGGTAACTCAGGGAGTGTGCTTTACATCTTGTTTTGCAGCTATATGGTCAACTTCAAAACTCCAACAGTAAGAAAACAGTAGCAGTGATTGTAACATTTTTCCTGTAGAACTACATTAAGGAACATTCAGCAGGGCAAAATCAGCTCATACCTGGCTGGTTACAGAGGTACAATAGCAGAAAAGAAGGCACTCTAGTTAACCAAGAACAGATATATCCTCAGCAGAGAAGACCAAACATCTTTCCTTGAAAGACGAAGATTTCAACAGCAAAAGCTGAGTTAAGAGAGGTAGTAGATTAAAAATGAATGAATAAAGACAAAAGGAGTAATCTGGAAAGGAGGCAGCCGAAAGAATGAAAACAGAAAATGAGAGCGAGAGAGAGAGAGAGAGAGGGAGGGAGGGAGGGAGGGAGGGAGGCATCCAAGGAATGAGGGGGAGGAAAGAAGAACATATAAATACTTATCTGGATCAGTCCAAAGCTGCTAATTTCTGCAATACTTTCTCATCAGTTTCAACAGGAATTGACTCAGGGTTGTACTTGAGTTCATATTTCTGTTAGACATGCAACTGTGTGCAGCAAAACAAAAAAACATTGCAGGATCTGGTTGTTTCAAAATGAACAGGAATGCTGGGCTGACAAGTCTGAGGGAAAACCTGCTCACATAAGCAATAAAATGGCTTAGAGCATATTTTAGGTTTATGTGTGTTTTATGTGGGTTCAGTTGGAAAGACTGTGCAGATGTGGTGAATACACACCTCACTGCTCCTCTAGTGGTTGTGTTTTTTTGGAATGGAAGTTCATTTAGGACATGTTGCATCTGGGAGGGAAGCAAGAAATAGCAGACAATTTTGATAAAAATTTCATCAGATACTTACAACATAAAAGGAGTAGATGTATGTTGAGATGGGAATGTACACTATAAGTGTTATGAAGTGAAGAAAGGCTTGGAAGCTGACGTCCCTTCAGGGCTTATGTAAACAAAATCCATAGTTCCTTCAGTTTAGTGACAGGTATTTGAATATTTTTTTTCCACTTCAAAGAAGCAAACAAAGTTCAAGCCCCCTAGGCTCAGGCAAGAAAGTTTCAAATTCCACCTTCCTTCAAGTTCAAATCAAATTACCAACGTAAAGGGCCAAATTACCTTTTCTGAGAAGTTTAAAAGAGACTCATTATGTTGGCTCACCAAAGTCCATAACAGCAGAGAACGTAACTCAGGAGCAGATGTAACTTATAGTGACAATGAAAGAGTCAAACCTTTGATAACTGGCACTAGGACTGCTTCTCCCCACTGTTCCCCTATCTGGAAAATGGGTCGCACCTTTCTACTCCTTCCTACTGTCCTCTTCCTAATAGTGCTACATGCTTGAGGAGAACGTGTTTAGGATGGAAATGGGAAAGAGGGAGAGAGCAGACTTGATAGGAGACCTCCCATCTGAAAGTTGCCAGGGTGCATAACAAATTGCTGGATGGGTGAATCAAAAAAAGAGTGTGGTCAGAGCACAAGCAGGTTAGACCTCTTACAAAAAAAACAGAGTGGAAAATTAAAAACCTCTCTAGTATACTAATATAATGTATCAAGAAGATAAAATTATTCGACAAGTAATTTCAAAACACTTTCTCAGGACAGCAATCTATTTTGGCCTCAGAAGAGCTACAGCACACAGACTGGGGATTTCTGGGAAGAGCAGCGACCGGTCCAAGCTCCTGCACTGAGTACCATTGCACTTGCTTTACATCACAGGAATCAATTCAGCAGTTATATCTGTAATCAGAGGAATTCTGAGGTAAAAATTATGCCAGTATACACAGTATATTTTATGGCTAGGTAATACATGATAACTACTTAGCAAAGTTAGCAAAAGTTTATGTGTTAATCATTCTAGTGTCCCAGCCAGGAGAGCCACAGGTACTGCCATACAGTTAAATGAAAAGAAAAAAAAACCTTTTTCTTGACAAAACATGGATATGCAGGAAATGCTTCTCAAAATTTTAAAAAGTCAAAATATGCAGTAGTGTATTCTTGTTTCCAATTTCCAATATTGCTGAATATTGGTAAGAACTCCTGATAAAAGACATATTACATGAAAACAACAAGCAAGAGAAGAAAAAGACGTTTTTATAAACAAAACTCTTAAATAATTTTTATCACTCAGAGCTTGTTCTTCCACAAAGTGATATCTCTTACTGCCATAGACCTTATTCCATCAGAATTGCCCCTGAGGCAGCTTAGGGATAACCTTATAAATGGTGATCCCTACAAACCCAACAGTTTTCCTCTGCAAAACTAAGAGAGAATATCAAACAGAGAGACTGCGACTGTTCAGCTGTACCAGCCAAAACACAGCAAATAGGTCACATAAGGGGATACAGTCATTCTGTAGCTTGAAGAACTTGGAGACATTCTCTTGAGGTAAGTCAATCTTTCTGGTGTTATAAAGTGAATTATTTTCAGAAAAATTTCATGTAAGTCCATAAGGAATCAGCAGAATGCTGGTTTTCACAGAGTTTATAATCTGTATTTGATGATCCAGTTACTGTGGTTCTTAGTGGTTTTTGAGTTCTTAACATCTTTTTAATAAATTAGTTGTTCTGCTTACCAGTTTCCTAATGCTTTTTCTTATAATACATTACAATCTTTGATAAATAGCTTCTCATTGAAGTTTTCCCAGTAGTTACTGACTTTACAACGTACCACCTTAATGTTTTTGCCCTTTGGAGCCCTAAAGCAGCACTCTTTCACCTGGACTGTCTCCACTGAATATTGATTTTCTTTGATGAGAAGCAACACAATTAAACAAAACCCCAAAGAACAAACAAACAAACAAACAAACAAATGAATACTGCTTGTGTTCAGAAAAGGCACAGTTCAGCCAGTGAGTACATGCTGGTAGCTGTGCACAATAGCTTGCAGAGTCAGGGTCTGAATCGGCAGTATAACTGGTAAGAAGAAAAGACAGAGACCAAAAATCTATGACGTGTTGTGACGAGCTGTTTCATGAGACACAGATGACAAAATGGCATTCTGTACTCTGGTTGTTAAGGACAGGAGATTCTACCAGTATTTTTACCCTACTCTTTTTCAAATACAAAACATTAGGCACAATAAACGTCACAGTTTGTGCTATGTTAATGATGTATTTCATTTCACAGTGATCTTCCCCCAGTCTCTAGGACAAATATTTGTGAACAGTGAGTACTTTCTTTTCAAAACGTAAGTGAAAAATTACACTGAAATTCACCGGTGTGTAGGACAGCCATCTAAGTCTCAATTAGAGGTCTTAAATCAAGACCTGAATGATAGATAGTTTCACTGGTCTTATTAATATTCTCTGTGTCTATAACATATTTCAGAAAGCATTAAATGGTGCTATGTTTAAAATGATACTAGTAATAAATCTAAGATAACAGGGAAAAATTACAGATATTAAAAAAGAAGCAAAATACCAATCCAGATAGTACTGCATTCAAAGACACGCTTCTGTTATTTTCTCAAGCATTCAATGAAGTGAGCAATAGTTTCTGTTTTGTTTCATATCAATTTACCTTATTCAGCTCCTCATTCCCTTGAGAAACTACTTGTAGGCTTCATTTCTTGATTTCTTCTGCTTCTCTGCCTCTGGTTCCATGGAAACCAAGGTAAAATTAGTAGCAGAGAGGAAATCCCAAGCAGTCCTGAAGTAGAATCTTAGGAAATTTAACTTTTTACTTCACAGAATCAAAGAATCACAGAATAGCTGAGGTAGAAAGAGATCCCCAGAAGTAACCTTGTTCAACTCATTTGCTCAAGCAGGGCCACCCAGAGCAGATTTCCCAGGACTATATCCAGGAAGCTTTTGAAATCTCCAAGGACAAGAATATCTCCTCTGTCTGTGGGCAACCTGTGTCAGTGCTCAGTCACCCTCTGAGTGAAAATGTGTTTCCTGAATGTTCAGATAAAACGTCCTATGTTTCAGGTTGCTCCCATTGCCTCTGGTCCTGTCACTGAGTGCCTTTGAAAAGTGCCTGGCTCCATCCTCTTTGCCCCCTTCCTTCAGGTATTTATATACATAGATATATGTATATCATATATCATACATAAATGTATATTTCTATCATACATACTTACACACCATCCCAGCTCTCTCAGCTCTTCCTCATGGGAGAAATGCTCCAGTCTCTTAATCTTTGTGACCCTTCATTGGACTCTGTTGTATGTCCATGTCTCTCCTGTACTGGGGAGCCTGGAACTGGATACAGTACTCCAGGTGCTGTATAACTCACCAGTGCTGAGCAAAGGGGAAGGAAAACGTCCTGCCACCTGTTGTCAGCGCTTTGCCTAATGCAGCCCAGGATACTATTGGACACTTTTGCAGCAAGGGCACATTACTGGTTTGATGTGGTGTCTACCAGAAGTGCTGGTCCTTTTCTGCCAAGCTACTTTCACCTGCTCAGCCCCAGGGAACCCAGTCTTGTTCCTCCCTGGGTGAAGGACTTTGCACTTTCCTTTGTTGAATTGCCTGAGCTTCCTGTCAGTCCACTTCTCCAGACTCTCAAGGACCTTCTGGATGGCAGCACAATCCTCTCATGTATCAGCCATCCTTCCCAGTTACGAATCATCAGCAGACTTGCTCCTCACCATCATCCAGATCATCTGTGACGATGTTGAGCAGGACTGAAATCAGTATTGACCCCAGGGTGCACCACTACCTTCTGGCTTCCACCTGGACTTTGTGCTGCTGATCACCGCCCTCTGGCCTTGGCCATTAAGCTTTCAATTCACCCCACTGTCTGCTCATCCAGTCCCTACAGCAACAGTTCCTCTATGAGGATATGGTAGATAGTGTCAAAAGCTTTACTAAAGTCAAGGTAAACAGACAGTATCCACCGCTCTCCCATCATTTACTAGGCCAGTCATTTTATCATAGAAGTTTATCCTCCTTATTTAAAAGGAAGATGTTTAACTGAATCTGTGGTTTGATGATATACCTAGTTCTCTGTCAGAATTTACGTGCAGTGGAAATTTTCAATATACTTGTTTGCGACAGCCAGCGCTTGGAGAGACACCAAAACTAGACAAGTATCAGTAGCTGCATTGTTGAAAGCTCTTGGCCAGCCCTGATTTGAAATAAAACAAAACGAAAGAAGCAAAGCTGGAAGAAATAGAACTATCACCATTTAAACAGGTTAGGATGGAAAATACCATTTAATCAACAAATATGCGTAAGTAGTTAGTTTTGTTTGAACTTCTCTCTGGTGTATGAATCTACTGTGAAAGGCTCTGTGGTTGCCATGACTTCACTGCCATATAACGAGATAAGGGGAAAACTTTTAAGCACACAGTTGCATGGAACAGTCTGAAATTTCTGTCCTTTTCATTATCAGGCCACGAGCTAATTAGTTGGAATAAGTATGAAAACTTGCCTCATGGCATATTAATTCACAATGCATATTCATGGGGGTTCCTACTCATTCTCTCAAGCATCCTGGACTGCCTACTGAGAGGCAGCATGGTTTGCCCTCTAGTACTGCCCTGCAGAAAAGTGGGTATAACACCACTTACTGTGTTTTGAAGTCTAATTAGCTATTTGCAAAAAGAAGTGAGGTCGGCAGATGAAAAGTGCTTCAGAAATGCAAAATATTATTATTGCTATTAATAATAATAATAAAGCACATGCACCAAATAATTATCATAGCAAAACAACACTGATAATTTTATAAGGTTCCCAAACCGTATGAAACAGATGTTAAAGAGAAGTTAAGAAAATACCTTCTTTTCCTTCAGCAAAACCACTTGAATATCATTGTTCTTTTTTTTTAATAGATACTGTTAATAATACAACTGGCATTAAATGATGTGCATAAGGTAGATGACTTTTCTAAATAGAGAAAATAACATGGCTAATGTTTTAAAAACAAGACCATATTAGGTTAGGAAATACTGAATGTTAATCAGGAGATTTTCCAGATTTTCAAGCACTGAATTGGCTGGTCTCTTGAAAAACATGACCTATTTTTAAACACTGATCTTCAAAATGCTCTACTTACAGTCTTATGTTCAAAGTATTAGGCTGCAAGGTTTGGAACAATCTAAATAATTGATGATCTCCTAATCAAAAGGGACATACATCAAAGAGAAAAAGCTACAGTTCTGTTCATTGAAAGAGTTAGGCAAACATGGAAGAAAAGAAAATGGAGTCTCATGACTGAAAATGTGGGCAAAAAAGGAATCAGATTACTACCAAACATTCTTTTACAGACCACTCCTATCATAAATCCCACAAATTGTTTATTATTAATAATTTCATTGACAACATCAAGCAAGAACTGAATGCCAAAGCAAACTAAATCTTTACAAGTCATACTTTTTATCCCATTGTATATATGCACCTGCTAACAGGCCCTAATCTAGGTATTCAGACATCTAGTAGACAAGATTCCAATCCTTCAATGTGTCTCACCTGGAATGAATGTTTTTGTGACAGGTAACTCAATAGCTTGGAAATTCCTATCTTCCCTGCATAATAAGTATCACTGGCTTAATTTATATAAGTTAAAAATATTTCAGTTAAACTTGTGAAAAAAATGCAGATTTAGAAAAAGGTTTTACATTAATAACTGTACACCAACAAGAGTTCTGATGTGAATTAAGTGCCTATAAGTTAGGTCAAAATCAATTTAGAGATGTCACAAAATATGTCTGCCTTAGAATTCAGCTTTACTTAAACCCTCTCAACTCCATATGCAAATCACATCTAGGGATACAGATACATCTTAAATCTTTCGGCACCAATGGAAGTAAATTGCCTTGGATTCTAATGTTACATAAAAGGAAAAATCTATCTGTTTCACGGAAGGGAAACATAGTCTCTGAGAAATCTGGTCTTGCGAAAGATGACCCTGTCCATGGCGAGGTTTTGGAACGAGATGACCTTTAAGGTCCCTTCCAATCCAAATCATTCTATGATTCCATAATTCTGTGATTTCTAACACAGAAGAATACTGGCATCACTTCACCATGCAATATTCTGAATAGATATACAGTCTTCTTTTTGATTTATGTTTACAAACAGCACTAAAATAGTCCTAACTTCTAAAACACACTCCAAACTCCACAATTTTAATGGCTATACTTCATTAATCTTTTTTAAAGAATCTATTCAGTTATTACTTTGCAGTCTGTTTAAGACAATAAAAGAATTTTCTTGATTTTTTTTATAGATGTGCCTTAGTTATGTCAAGGCACATGCATTTTCACTGGTAGCCACGTATTTGTGCCGTGGTTTTTTTGCTGACTTCTGGGACTCCGATTCAAAAGAATTGTCTTCAGCTCCTCTGACCTTTCTTCTTTAGTTCACACTCACCTTCACTCCTGTTTCTCATGGTTTTTTCAAGAGTAATAGAAAAAGGGCTTCTCCTTTTTCCATATCACTGTTGTATATAGGCAGCCTTATTATTCAGGAAAGATTAAAAGATTCTGAATAATCCTAACATCAAATCATTTTTAAAAGATTACTCTGTAGGTTTGAATTTGTTTTGTGGTTTAATTATAAAAGTAACTAATTTTTTTTGTCCTTTCTAGTGCTTTTATGGAGAGCTTCAACAAGGTTGTATTCTTAGTGAGCTGTCTATGGTGAAAACTTATGATGGAGAGTCTGCCATGTGGGTTCTAGGAGGCAAACAAACAGGTTTGCTTTGTATGAAGAGCTACCAGACACATGCTGAGATAGATAAAAACCAGAGAAAAGGACGACTTGATTGCACAATTCTTATACCCTAAGGCAACCACACCCCTAAGTTTTAATACAACAACTTGGAAAGCAAACTTTTTTTGAGGAAAAAAATTATGAAATTAAATTTTGTCCTTTACAGGATATACATACAAAATGCTCATTACTATTTGGATACAAAGGCAAAAATTCCTGCAACTCTCCTGTACCCACCACAAATGTAAAATAGCAAAAGCAAATTTTCTTTGAACTAGGATGTTTTACAGGATGAAAAGGGAAAAAAAAAGATTCAGCACCTAAACTTGGTACTTTCCCTGATGCACACACACGTTTTTCCCCCTTTATCCCTCTAAATCACTGTCAGGCTTTGAGAAACATCAGAATAATAAGTGGACACTTCCTCTAGCTGACTCCTCTTTCAAAGATGAAGAACAAAGGAAAGCAGTACAAAAATGACCATACGTTACTACGTTTTTTTAGGATATGGGCTGAATGTCAGATGACAAAATCAGATTTTTTTCCCAGACTTAAAAAAAAAGAAGTTCTTGGGAATAGTTATGGACTGAACAACCCAAAGGCTTGGTATATCCCATGTCTTGCACCCAAAGACTCAACTAAAAGCTCTCTATGTAACAGAACAAGAGTGTAAAGATCCACAAAGGTGCCTTTTACCACATACTTGGACCTTTAAAATAATTTACTGAAGGGAAAGTCAGAGTAGCACACCTTTGATTATTTTCCAAATGGCACACACCTTTGACTCTTCTCCAAAGGAATGAGAATTAGATATCCTGAAAGACATCCTATGGTCCTGTTGCCACCTGAAGCTGAATACAGAGGGACCTGCTTAGTTTGTAAAATTTCCTTTCACTTCAGGATGTCAGCATGATACTGTAGTTATCAATGAGGGCTGTTGGAAATGCAGAAATGTGGGATGTAAGGGGAGGACGATCGCTTACAACTTAGTCTCCTGGCTTGCAGCTCAGTTCATTTCCCATCAGGTAGGAAATATGGCTCTTTTCTTCTCTACCTGCTCCAAAACTTGGAAGATAACTGCTTTTTAATGAAAACAATTAGCTGTTCTCTATAAATGTGTCAGTTCTGAGAAGTTGCAGACATATTTGGTGGTCAACATAAGATGCAATTGCCAATGTATTACTAGCTTGTTTCAAACCCAAGACTGCTACTAAGAAACGGAAAATATTTTCCTTTAGTCCCTTCTCATGTTTCATGCATGAAGTTCCTGACACAAATTAGAGTACACTGCTCCCAGTTACAAGGTGGCAGCTCTTTGCTGAAGCACTGGTTGACACCAACTGTTAAACACTTCTGTCACACAGTTGGGAGCACCTTAATTCTGAGTTTAGATGAACATGCCTCTCTTTTGTCAAAGGTTAAACAAAACTTGGAGAACAGTTTGTTGCAAGAATTGACATATCTGTCACACTTTAAGCCTAACATTTTTTGCAATTTGCCTTGTCTAGCTTTTCCTATTAGTTCTACAATATGCTGTGACAGTTTGATAGATTCAAATCCTAGCAGTAAGTGATAGAGTCTTCTTATGTAAAATGAAAATTACTATTTCAAATAGGTTAAATATATTTACACATGCATAGATATAAAAGAGGTTTTGAGGTTTCCAGATGTGTATTATTCTGTTTTGGGCTACTGAAAAGATGCTGTGATCTAAAAGAGACTTTTTTCAGCCATGCTTTATTTCTCTGCATTTAGTACAGTCTTTTACTTTCCTAGTCAGCAGCATGCCACCTGCTCTTTCATTTCCTCAAAGTAGGTCAGCAGTCAGCCATCAATCTTTCATCTTCATTACAGCTAAATCCTAAAGCCTGAGGCAAATGAACCATTTTAAAGGAGATGCAGTGATAGCTGTGGTATTCTCTCTCTTGTGTTAGCCATTTGCAGCTGAAAAAATATCTCAAAATCCAGATGAAGCTAGCCAACCTTTAACTGGAAAATAACAGGAATGCAAGCAGTTCTCACAGGGTCCTTGTAAAAATCTGGGGACCAATTCCTAAACAAAGAGAGTCTACACATCATACAATCTCCTTCATATCATTATTAAACTCTGAATTTCAAATGTTGAATCATTACGTCCCTAAAAGAAGACAATTCTAGATCTCCAGTGTCTGTTTACTCATAATCCATTTTTAACTATTATTCTCTTGTGTCAGCACTGACATAGTCTGAATAGTTCATCTCTCCTGGTCTCTAATATCCATGAAATTTAGACATAACAATCATATATCCTTCTGGAATCATTTCTGCAAAATTAAGCAAGCCAAAGTTTTTTAGGCTTCTCTAATAACAGAGATTTTCAGGATCACATTAGGAAATATTAAACCAAGTGGACATATGGAAATCTGTGGGATCCAACTGAATGCATTCATGAGGACTAAGGCTGATATCTTTTTGAGGCCACTTTTTGGAAGGCTGTGATGACTGAGGGAGGTTCCAGAGGACTGGGAAATCCAAAGATCTCCGTTGACATTGATATGGGCAAAGAGAGTTATAGGGAACTACAGGCCATTCAACCACAGCTAAGCCCTGTGACAGTGATGGAGCAAGTCCCACTGGGAACCATTTTCAAACACATTAATGATAAGAATGCAATTGGAAGTAGTCAGCAAGGGAAAGGGAAAATCATTCCCGACCAACAGGATAGCCACAAAATGCCCAGCTTGGTGGATGAGGGGAGAGCAGCTGGTACTCTTTATCCTCTTCACTTGAGCAAGGCTTTCAGCACTCTGCCACAGCTTCCTCATGGGCAAATCGTAGGGACTAGACAAGTGTACCACAAGAGAGACTGAAAACTGACTAAACTGCTACATGCAAGGGATCGTAATATCCAGCATCATGGCATTCAACAAGAGTCCAGTCACGAGTAATTTTTCCTAGGGATCAGCAGTGGCCAGTGCTGTTGAATATGTTAGTGATGTAAATGGTAGGACAGAGGGCTTGCTCAGCAAGTTTGCAGATGATACAAAGTAGCAGCCATTGATAAACCAGATGGTGGTGCTGCTATTCAGTGGGATGACGACAGGTTGGACATCTGAGCTGAGGGGAATCTCCTGAGCAGAGGAAGGGGAAATAACAAGTCCTGCCCCTGGGGATGAAGAACCACAGAGAGCCATCTATACAGGCTGGGTGGTGTTTGACTGGAAAGCATCTTTGCAGAAAAGGTCCTAGGGGTCCTGGCAGAGACCAAGTGGCATGTGAGCTAGCATGTGCCCCTGCATTAGGAAGAGTGTCACCAGCAGGATGAAGGAAGTGATTCTGCTCTTCTCCTCAGCCCTGGTGAGTTCATATTTGGAGTACTGTGTACAAGCCTGGGATCTCAAGTGCAAGGGCAAGAAGGACATACTGGATTGAGTCCAGGAGTGGAGCATTAAAATGCTCAAGGTATTGGAGTATCTGACAAGAGAAGAGGCTGAGAGCTGAGGTTTTGCCTTAGACAAGAAGGCTCAGGAGAAACTGAGCATTTTATCCTTGTATGTAAAAGTAGAATGGGAGGGAGCAAAGAAGATGAAGCCAAACTTTTATCAGTGGTATTCAATGAAAGAGCAAAAGGCATAAATTGAAATACAGGAAGTGCCATTTAAACATCAGAAAAAAGGGGTTTTTTTTGATGATGAGGGAGGATGAACACTGTAGCATGTTTACCAGAGAGGTTGTAGAGAGTCCACACAAATACATTCAAAACGTGTTTGGATGCAGCCTTGAATTATGTACTACAAGTGATCCTGCTTTGAGCAGAGGCATTGGATTGCAAAATATCCATAGATCCCCTCCAGTCTCAAAGATTCTATAATTTTATATTTCACTTCCTAACTTCAGTTTCTTTTTCAGGAGTCAGTTTGTAATGAAAATTGGGTAAACACTGGAGATCTCTTCCTCTTTATGACATATTAGAAAAATATGTTTTCCCATCATAGCACAACTATCAGCTATCATATCTAAAAATATGATACTATGACATTCTTGGAAAAGAATGCAGGACACTACTTGGTGTTGAGAATTACATTCTAAACATTCTTCCATCAGTGTTCAGAGGGGCTATTTGCAGTTTGTCAGAACCACTTTCTTTATTCTATGAAAACATTATAAGTAATAGAAATAAAATTAAATGAAAAGAGAATTTAAAAATTATGGAGGTGTTCCCTCTCTCCATAGCTGATACATATAATAACAGATGTACTTATTCACAAAATTCTATCTATCCCAATACATGCCTCAAGTCGTACCAAAGCTTCCCTTCCCTGGGGAAGAATCTGAAAAAGGCTGAGCATATAGAAATAACTCTCTAGAATATTCTATCACCTGTCACACAATGATTTCTTCAGAGTGAGGTCATGTCTTCACATTTAACACCTCTTGATAGCTTTTTCTTTCATCAGTGTACCCAGTTGCAATATTAATCCCGCATAAGCTTTTAGGATGGACAACATTTTGCAGAAAAGTTCTCCATCTGCACTATGTGTTGTCTGTCCTTTGAACCTGCCACTTCCACTTCGTGTTCCTTACAGGAATAGACTACATGTAATCACTTCTAATCACATTTTCTAAACCACTGAAGATTTTATTCTTTCCTGTCCTCATCCATCTCTTTTCGAGATAGAAGTGATCCCAGCCTGTTCCTTGGATAGAGACTATTCCACACTTCTCAAGGCTCTGCAAAAGTCTGAATGCTTTCCATCTCCAGAAGGTAAGGAAGTGTGCTGGGAGTGTATATAGTGTAGGTATAACTCCACTCTGGATTTACACACTAGCATAATACTGCTTTCTATTTTGTTCCCTACTTCTTTTCTTGTAATTCCTTTCACTTGGTTTGCCTTTTGACTTCTACTGTACATTAAGATGACATTTTCTTATAACTAAGTGCTACTGTATCAAGATCTAAGCATCACCTGGCATTTATTTACATTCAACTTCACCTATCCTTTAACCTCCACTTAAACCAGAAATCTTGCTTGGCATTTCAATTTATGAAGTCGTGTCATAGTGACTTGCGGAAATTACTTGTCGAAGTTCATCATTTTAACAGCTTAAATAATTACTTTGATCATTTCTGATGTGGATATAATTTCATATTAATTAAATTTTTATTAATTTATTAAAGAAACTCCTAACACTGGAAAATAGAGCAAAAATATCTGAATTATCACACTCTTGCCCCCACAGTGATCTTTTCCATCTTATTCCAGCCTAATTCCTTTGTAATGCCATTTCTTATCATGTTGTTTGATGGCTTGCCATCACACATACATTTTCATCCTGAATGTGTCTCCAGAGTGCTTTAACTGGCTGTTCTTTCTTCTATATTAATGTATGCAAATGAGGAATATGAAAAAACTTTGCTTTAAACTGCTCACAGCATTATTGTACGATTAGATCCCAATGAAAGCATTAAAGATGAGTGCCTTCAAACTATATAGCAAAGCTGAAGAACACCTCCACTTTGGAAGCAAGAAATTTTCATTTTGCTTTCATCTGCTGCACAAAGTTACGTTCTGGCTTAATGGTATTATTGCAAATAGAAAATTCCATAGTAAATGAAACTTTCTGTCATTAGCTGCACAAGTTTAGGATGTAGGTGTACTGTTCCACTTTTATTTACAACAGCCCCACAAAATGCAAGAGAACCAATCAGATTTGTTAAATCAAAAATTATTTTCCTGGAGAGAAGGAACCAGCACACAGAAATAAATGAAAGAATATCCAGCTTTTACCTACCCCAATCCAAACTATGGGCTGTTTCAATTATGTTTAGGTCCTGTACCATTCCATAAGAGATTCTTAAAAATTCACATTAGCTAGAAGCTCACATAGTAAAGACTGCCATAAATCAAGATTCCCCACTCTGTGCCTCATGGAAAAACACATGTACATCAAGGTTCAGAAAAAATAAAAGAAAATAATAAACTCTTTAACTGGACCTTTGGTCATCTGAGTCATCCTTGACCAGATACCAGAACTGAAATATCAACAGTCAAGATATTAAACATATACTTATCAAGACACATTCATACCTATACATGTACATCTATATGCAACATACTGAAACTAAATATTTAGAGAAGCATTTTTTCACAAATATGTGCCTTTTGGATTATCTAATTCTGAATAGATTAGAAGAAACTCTTCCACACTGGTAAGAATGACACAATATTTCATTTGTTAATGAAAAAAACAGATATAATAATTTTAAAATGTAAGCAGGGAATTTCCATAAAATGAGGATTCCAGCCTTGTAAACTCTAACCTTATATGATAATAACGATAAAGGAATTATCAACTGCACAGAAAGATTCTTGGATCTCTAAAATTCTTACTTGAGTCACAGATGCTTCATGAGAAAGAAATACAAATATCTCAGAATCAATGAAAAGCATTGAATGAAATGGTAATTCTAAAGAAATAAGTACACCAATCACTTAAATCCAAAATGTTATTTGAGATAACCAGGAGTTCTTCATAACACAGCCATAATAAGAAAGTTATATATTCTAGCAGAAATTACATGAGAAAATTTAGGATGGCAAAACAAGTTTTCAAGAACAAGTAGTTAGAAGACAACACTAAGTTTTTTTTTAAATGTACCTGAAAATCAAAATAATGGATCCATGACATTGCTGTTGAGTGAAAGTAATGATGAAAATAGAATGAAGACTCTGCATTTTCTGGTGAAAAAACTATTGACTACAACCAAAAAAAAAAAGGACAAAGAGGACTGCCAGGCAGCTCCTGCTGTGGGGAGGGGGTCTCTCCCTATATGAGGCACACTCATGCACTAGGAACTCACCCCACCACTTCCACATAACTGAGTTAGTAAGCATTTATATTAGAGTCTTACTACAAACCATTAAATCAGGTCTTACTGAGAAGCCATAGACTGACTCTCCAGAAGTATGCCCATACCAACCTGTGTAACTCATGGTTGATTTATAACTTTCTTTAAGGAAAGCATGAACGATTGGATTTGAGCAGTCTCAGCATTCTTATCAAAAAACACAAGTTAGGACTTCATTTGGGAAATTGTCAAATATGCATCCATTCTTCACTTTTTCTGCTCACTCTCGACCGATGGTCACTCGCAGTCAGGTCATTACCAGCCTGTAATAGCTGCTCGAGCGTGGCTAGTGACCAAAAGCTGAGCTGACCCAAGCCACAAGTTTACTGTCCTTTCACACAGTCAGTTTTATGAATGACCCACAGATTATGGTAGTGGAAGTGAGCATGAGGTAAGATTTGTTAAGCATGAGAGTTCATGGACACAGGCAGGGGAATGCCTTACAGGAGGGTAGAGAAGCATGGAAGGAAGGAATGCAGTTCCCAGAGTAGAACTGCTGGAGGTATAAGAACAAAGTTTGGAAAGTAGACTTCAGGGTGATTCAGGTATTTAAAAAGCAAGATGCCCCTCATTTTATAGCTTTAAAAATACGTACGTCACTGAAGAATTGCTAATGCATATTGGCCTCATTAGTAGTGTGGTTAACATCTATTATGTGTTCCTCTTTTATCCAGGAAGAGGAGTATATAAAGGAGGATATTTTAAAATAAAAACGCATATGCATAAGCACATTCTGCTGAATACTGATGCTGCAGAAAGCTAATTGAGAAACAATCCTTGCTTTTGTAGGAGTGATGAGATTTGTGATAATCTGCAACTTTTGTAGAAAAGTTCATTCTAGTGTTTGGCAGATCCAAAAAAAGGGTTTTTCTCACTTGCATATGAAATATACATTTAAATTTTAGAGTATGCTTATCAGAGAAGAAAAAAATTATCCTCTAAAGGAAAACAATCTTTACATATATAAAATATACTTATATAAAGGCTTTGATTTTCTACCATATGGGAAGCTCAAGCAGAGAATGGCCCAAGGCACTTGCAGTAAATATCCTGTGTTGGTACTAGCACTTTTTTGAAAACAATTTTCAAAATATGACTGCATTGCTTTGCTAGGTAAGGACAGAGTCTTTGAGGTTTGAGCACAAATATAGTACATTGCTTACGGATACTGCTCTGTCAGAGAGCTTAGTAACAGTGAGGAATCCAGGAGAACTAAATACAGAAGTAAAATAATCTGTAGAGCATAGACATAAAGACAATGGCTTTGTTAATGAAAGCTCTTCTTCAGGTCCTCTCTGCACCAGCACAAAGTCTGGGCTACATCTGCAGTACTCTGCCATTTCTTTATTGCCTGTGTGTGCCTTTGCTGTCCAGCCCGTTCTCCCTGGGTCCCCTGTCTCCCTGGCTGTGCTAGAAACAGAAGTGCTCCACCTGGCACTTCACCTCAAAGGAAAACTACATCGGTTCCTATTAAGTTTGAGCAGCACTGAAGTGGTTTTAGTGCAAAGCCAAGGTGCACCTTTTGGATGAGAGAACATTACTTCATGGTCAAGCTCTGCATGACAGTCTTGTGCCAGGTGACTCAAGGGCTTGCTTCTCCCAATTGACAACAGGACTAATCAATGCCATTAATCTGTTCCAGTACAATTTCTAGGGCAGAGCTCAGGACATTTTAGGTGAACAATACTGATCATAATTACTTATAAGCTGAGGCTTGCCTTCTCCACAAGATTGCTTATGACTGAAAGAATGGTTTTAAAGAAGCATCAGGATACTCAGATTGCATCTTTTCAGTATCAGCCTATTTAAACATTTGAAGTAGCAAGAGAATATTCTTCTCCAAAATAAGTATTAATTACATCAGACAATCTGCTATCCTAAATAGCTATTTTAACATTAATTCACTATCTTCAGAGATATCTGGTAGAAGGAGTTGATTGGTCTCTATTGCAGCCTCAGCATATTTGTGGAATAATTCATTATGGTTCATTTCATCCACATCAGCACCCGTTTTTGGACATAAGCAATAGAGTCTGTCTTTCTTTATAGAGTGGTGGTTACTTTCAGACAGCAAGAGAGATGTTACAGTACTTGAAAGGGTTGAACACTGAATACCCAGGATAGAATACAGCAAGGAAGATTAATCAGTTCCTAGACTCTGTTTTCTGGAAGTTTTCCTTGTCAGGTTTTGATGTTTGATGGAGAGAGAGTTTTCTTGGGGTTTTTTTTGCTTCTGATATTAAGAACAACTCAAACCACTGAAAAAAGAGCAAAAAAAATTTCTGTCTGGATTGTAAAGTCGGTAAGTCTTGCTACTCAAAATGCAGTTCCAGTAAAAATGTGTCCAGGGATTGCACAGAGGTTTACGTCTGAAGAAGAAGGTAAACATGCAAGGAGGTGAGCTTCTATGTCCTTGCTAATGTGGCACTCCCTAACAAATGCTGAAATATCCCAAGCCAGGTATGTCACTCTTTTGTAGTCAGTTCCTAACTGCCAAGATGTATCAGTGTTGTCCTATACCAACTCTGTAGCCTTATAAAAGAGCATAAAACCAGTGTTAACTTTGGCTCTGGCAGCAGGTTTCAGATAAATAAATCTGAATGATTGTACCCTAAGCATCTGAAGTTTAAAGAGAGGAAGAGCCACTGGGCCTGTCACATAATGAGTCTGCTCAGTGAATAAAGAAAACTGCCACAGTGCCTTCAGGGTGAACCAGCCAGGTATCCCTGAGGATGTGTCTGCTGCTTTGGATGGTGGTTAGGTGGTGAATCATTTCCTGGTAGTCTCACACTGCACACAGCAACCTCAGCAGTGTTGCCACCATAAGCAGCAAATGGCTGCTTCAATCCATGCGTTTGCACTGACTTACTGGAGTTAGATATCTGACATCTGATTTCCTTTCCTCCAAGAGGCTAATTTTTTTAGGACTAGGGATTATGCCTTGAAACCCCAAAGGGGAAACAACAGACTGGATTTCCAAATGCAGTTGAGAGGATGGGTTGTGCTGGGTACCTCTGGCAGTGGAGTCCCCAGAACTGGAGGAGCTACAGCAAAGCGTTCACAAAGCAGCAGTGGCATACCAAAGTGTGTTATATCACTACATAACAATAGCACAAGGAACAATAATTATATGTTAAAATCCCTCCACTATCATGTTTCCATACTCCAGAATAACACTTCTACTCTAAGAAGTATTCCACGCTAATTCCATGCTAAAATCAGTGTTGTGCAACAGCACAAGCATTAAAATGTGCAGACAAAAATACTGAGGTTAGTTGAGACTAAAAATGTGTGAGGAGAGTAACTGAGTGGGCCATATGATGACAAGTGGAATTTGACTTAAGTAACTGTAATGCCACTGTAAAAACAGTGGAACTACTTAAACATTTTCTCAGTCATAATTAGTTAATGGAAATTATCTGGGAATCACTTTGACAGTGAAGTCCAAAATTTTGTTCAATGGTGTGCAACAGTGAAAAATAATATACTAAATATAAGGAAGAGAATGAATAATAGATAAAACACATTACACAGATCTTCTAAAATATGCAATATTAGTCATCCTAACTAGAAAGGATGCTTTAGAGTTTCTATTCCATATGAAAAAGAGCTTAGTAAGATTGAGACTGTCTACCAAAGAGAAAAAAGGGAAGTAAGGTTGTAAACACACAGATGCATAGTAATGATTGGTACTGCAAAAGGAGATGCAGAAGACTCAATTCTCTTTTTTTTTCCCTAAAAGAAAAACAATGTATGTTCAATGCGACTGAAAACCAACATTTCCAAAACTGAAAAGGGAAGTTCTTCACACAGTCCCTAGTTAGAAACTACACTTGCACTGAACTGTGCAAAGTTTGCAAGAGTCAAAAACCCCTGATATTTATGGGAATAACAAAAGTGTGCAACCAGGGAAAGTATCAAAGAGTTATGAGAGATACAGAGCCATATATTTCAAGTCACATCTGAAATTTCAAGCATGGCAGATGAACTTTCAGATGTGCACTACCCACTTCTAGCATCCACCTCCTTTTGAAAGTATTTGGGCCAGTCATTGTTTCAAACAAGCTGCTAGGCAGGAGAAATTACAAGTCTCGTTGGTCAGCGTGGTTCTTACATTCCAGAGGCTGGGAAGTACTATTTTTTGGGAGGCAGAGCTTAAATTAGAATTTTTTACTGCGGAGTAAAAAGTACCAGCAGGCCTCATCTTGTTAAGGAGCTGAAGGAGCAGCTTTTCATCCTGCCATTTTGGAACTGTCCCTGCCCTATTTCTTTATTTTTGCCAATTTGATACATGTTTCCATGGGAACAGAAGCAGGACTAGCCACCAGCTGAGTCAATCTCAGCCGCTGGCTCCCAGTTCTCACGTTTTGTTCTGTTTCCTTGGAAACTGATGGCAAATGAGAAAGAGAAGTAAACCAGCTTTTACTCTTTAGTATTTACTCTTTCTTTGGACCTGCGCTAGACCCTCTGGGCCGGTGGAAGGTTTACAGATGACTTTAATGGCCATTCATTTTCCTTCTCTCCGGAACGTCTGCCAGACACCGGCGGGTCCCAGCAGATGCAAGAGTTCTCAGTTTCAGCTACTGCTGGCGGGCCACCTGCTGTGAGCTGCAATGGCAGGGTTTGAAAGCAGATTTCAGGAGACATTTGTCTCCCACAGTCTGTAATATTTCAAATTGGAAGGAAAGAAATTAAATTTATTTTAAAAATGTAAGGGAAACAGATGGGTGTAATGATATTTAGGGAACAAATTGACTAACAAGCTCTGACCTGCATTAGGTTGTACAACCCCAGAAACTACTTCAGCCAATTAAATTCTTCATTTCATATTGCACATTTGACAAAGTTCTCTCTAATCCAGCTGTTAGCTGACTGAACAGCCCAACAGTGCAAAGTAAACAACACCCTGAAAACACATCTGGTTTTGCATATATACATGTGCAGAAAGAGAAAAGAATGTGATCTGATTGTTTCAACATGGCAAAGAATTTACATAGGTCTACTTGAGCACATGATTTGGAACCAGACATAACTTTCATTTAAAAATATAGAGTCAAATCAATTTTACAAGACAAGTCTCTCCTAAGGAAAAGTTTTATCTTTGATAGCCTCAGCTCTTAGTTAACTCGTCCATCAGTGTATAGCACCACGCTCACCCTGGACATAATTTTACCCTTCCTTGACATTCACACATAATATATGCACTCCTTCCTGAGTGCTTTTTACATCAAATCTCAGTTATTTTAGCACAACTCTCACTTATCAGTGACCTTGCACTACTATTGTAACTTTTAGAATGGTATGTCTGTATAGTTGAATTCATGTACAGTCCAAATAACAGTAATATTAATTTCTTCAGGTATTAGCAGCAGTCCCACAGAAAAGACAATCAGATACCCAGGAACAATATTTATTCCTCCAGTCCTGTTGCACTTGCATCCATCTACTCAGTATATACTCAACATATTTGAATACTCAGAGAGCTGTGTCAAGCCAGCTAATGTGATTTTGTTCTGGGTTAGTTATTTAAATGAAAATCTTAGGCAGTTGTAATAGTTTTAAGTCAGGCTTTTCTGTCTTCTTCAAGAAGATGTAAGATGTACTCAATTTACCTAATCTATTTATGGGCTTCCTTTAGCTGAACTTAAAATGAAATCTATAATTCCATCTTCCTCTACATCAGGAAGACTTTACATCACAAACAAGAAAACAACATTTAGGTTTGCTTCTACATCTGCAATAAGGAAAAAACATTTCACTTTATGTTGAGCTTTGCAATGTCTGTCCAGAATTCTTCACAGTCAGCCCTCATTTTCATTTTCTGAAATAACTTGATATAACCTCTTCAACTGAACAATACAGATACCAGCACAAAGACTGGGACTCGTCCTGAAGAACTCTAATGGCTACATCGCTTCTTACAAGAAAATGAACTATTATTTATTTCTTAATTCTGTTTCCTTATTCTAAAGAACTTCATACCCATTTGAGGGATTCTCTCTCATTCCATGGCTATTTCACTACTGTGAGAGCCTTTGATGAAAGAAATTGATGAATTCTTTTTTTGGAGACCTAGCAGGCTGTGTCAGCTTCTATTCATGTCTGCTGGCATCTTCAAAGGATTTCACTAAGTTTTAATGACTTGTTCCTTCACAAGTGCCTTCACAAGTTGCCAATGTCAACTCTTCCTCAATGGAGCATGTCAATTTCTAATTCTACTCCTGATTATAATTTTTATAAATTGGCCTACTATATTAACTTACAAGTTTAAGGTTTCTACTTTGTCTTGAAAACATGGTAAGATATTTGCAATATTTTGCTCAGATATCAAAGCAGTTCTGAAGTAATGATGGCATACTGTTGTCAGTAGTTTGACTATTATTCTTTTGAATTGCTTTAGAAAGCCTGGGAGAATAGAATTTTTTTCCAGTGATTTATTTCTGATCAATTTCTCTATTCCTACCAGCAACTCCAGTCACTCTTCAGTGAGTTCATCAGAAGGATTCTAGCACAGCAATCTCCACAAATCCTTCCACTAAGAATTTTGCTGAACCAAGCAGTAAAGCAATCATTTAATCATTCTACACAGCCTTATTTTCTGCAAGTAATGATCTTCTATTCTGCTAAAATATTATTGCCAATATTCCACTGCAAACATCCTGCTACAGGTATTTACAGAAAGATTTATTATTCATTTTTCATTTGTTTCAAAACTCTTCTTAGACTGCTTTATCGTCTTCTGCATTTAACTTATCAGACTTTATGATCCTGTGTATTTTCCTCATTTGGATACAACTTTATTTTTTTAAGGATGTCTTCCTGCTGTTTCATCATGCTGAGTCTCTTCAAGTCTTACTTGATGTGTGGCATGCATTTACTCTGTGTCTCAAATATGATATTCTTAATACTCTCTAGACCATCTGCAAAGATTTAACTCTCTACAGTGTTCTCTTTAGCCTCTCTTTAAGAGGTTTCCTCAGTTTAATGTTGCGCTTTTTGAAGCTGTGTACCACTCTACTGATCTTTTCTGGTTGTTGCTTCTTCAAAGTTATCAAAACTAAGAACGATGTATTTGCTGCTAAAAAAGACTTCTTCAAATATCAATAATTTGGAACAGATTCTGTATGCTATTCAGAATGAAATCAAGGGTTAATTGCAGGTTCTCTAATCTGTTGAATTATAAAGCAGTCACTACTCCTAAATGAGTAGTCTGAGCAGCACCTTTGTCCAGTTACACAGCCATTTCCTTGCTTTTGCCATGTTTATGACTCCGTCAACAGATCAGTCACAGCTGACCTGGCTTTGTTGGTTAGTGGTATGTGTCTGGCAGCATAGTTATACACTTGGAATGCATAGGAATTCTGTCTCACTCACTGAAATGATTAGTTTGGTAATCTGAATTGATCTTTTTTTAACATACTGCACTACTCTGACACTGGCATGGCCTACTCAATCTTTCCTGCATATTGGTATTTTTGTTATTGTAATGTCCTCATATAAGGTTTCCTCATAATAGTTTCTTAATTTTGCATCCATATCAATGCTAGAAGCCCAAATAGGATGTGTCTCATTGATCTCTTTTTCTCTTCTGTGTCTTCTAATATGGCACTTTGTTCAGATTTTTTCCTCTATTTCATGTTTACTATCATCCCAGGAGAATTCAGTGCAAGACCTTAAATACTGGTATTACAGGTACCAGAATGAAGTTTATTTTTAAATATTGATAATGCTATCATAAGAATGCGTAAGAGGAAACATCACAGAAATGACTACTTAACTGGTGCTAAGGCATCAAAGAATGCAAAGGCTGCTGCCCTGGATAAACGTGTTTTAAAATTCTACAAGAAATACTGGCATCCAGTGTGCAAGGTAATACTTTTATAGAATCTAACACTAATGCAAGATTGTTATACCTTGGGAATCATAAAATGTAGTCCATTTCCCCTACAAGTTATTATTTATTAAACATTATCACTGTCTATCTTCCAAGGCCACAGAGATGCAATCTGTTTCATAGATATTTGTGTTGGGAGAAGATAAGCCAGTCAGAGGCTTTCAAGCTAAACTCTAGAGTAAAAGAGTTACTACACCGTAGAATCACAGAATCACGGGGCATTCTGAGTTGGAAGGCACCCAAGGATCATCGAGTCCAACTCTTAAGTGGCCCATATGGGGACTAAATACGCAAGCCTGGCATTATTCGTACCGTGCTCTGACCAACTGAGCTAATTACGAGCAAGAGGTGAGTGTGAGTGTATGTGTACACACAGACCCTTTCAACTGTGCTAACTACCTAATTGAATTATGATATGGTTATTGCACAGACCCCACTTAGTAAAGGATTTTGCTATTTCAGACTGTGATTTCACTCCAGTGCAGCTGAGCAATTAGAGCAGGCTGGTTTCTTAAGTATTTTTTGTCGTGTGGCTGGATTCTCTTTGTGTAAGAGTGAAGCTCCCCTGTAGTGGGTCATTTAAAATAGCTGTCTTTAGACAAAGGGATAAACTCACTCTGTGACCCTTCTCTCAGAGGAGACACTACCAGAACTTCTCCTCCACACAGCTGGCTGCTTCCATCACATCTGTTGCAGTGCTATATCCCTAAGAGCCGTGTCTGCTCAAATTGGTCAGATTTGAAAGAAACAGGCAAAGTTTGCTAGGCAGTAGTAAAAAAACACACAGAGCACCCTAGCACATAAACACTGCCTTCTTAAGAAACCCAGTCAAAATCCAGATGGTTGGAAAAAAAATGGTAGAGCTTTGCTATCAGGCCAAAGCTCTTCCACAGCTGCATACACAGAAAGACCGTAATTCCTCATGGCCAGTCGAGCCCAAGAGCCCAGCCAGTGAGACAGTGAGGAAGGATGCACTCCAGTTCACATGACTGGGAGAAACTTAGTCTGGCAGGAACCTAGCTGAGATCTGAGCATAACTGCAGAGCATTTTGATTATGACAAAAAAGGTGAATTATGATGAAAAAAGAAAATTCCTAGTTCAGCCTAGGAAGAACCTAGTGAGAAAAAAAGTGATTGGTCTCTCCACTGGTCTGAAAAATTAGCAAAAGTAGAAATGTTACAGCCAGTGCAACTAGGCAAACAGATGAATAGAGGTAACATTATGGATTAATTCCCCTTTTTTGAAACACTTCTGCTAGAAGTTGAGGAGCATTTTGTGTCAGCAAAAGCTTTTGAGTTATGTGAGAATCAAACCTACAGTACTCTTTATGAAAAGTACATAGGGGCACCCTTACAGTTCTGTAGGAGCTCAGCACACAGTTACGGAAATTTTAAAGCCGTTCCTGCCTTGATCTGTAACCTGAATGCTTTTATCCAGCAATTTTATCGTTTATATACCATAAACTACTGCCCCTGCTGATGACTGGAGGATCTGGATGCTTTATGGTTCAGTCATTAAAACCTTTAGCATGGTGTATTACGGCAGCCGTAGATGTGCTTTTCCTAAAGAAAGCATGCATGTGGGGTCGGGATGCCAGAGACCAGTCTGAAAGCTGACAGAGCCAACATCCCATACAGTTTCTGCCTTCTGTAAGAGCCAGAGAGTCTCCACAAATGCCTTCACTTGCCTTTGTATTTTTAGATTTAAACTGCCTATCCTCAGCTTTTAAGGCATGGATTTCTTGGACTTTGCAAACAACTACAGAAAAGGAGCCTGGATTTTTAAATTCTGGATTCAAGAAATTTTAAGATGTTCTTGATAATTTACTGCTGTTCATTCATTGAAATGAACTACTTTGTAAATAATAGCAAACAGCAAAGGACATTGCCAGTCTTAAGGCTTCTTGTCTTGGTTACTCTGATTGACATGTTCATGAAGACACAAAACAGAGGGCCACCTGATAGATGCCAAATGCAGAACTATCACGTAGGAAGCTGATGAGTATTCATAAACAGCACTCAAATGGTTCAGTAGCTAGAATGACTGAATGCCTTCATGACTTTGGAGCCCACATTTATTTTAATCTTTATCACTTGGATAAGCTTTAACTGAGAGAAATAATACTTTAAAATTTATTTCACAGAAGGAAGTGGGACAAAAAATACACACTACTCAATATTCCTGAAATAAAACAGCAACTTGCCTCCAATAGTGTTTACTATGCAGCAAGTACTTTTCAAACACAGTAGATATAATATCTGCTCAGTCAAACTCAGCTAAAGAACTCATCATTACACTTAAACCCCCTAAAATTTGAAAAAGAACATAATAACAACAACAACAACAATAAAAATAACAATGACAGCTGCCAAGACAATTGTCATTTATTTCTACTTGGAATTTTTTGAGAACTGAAGAGGTGTGTGTCAGGAAAGCAAATTGCATTTCACCTTACTGCTTTTATAATAAGCATATTTTATGCACATACAATAATTTAATGACCATATTTGATAGCATAATATTTTTATTTTCTTTCCACTGCAAATCAGTTAGCTTAAAAAATACTCTGCACAACTTACAGTAATAGCTAAGAGCTCTAACAGTAAGTTTAAGTCAATTCTATGGTGAGTGCTCAAAACATTAAACTTTCTCATGTGTGCTTTCAGTGAATGTGACTTTGCATGGTCTTATATAGTGCCCAGAGAACTCCAGTTCTGATGCAAAGTTCAGGTAACAGGTCTGTAGCCCTGTGGTTTTGACAGCCCCAAACCCAGAATAAACACACTAAGTTTTTGGTGTTATGCATTACGTGAACAAAGAATATACCCTGAGAAGTTCAGATGGAAATTTCAGTCATTTAAAACTGCAGTAAACATTGTTTTTCAAATATATCGTACTTATGATTTGATAACTTCACAGTTACTGCTACTGTCTATGGATATTTCACTCAAGTGAGTCTAGTAAGACTAAATATCAGGATCTTTAGTTATAACTAAAGTAAAAAGTAAAATTCCATCTATCTGAGCATTATTTCAATTGGATTTTGTGTCTACTTGTCATAATATGTTTGGGTTTAGATGAGCAGAGAAACTGTTAACAAAACTGACAATTGAAATATCAGTTACAATACAGTTGGAGTAAAATGAAGTAAACAAGGCTCTCAACAAGCTGCTATGGCTTCAAGCTAGACATGCATAGGGCAGGAGTGTCTCCACAAGACAAATTTTGGTTACATTTTCCATTTTTTATTGACAACTATATTAACTGGATAGTGGTTCAAACTCTAGGGAATGACAGAGAAATCTTTTCAGACTCTAAAATGATTTCTTGAAAGGTATCCCTTGCAGTTTAAGATGCATTGTTCTAGGATATCTTCTACAAATTATACTCAAGTGAAATCTTCTCCTGATAAAATTCCAGAGCTACACTGCAAAGTAAGAGAAAAGTAAAAGCAGTGCAGTAAAATATCAACGTACATTTTCTTGCAAATGTTAACATCGGAAAACTACTATTCTTTTTCTTACTGATTGCCAAGAGTTGGAGAAGAGACTAACACTTTTAGATTGTCCTCATATAATCTAGTTTTCAGCTATCATCAATTTCCAAGCTGGTGGCAATAAACTCTCAAATAGTGCAAACATACATACAGACAGATTTTTTTCCTAGTTCTGCATTGTTGTGGCCATGTTTCTTGCTGACAGTTTGTCCAGAAAGCTCTACTTCAGCTCCGCTTCTAGAAACCAACCAGAATGCTGGAAAGTGTGCACAGTTGGCATTAAGCTATTACCTCCTGCCTATCAAAATCACTAGTGTGACCTTTCTGGGAATACCATTAAAATAGGAACAATCAGTAGGGGAGTATGCACATAAAATTACTGAAAATAAATATAGCGCTAGGTAGCATAATTCCTGACCATCTCCACAAAGAATGCAGTCTAAGCAGTGACCTCTCCTGCACTTATCTTGAATGAGCTCTTCCTGAAATCTACTAATGGGTTCTGATAATCTATTATTTATTGCAACAGACTTTAATAGAGAGTCTTAGCCGAGGACTCTCCTGTGTTTACAACACTTTAAAATAAAACCTCGCACAAGTGACAGAAATGTGGCACCTCCAAATACATACACAATATCTTTTGGTTGCAGTTATTTCTTTTCTATTTGGTTTTAAAAACCCTTACTCCCCCAAAATATACAGCTTGATTTGCTTTCATACTACCTAGTGCATTTTCAGCTTGGTCTTACAGAAAGCTGTAGATACTGATAGGCAACCATAAGTATTACTTGGGCTTGAGGACATACCTCCATGTTATACTTTTCCACTGTCCTCCTCAAAGGATCCACAACCTGCCAGCAAATCAGGATGCAAAGATCAATCAGTAGCATCCCTCCAACTATCACCAGTAGCTTCTGGTCTTTAATGATCTGGAGAGACAAAAAAAAAAAAAAAGGAAAAAGAAGCAGGGAGAGTCCCATGAGCCAAAGATAGACCCTGAACAGCTTTATTCCTATATAGGGAGAAAAACACAGATTGCTAACAGTAAAGGTTTTAAACAATGAACAAAGAAAAGAAATATAGAACGATGAGAGCAAGACAAATTAGTTTAGTTCATTTCATGGTTTTTTAGAAGTATCTAAAGTGCTTTCCAATTTCTAAAAAGACATTGGGAGGACTCTTAAACACGAATATTGAAGTAAAGGTTTAATATTAGCTCCTGGAAAATGAGGAAAATATGTTCTAGGGAGCCACTACTCTGTTTATGTATGCAAATGTGGAAAAGTATTCATCACACCTCTCAGCAGGAGTTGAGATAGGTTTCACTAAGATTTAGTGCTGACTTCTTCATAACCTTCTGGATGTGGAAAACACACTCACAAGGTATGAAAAGAGAAGTTTGTTTTGGAGGTTTTGTCTGTCTATGTGTTTAACATTTGCCTCTGTTACCCAGGGAGCAGAAAGGAATGATATATTTTTTCTATATTACAAAGGTCAGAGGCTTTAATGCACATCCAGTATAAAATGTGCTTTTAATTTTGCATGGATTTTAGATTCAAAAATGAAAAACAAGAGTTGCTGATAAAAATAACAAGCCAAACAATCTATTACAGTCTTGTAGAGCTGCATGCAATCCCTATGTCATTTCTACTGTTGTACACATAGCAACACAGAAAAAATACACTGCAAGTACTTTATTTCACTTGCAAAGTTGTTTCTATGTTAAAATATCAGGCTTAAATTAACTTTATATCAGTGCTCTTGAGCCTATGTTCATGGTTTTTTCATTAATATGTACCTCTATTGCTAATGAACAGTCATCCAATAGTCAAAAGATATGGCCAAATTGCTTTAACATGGACAAACCCACATTTTTTTCCAAGTTTTCGTTCTCGGAAACAGTTGGCTTAATCCAAATGAAATATTCAAAAATGCCAAGCCTGAGAAGCTTAATAAAGTTGTGATTATTTCAGTTCAATTTGATGACATTTTTAGGATTTTGAAAATGCAGTACAAAGCCAGAAGTGTCAGCTAATCTTAATATAGGCAAGGTTAGTGTTCCTGCCTAGAATAAATTGTATTTGCAATAAAATCTTATCAAGCTTAAGGAAATGATAAAACAGAAGAAAATTTGAAATAATGTAAGAAGAACTTTAGAAAGTTTGGTTTTCATATTGTTTGGTGAGATACATTATTTTGAAAGATGTTTCTGCCACACTGTGCACAACTTTTTGTTAATCTGCTAGTTTATTTTATAGGTAATTTGGAGTAAACTAAGCGTAAAACAAAGGCTAGCAATCAGATTGAGCTAAAGGACTCGATGCATTATTTTTGTTTCCTGAGACCAGTAATTTAAATCCAGGTAGCTACTATTGCCATAAAGGACTGGAAAAACATGCTTTCCACATGTTTGCAGCAGTAATGAAGGAGTACATCCATTTCATCAGAGGTAGCACAGGCATGCCTGGAGAGGGCAGGCAAAGGGGAAGGGTGCAGCTTTCATGGTGATATGTCTTGCTGCCGGATGATTTGGCAAGGAGAACTTTGCAAGGAAAAGGTGCCATGGTGGGATGTGCAGGGGGAGGAAGACTGTTGAAATGTGCTTCTTCATTAAGCTAAAATGAAAGTAGATATTAAGGAAAGAGTCTCAGACACAACTTGGTCCCCTGCCTTCTTTGGGAAAACAGAACTCTACCTGACCTTTTAGCTGTTTATCAAGTGGCAATCAAAGCTGAAAAGGAATAGGTTAGCCTCTGTAATTGCAGCCCATGGATTTTTTAATCTCTTTTCTAATGCCTCTAAACAGGCCTTGGGTGAAACTTATCTAGCACTGCTCCTAGTATGAGCAGAGACATGGAAGAGAAAACCGTGGGGAGTCAAGTCCAAAGAGAATTTGGATTTAGATGAAAGGTAGGCACCTCGACTCAACTTTGTTTACCTCCCTCTTAAATTGCTAGGGAATTTATTGTATTGGCATATTTTAGTTGGTCTTACTTTTTAACTGATGGAGTTTATTTTACCAAAGTTGACTATTGCACTATTACGTGTCTAGCCTTTCTCAGTAGCCAGTGGGAAGGGATAGAAGCCTTTAAAGGACAATTCATCCCACCTGTCTTGGGTACAATCTAGGGTCGGAAAAATGAGTGTTCAGAAACATGTCCCTCACTTTGGCACTCCCCACCCCTGAGAAGATGTGAAGACAATTAACTTCAGCTAAAAATATGCATTTGACAAGTGTAAAGCTATGTGAAAAGCATCTTCCAGAAATGTCTCCCTCTGGTCTCCTAAGCCAAAAAGGTTCATTGAAAAAAAAAAAAAGCCCAAACATCTTATTTTTCCAATGAAAAGAATGAACATTTTACCTAGGATAGGTAAGTAGCCCACTGTCTTCTAAATTTGAATGGACTATATTCATATTGAAAGTAAGGTTGCATTAGATGCAGTTTTACCAACCCCTGACAATACTAATCAAACTAGTACAGAAATGTTAGAAGCAAAAGAATGAAAGGATATTATTCAAAGCAGTAATACTGATAGTCTACTCACAGGGTCAAAATAAATCACTTCCTATTCATGATCACATTGGCAACCACTCCTCCTTGCTCTTGTACATCTTTCATTCGTACCTGACCTTGCACTACTGCAGGCCAGTATTTAGTTCACATGTAAGTTTGGTAACCATTTTCTGGACAGGTAGTTAGTAGAAAAAATAAAAGTAGAGATACAGGAAACAGTAGAGTGCTTCCTTGGATACCTCTTGGAACAATTTTTCCTGCATTACTCTGCCCTTTTCTGGACAGAAAGGGAGTTGTATAGCAGCTGCTGTCACTGGCAGCGGGTATTATTCATCCTTTACTTCTGCCAGACAGCCAGGAGGAAGGCAAGCAAAACAAAGCCCATGAGATAGCCTAAGAAAGTGACCTGCACTATTGTGATGAGCTCTGTAAAACACAGCAGTACTGGTGCTGCCGTGGGGTGAGAAGGCTGAATGCAGGGCACCTGGGGCTGCCTCCCACACCCATCACAGCGTTGGTCTGTCCTTGGCAAAACCACTGTTCAAATAAAGCTTTGAAGCAGAACTCTCCACCAAAATGCTAGCTTTCAGAATGAGACATTGAGGTTCAATTATTTTTCATTTCTGCCAGTGATTAGCAGCTTGTCCTAACAGAGATTTACTCTGAGAAATGCCACTGGTATATCACTGGCAGCATTTCTAAAAGGCTTCCTGCTCTCCCCCTTCCACCCGCAGGAAGCCCAGCTTTCCCTCTCCCCAGCCATCACTCCCACCCACCAGCACTCCTTGAGTTCGGTACATTCACTCCTTGGGAAACACCAGATGCACTGAAGGAGTCTTGACTCAGATCTTGTGAATCCAACAAATTCTCCGTCTGACAAAAGAGTCACGAGCAACTGAGGCTCCTCACAATCAAATATATAATTCTTCTTTAAAAGGAAGGTTCTTATTTTTCCCCTTTTCATTTTCCTTCTAGCATACCATAAATCATCCTTTGGAGAAATGCATGGTAGCTAATAAAATCAATTTTTGCAAGTGCTTCTGAATCCTTGTTGAAGCCAAGCTCTCACACAGCAGCATCTGTGAGTCATATTTTCTACCATCTGTGATTGGATAGGTGAATCTGTCTCATCCTGGCAGATCTGCAGACTGTTATAAATGCCATTGCTACCAGTCTGGACTATGTATCTGGATATGAAGCTATCAGTGCTCAAAACAAATTCACTCAGAACAAAAGCTGGTAGGCCATTTCCTTCTCAGCAACATTGCTGTATGAGCAAATCGAAATTATTCTGAAAACTTGTACACATGAAGACAGATCAAAGTCCTTACTTTCCACAGACCTTGCGGTCTGATCACTGGAGATATAAAATCTGTCTAAAGCTCTGGAATAAAGTTCCTTCTCATGGAAACTCTTGAAGATCTTCAAGAACTATCATAGGCTGTACTATCTGCCACAGTAGCTTCAACTGTTCATTTGGTTACTATTTCACAACCTTTTCTGGGGTTTTTTTTTCATTGCTTTCTAAAGCACATCCATTGTGCCCTGTAGGATCCTATCATCCACCACTTTGTGGGACCACCTGTCAATATGGCAATCAACAGTAATTAAAAATTAGGTTTGTTTTATAGAGTTAAGGCTAGGGAAAATTTTTGTTATTTCTTACCCTACTAGAAACCAACTCTGCAAATGTTTATGACATGGCCTTAAAGGTGAACTCCATTCTAAACCAGGAAGAAAGAGCCTTTTCTCCAGGATGCAACATTAATTTTGTACTGAGTTCCATAAATAGCTTTCCAGCATGGACTGAAGAGTTAATTTACTCCTGTTTTTTTTTCAGAATTAGTTTCTTTGTTACCAGGAACTTCACTTCTCTTTGTCAGAATAAAATATCTTTAACTTTAAAGCTACATTAGCTCAATCTTTGTGATTTGTTTATTTGTTTGTTGGGTTTTTAATTGAACTAACAGAAGCATAGCAAGGCTGGGAGTACTTTTGCATTTACTCATAGGTTTTGATAGAAATATATATATCTTCTTTTTAATTTAAAATGTAGGGGTTTTTTTCAGTTTAAGAAGGCAATTCTGGTTTCTCTTATGCAGATCAACCCTTTCTAGTCTAGCTGACAGATCTGTCCCTTGCCTTCTGGCACTAGCTGGATAAACACTTAATGTTATTAATTAACTTTTTTTTCAGTTGTCTCTTCCTCAGACTACTGGGATGGAATCTGTAGAGAGAAACTCTCTTTAAAGGATCCCTCTGTGAAGCTTCCTAGACCTTATTCAATTAAATGAATATCACTGACATCAATTATAAAAGCCCTCAGAAATCTGAAACCAAATATTCCTCTCCCTGGCACAAAGAGAAATCATGCTGATCGGAGTCCTCCCTCTGAACTGGAGGCGAAAGAGAGAAAATAGAGTTTGTGGGAAAAAAATGCCCAAGTCTGTGAGGCTGGGAAAGAGACCATAAAACCGGCCCTGAACTTGCCTTCAGGATACTCTCTCCATTGCATAAATCACCCTTTCAAGTGGCTCAGACATCTTGGGTTGCTCCCCTACATTAAGTGGGTTGGCACAAGTGGGATGGTGCCATGAGGGTGGTGATGCAGTCAGTGGTAGGTGGGTGAACTTTACCATATGTGGGCTGAGGGAGATTCTATCTTAGAGTTATTAAAGCCATTAATATTTTAGAGAACAATGGTGTAATACATTCTTAATTTCTATTGTGTAATGGAATGAGAAAAAAAGGACTATTGAAAACACATTATGCATTGTTCCCAATAACTCCACAATGTTTTTTTCAACAGCTATTATGAGTATTTCCTATAATAGATTCTATGATTAGTATTGGGAACACTTCAAGCTGCAATTACATTAGCTTTAATGACTGAATGCTAACATTTTAAAAAACATCTGTCATAGTTGTAAGATTTTTTGACCAGTAAGTCACTGGGAGTAAAATGCTAAGTTTTACTCTCTTGGAAGCATTTTTATGCATTTGATGGAAGATTCGTATATCTACTTATAAATTTAAAAAACCATTTCTGTTTCCCATGAGGATCTACTGTGACACCTGTAGTCTAAGAACTTGTTTTTTACTGCTTTCCAGGATAGTGAAGAGTGTGGCACCCTGACAATAATGGACAATTGGATATGATCGACAAGCTTGGTTTTGAAAATTCAATAGCTACAATCACTAGCCCGACAAATTTCTAAAACGTGTCTTTCTTGCTGACTCCTGTTTAGGATAACTGCATCATTGGGCAGACTCATCCTCTCAACAATGGTATTGCAAATGGGCATGTGTTGACTCCATGCCTTGCTGCCAGGAGAAGCAGCTTCTGATTAGAAGACACCTTTTCTCTTTTCCAACTTGTATAAAAGAAAGTGGGAACATCCTAGTGGTAATGGTCCCTAGGGGAAGCAGAAGATAGAAGCTTTACAGAGGTTAGGGAAGGAGATGCATTCAGTGATGGGTTAAAAAAAAACCCTCACTTTTGAAAGTCTGAGCCTCAGTTATGACTGCAATGCACTAGAGAACTGGGGAGGTGACTGTTTTGCTAAGATTGTTAATCCAACTATAACGAGCACACAGAGTGATATAACACGGCTACCTTTCAAAAATCTTTTGAAAGGACAAAAATAAAAAACATTCTAGTCTAAAAATGGCACCAAGAAATCCAACATGACTGCATTAGAACCAACCATTTTTGCTGGTGTTTTGGAGAACAGTCATAGAAACAAAACTCAACATTGTGTTAACTTCTGCTCACTACCAAAAGTAGAGCAAAACTTGCTGCCTTGAGAGAACTGAATATCCCATCAACACAGCAGGTCAAATTCACCATTGGGAGAAATGCACGTGTTGAGTCCAAGATCACAAGGGCCATAAGGATAAAGGAATTTCCCTGAGAGACGAGAATTCTCATCTTTAGTGTTAAAAGGATACCCAATCTTCTGGAAAAAAATAAAGGTGCACAAAGGATTTGAATGTTCTGGAAGAAATATTCTGATTTTGTTTGAGATAACATTAAAATACCTAGACTTTAATATTTTCCTTAATGAAAAATTCTGTGGGAAATCATACTACATCGTTACCAAATAGCTGGGAACATCAATGCACTTGATTACATTTACAACCCAATTTCAAGCTATTCAAGAATAAATTGCTTCATACTGTATAGCGACATGTTCTTTATTTCTCTGTCATCCAATAGTCTCATAATACATAGAAATTATGGTTGTAGCACCATTTATGAACACTTATATTTCACATAGAGTTTTCGTTGTTTTTGTCACTACTGAGGTTTAGCCTTATCAAACTGTACCATGCAGAAATTTCCATGCATAAATTACTTCAAAGGAAGATTTTTCTCCTAGATGTACAGTTCATTAGCTCAGCTTCTTTCTGTGACATGAGCTTGAGATTTACCTCCACGTTCCATATTTATATGAATGTAAATTTTAGAAAAGTGATTCCTATTGTTCCTTGGTTGGCATTTTAGTTGATCAGTTCTTATGAAAACCAGGATGCTTATTTTACACCTAAATTTAAATTCTAAGATTACATTTACTATTTTTGAAGCTTTGGGCTTAAAATTTATAGTTGTAGCTATTTGGGGGAAAAAAATAAAAATAATTTGGTTTCCACTTACATCACTTCAGGAAGTACTGTATCTGTATATTAATAACCCATGAAGCCATACCTGAATAATGTACACTGCACTGTAAGTACTATAGATTACTCGGTCCAGTGATAAATATTCATAATGAAAAAAAATCTTAAGCAAATTTCAAACTGCTGTCTTCTTTCTTACTGTCAAAGACTGAACAATAACACTGAACATTTCTTTAGGTATCCATATGCTGGTTCATTTTCAGCAGATGGTCCCTAATAGATTGTTGTACTGTTGGTATGGTTACCCAAAGCAAATTTTTGGATCCTGACACATCTCTTCAGACTTATGATCTCACATATATATTTAGTAGAATAAAAGTGTATCCTAGGGGAAATCCATCATATAACTTTTTGTTAGACACAAAAAAGGTATATCTAGATTGAACAAAAATGTCCTGGAAAGGCATAAATATTTAGTCTGAAAACTGAACTGAAAAAATATTTTATAACATTAGTTACAGAAAGCACTGATAAGACAATACAAACTACATTTAAGATAATAGAGAACTATGTCTACATAGGATTTAAGTGAATAAATGAGACATTGCCTGTGAGGTTCTGACCTAAACCCTCTGTCAGTGTAACTTGGAGAACTTTGCTTCATTTATTTTTAAATGATTAAGATAATGGGTAACTTTTTTTAAACCTCTTCAGGACCTTTGTGGGAAAAATTATAGATTTTAATAAATTCTAAGTTCCATAGGTGTCTTGAAAATCTTACAGAAAAGTTTATAATTAGAGATTACACTAATTCTATGAACTTTCTCACAGAGGTTTTTAACTGAGGGATGGGGATAGCAGTCAACAGGGACAAGTTGAGAAAAGGCAGCCACACATAAGCCCGCAACTGTGTAGCCTGCAGCTGCTTTCTTCACTCTGTTTTTCCTCCCGAGGGACACAGTGCAATTGCAGGAACTGACAGCTTCCCTGTAGCTGGCACCATGCAGGATGGGAGCACACAGCCAGCTGCTGCCCACCCCGACCTGGGGAATGAGGACTGGGGGCTGCTCAAAGTAGCCCACGTGTCCTGATCCCCAGGAAGAGCCTGGATGTTCTCTTACGCCTTCCAGTTTTCCATGAGCCTGTTTATGAACCATTAAACATACAAATTATGGAGGTGGGGTGGTCAGATTTTTGTTAAAAATGGAGTGTGAAGGCAATGAGTTAAATGTTTGAGAATTCCTGCGCCGCTTCACTCAGGTAATAAATTTGCTTCTCAGAAACAACAAAACAAAAGAATAATTTCTGGAAACTATGCTCAGAGAGATTTCTAAAGCATAACAAATTATTCTGGAAAGTAATTATTTTTCTTTCTTTGGCACTTAAATCTCTTATACATGAGACCACCTTTCTCAAAACTCCTACTGCCTTTTTCATTATGCACCTTTTCAGGTTTAAGTGAAAAAGAATGCAACATAAAACTGTCTCTTTTATTACACAGTCCTACTGCATGCCCAGAGCAGACTCATTGTGTTTTACTCTGTGACAGTGGCATCCTATAGAAAACTAAGGCTTCACTGGTGTCCTAATAATTCACACCAGGGCAGAAATGTACATTGTAGAAATCCTAGGAAGCTGTAGTTTTTCAATTATTGACTTTTTAGCCACAACATAAAACATTTAACGTTTTCGTGAGCCCATTCTTCATAAAGAAAATGGAAAGAGAATTCAATTATAGAGAGAGCTGCACGCATCAGCAAGAGGAGCCTTCACATCTTTGCACACCTCATCAGCTTGAACTAAAAGAGTCACTAGTAGCTATAAGGAGCTGTGCAAGTGCATAATAGGAAGACAAGGCACATATTTTGCCTGTAGGTTTTATAGATACATAGCAATAGAAAAAAGAACAGTGAAATTCCGAAATCCTGTGTTCAGGTTTTATGCTCTGCCCACACTTGTGCAACCATTTCATTCCAGCCATTCAGCCAGTCCTAATTTCAAATTTTTCCTTGCCTCTTCTTTCTCATTCCTACAGTCCTTTCTCAGACTATGTGTCTATTTATCAGGCCTCCCATTCTGCCTCTGAATGTCGATCTTAATCTAATTTTAAACCAGACCTGGTCCCTCAATTACAGTTTGCCACTTAAATACCACGTTCAGGCTCTACATTCCATCATACTCAGGTTTCTTGATCACTTCTTACAGATCTTCCTGTCTTTGCCATCTTTCAAACTTAGTTTCCAGGAGAATTTTAATCCAAGTTCAGTCTCCCTCTTCAACACTGTCTCCCGATATATAATCCCAAGGTTTTCCTTATTTATTTTGAATCTGGACAGGCTTCCATTTGAAGTCCTTAGCAGCAAACCTGATTTCCCCTCTTCAGTCTCTTTCCTGCTCCCAACCTCTTGGTCCTGAAGTTCCCTTGCACTGCCAGCCTCCCTCCCCCATTCTAGTGTCAACAACGCAGTCTGTACAATCTCCTACCCATCTTTGCAAGGCATGAAGACCACAGCTCTCTTTAGTAGTCTTTTAAGGACCTAGTAGGCCAAATGTATGAAAATAAGTTTGCCAGATGGCAGTCTGACAGGAGTAGCTAAGTCAGGTTAGATTTCTCTGTTGTGGTTGGTTGTAGCTTTCTTACCCTGTGATAGTACCAATAGAGAGAAAAGCTTATGAACTATCATGAAGGAGTATGGCAAATGTTGGCAAAACTATAGCAGCACAAACCTCAAGAAAAGAGGCTGTTTTACATCCCTTGTGTCGTTATATAATTCTGTATTTACCTTGTAACAACTTTGTCAACATAAAGACATATGCCACCAGAAGTTTACAGCAACAGTAATAACTGAGTACAATGACAATATTTTCAGTGAAAATTGAAGACAAAACATCCCTTCTCTGATGCCACAGTTGAAGAATTAAGTCCAAGTAGACAAAGCCAGAAATTTTCTGCTAAGACAAGCTTATCATAGCAGTGTCAAAGGAGATCTATTATACTTTCAAATACAACAAATGCAACAAAGCAACATTGTGGCCTAGATCATCTTCTTGCTTTATTGTAGCCATCTGCAAATGGCCAAATGCTTGTCTGTGTAGGAGAAGAATATATAAAACTTATGGAGGCTTAAAATACTACTGCTTTGAATTTCTTACTATTCTGGTATTTATCAAAAGTGGATGGGCTTTATTTGGCATGCAGGAGTTGTGCAGGAGCAGTCACTGTGCAGGACTGCTTCAACACCCCCGAAAATCCATGATAGTGCAGATCCCATCAAAACAGACAGCTTCTCACCCTTCTAAATTTACCAGAAGGGTTGGCTTCTGTGAACTGTTCAGATAGCTAAAGCTTCCCCAGGACACCACATGCTCTCATGCCACTGATATTGTCCTCTATCTCCTCTTATACACTGCCAGCCCTCCTGATGCCAAGGGAAACATAAAAACAGTCCCCATCTCTCTCTGAGCAGCAAATATTCTGCTGCCCAAACCAACATCTCAAAACCAGAATTGCATCTCAATTATAACTGTTACAGTTATTTTTAATACAAATTCTATTCTACTTTCCATTATCTCCACTAACCTCTTCAAAACTCAAAAATAATTTATTTCCCCCTACTGATTTTGTCATTTCCATTTGACAAAAATTGATTCCCTTGCATCCATCTGTTTCAGATCAAGTTAAAATTAATGTATTTTTAATTTGTTTCCTTTGAGCCCTAGCAAGATCAAAGATGGATAAGAGAGCTCTGGGAATTTTGCAAAATTTGTCCTTAGTAGTCTGATAGCAGAAGTATATTCTGAATTTTATTGTTTATTATTTTCCAATAGCAGAGGCATGAATGTACAAATGGGTAAAAATAAAATAGATTTCTGAAAGTTTTACAAACAGCAGTTAACAAGAATCTTCAACTAATTCAAGACACTCTAACTCATTTAGTTTCACTCTTGCAGAAATAAAATGGAGTATATTATTATTATTTAAAATTATCTGTGTTTTCTCACAGTGAGACAGCTATCCACTCATCTCTTCAACAAGCCACGTTGTACACTTAAGATAAGTGTACAATAAATGTACAGAAGCAAGCTTGCCCTATCTGATGAAGATAAATAGATTCACTCATCATTTTCTTCTCTCCCTTACCTAATACCCACTTTCAAGAAATGAATTAACCAATATTTTCAAAAGCCACACAGAGAATCTTCTTCTCTGTAAAGAAATTTCACTGCTGGGAAACATTTTCCTGATAAAAATATAGAGAATGACAGGCAAAGGTGGTATGCCTAAAGGTCATACAGATTTTACTGTCATACTTATATATAGGTAGTAACTGAAGTGATCACAAATGAGTAGGATCCACAGTACTTAAATAATTTTGGAACTTTGTACTCCTTGGATTGTAATGCCAGTCTGCTCTGTCATGGCACAACTAATTCAAAAAATATTAATGTGTTTTTTCATGAAGCACTGTCTTTGTGCATTTGTCAGTTTAAATACTGTTTGTGAAAATTTCTATTTTCTGTGCATAGATAGAAAATACTTTGCCTGTAAACTACATCTGCAGAAAATGGAAATGTCATTCTTGTAAGTCTTAAGTAAAGAATGCCATGTTTTTCAGACAGCTCCTAAAAATGGTTTTATCTGTCCTAGCAAATCAAAACCAGAAAATGTGTGACTAGTAAACACTTATTATGGATAGCTGATTTGTTTTGCATTAAGAAAAGTGTTGCATGTTATGATTCATGCTTGTGATTTGGACTGAGATATCCAAAGAAAGCATTCTTTAAAGTTTACAGAAAAAAATACATTATTTACTTAATTTCAGAATTTTGATTCCCTAATAGCCTTGGCATTTCCATTATCACTCAGAGCAAAGCACCTAATTGTTCAGCATCCAGATGTCTGAAAGTTTCTCTCTCTTATACTGGTCAGTGTCTTTTTAACTGATCTTAAATAATTTTTAACATCCAGCTAGGCATAGACAGTTGCAATTTGCAGTTGCTGGTGGGCCCCTTGAAGAACAGGGGCAATACAGAATTTGAGGACTATGTTTAATTAACAGACAGTGAAATTTAATATTGAGTAGCAACTTGAAGATCTAAGATGAAAAGTTTAGAAAAATTGAAGGAAAATCTTAGTGACAGTCCATTGCAGTACCTGGTCATTCCAATTTGAAATAGTATGTATTGCGGAAATTATAAAATTCTGAGGATAATAAAGGTTATTAAGTAAATGTTTTTATGTAGTTTTTATATGTTGTGTATGCTATATGTTATATGTTTTATATGTTGTGTAAATTCATTAATTTACAAAGATTTCTATCAATATAGCTGAAAACACATTTGAAATATAAAATGTAATTTTCAGGAAGGTAAAATACTGGCTACTGGTCAAAAAACTTTAATATAGGAAGTGTAAGATCTCTGACAGATACATTTATAGGAGACTGGTAGTATGAACTGTGTATTACAGTGGGCTCTTTGCTCAGGTGCAGAAAGGGAGGTTTCCAGTTCACTCCACCCACAGTATCCTGGTTTTGGTTTAAATTTTTTTTAAGGTATTTTGTATTAACTCTTTATTATTTTTTACAACAAATACTATTTGGGATTTAATTAAATATTTGAGCAAAGGATAGAATGATAGAATAGTAGGGGGAAGTACTAGGTGGTTGTGCTTTTGGGGTGCCAGAGTGCTAGATCCAGTTCCAGATATGGTATGTAATTCCTTAATAATCTCAGACATAAATCCTCTTAGAAACTCAGTTAAGTCTCTCCCTGTCTGTCTAAAGTCCATTCCTTTTAAGGGAATGATGTATCTCATTGTGACAGACTCCATACATGTTGCAATTAGTAGGAAAAAACAACACAGTGTTAAAACAAATTTAATAACAGGGCTTTTCCAAGACCACACACAGAGGGAAACAGAGGAATCTGATGAGGTTTTGGAATACTGTTCTACTTATTTTGGCTATATATGACTCTTTATTGGTTATTAGAATAAAACTATTCAGATGCACATAGGAACTGCATTTGGAATTTCAGCTCACTCTATAATAATATTAATTTTGTTTTTCTGTTTCATGCACATTTCTCCTAATGTTCTTTCCATCAAAATGATTTCTATTCACCATTTTTCCAAATTTTAAATAAAACCATCTGATTCAAAGTACTTTGTGTATGAAAAGAAGCTCCATGGGAAAAATATCAAATGAACAACACATACATGAAGTGCTGCACTACTTGCAAGCTGAGCCTAATTCTTTACAGAAAATGTGCTATACCAAAAATGACAGAGACAACTATTGTGGTTCAATTCTGATCAGTTTTAAACTTATGTAATTTCAATCAAAATTAGAAATAGAAAACTGTATAAACAGCACTTTCTCTGCATGTAATACCTGTATCTCAGACAGGCAGAATCAAAAAACATTTCATAACAGCTGTGAATCTACCAGAAGGAGACCTCTGGATGCTGAAGCAACATACTAAGTGTGAGTGGGGATCCAAATTCACTTTGACATTTTATAGCCACCTCCACTATCCACGTCTCATTATAAAGATTGAAGGACTGATGGTCGACTCCAGCTCTCAGAGACTAAACAGGAAACCAAAAAGCCCAGTATCAAACCATGCAGGATCTATGAATGTGACAAATGAGCAGGGTCAGCACAGCTATGGCCATCCAGGAAAGGTAGCAAAACAATTAGAAAATTATATTAGCAGGGCAACAAGAAAAGAGTCTATTTCCCCTCACCTTTTTCTTCATTTTTACATTTTTGAAAATTGCATGAACTCTCCATGTTTTTGCAAACATTGCTCCAAATGCAGTTGTGTATCCCACTGTAAGAATCCATGTTCGGACCTAAAAGTGTATATACATGAAAAAAGACAAAGTTATTTTGATATAATTTCAGCCAACTTGTTTCTCAAGACCTTGAGAAAAAAATATCCTAAAAACTTCACAAAAATGTGGATATTTCAGGATTTCTCAGTCATTGCTTTTTTACTCCTCTGTCCATGACCTCTCCAACTAAAACAAATTTAGATGCTGAATTAACAATCTCTTTCATATACAAAAACATAAATATCTTACAATATTCTGCATTTTTGTTCACTTTTATTGTATTTGCAGATACAGGAAAGAACCAGTGGAGGAACTCAAGAGACAACCTATAAGAAACACTCGGAGCTAATATTAACAGCAAATTTTGAACAGAAATGAACAGAGAAATAGAGATGTTATTCAGACTAAACAAGAAAAAATTGTAGTACATGAGGTATGCTTCACTCAGTGACAAAACTGAGCATTCTGGAAAGAGAAGAAAAACAGACTTTAAATTATCATATAGGGGAAAATGGCAAAACAGGAACATAGTCTTGGTGAGCAAGCCTTGGGGACAAGACCTGAACCAATAATAATACCTGCAAATGGGACCTAATTAAAAAGAAATGGTGAACTTGCATAGAGCAATGGAGTAATAGGACCCTGAGCTGGCCACAACTTTGATGAAGACCTGTCTAGACATTTTCCTCATAGTGAACTTCCCAGAGAAAAACAGAAGAATGTAAAACTAAAATAGAATTTATGTCTTTAGCACAAAAATGAGAATAATTTTTTTTTTTAATAGAAAAGCTTCAAATTGACCAAGAAAGACAGAACATAGATTAAAAAAGCTTTTCCTGCAATTCCCAACCTGCCCATAGCATCTTGTACAAAGGCCCTTGCTTTTAGACTTGGTTTGAGCTAAGACAGTGACTTTCAGAGTTGTATTAAGCTCTGCACAGCCCTCTCTAATTCCTTGGAAGTTTCTGTTTTCACTACCCAGTTTGGCTGTTTGAGAGCTTTTTCTCCCCAAGCAGGCCATTTTCTTCCCCGAAGATGGATCAGAGACTAGAGGGTGTAGCAGGTGGAAGACCGTGCGAGAGGCACAGCGTGGAGCAGGAAGCCAATAGTTGAATCTGCAATCCTGAGAAATCACAAGGTGGAAGAGGTGGAAGAATCTCACCCTCCTTCTAAAGACTCTACATGGACCAGCTGACAAAAAGGGAGACTGTGTGAAAGTGAACAAAGAAGTAAAACACTGATGTACCTTGCAGATGAAAACTCGGGGAGAGACAATGGCTAAATACGGGGAAGGGAAAGATAGAAAAAGGGAAAACCAGCCTTCTATCGGCCATGCTGGCCATGCACGCTTGGCCAGTAGAGCTGTTTCACGATATAAAAAAACAATCTCATTCAGAGAAACCAGGACATTCTGAGAAATTATTTGGAAAATAATCTTTAGAGGACTTAAAGGCAATGCTTTTCATTGGAAACCAGCCTAGTTTCACATCTAACTTCTGGAGAGTTTGGGATTTTTTATTTGTAATTTCAGAATATGCATCTTGATGAGAAAGTAGGTGTTCTAGTAGGATTCAAAACTTGACATCTAAGATAATTAGGTATAATTTAAATATTTAATATCTAAATACGTGCTATCTTGGTTTTGCCTTTCCAAACTTTTTCAGAATTTCCATTTTTGTATTCAAAACATGACCTTTTCCCTTCAAATTTTCTGTGGAAAAGAAATTCTGATTTTCAGTAAGTATTAGTGACTAGGTTTCAAGGCAGGGAAAAGAAAAAAAAGACATTAAAAAACTATTGATAAAGCAATAAGAGACATAAAATTACTGCACTTCGTTAAATAAGTAAGATACATGTGGTCCAAGATGGTGAGTTAGTGACAGAAAATTTATTCTTCACTATGAGGGTAGTGAGGCACTGGAACAGGTTGCCTAAAGTTGTGGGTGTCCCATCTCTGGACGTGTTAAAGACCAGGCTGGATTTGGCTTTGAGCAACCTGGTCTAATGTGTGGCATCCTTGTCCATGGCTGTGGAATTGGAACTAGATGACATTTAAGGTCCCTTCTGACCCAAACCATTCTAGGACTCTATGAAAAGTACATACAGAACCAGCATCCTGAGTCTTTAGGAAATTCTGGGTTTGTGTATAGAAGATATTTGTATGCATATATTAACATCTTAGTGGCATCTAATATTTATCTGTTGCATTGCTGATACTGACCCTGAATGTAGAGTTCACTGATTGCTGGTTAATCTTACTATTAATAAACTTATATTAGTAAAGCAATTGTGATTAGATTCAAACTACAAGTTTTACCACTTTGTGACATTCTTGAATATGATATTGAAAAAAACCCACTAACTAAAAAAAAAAGAAAAAAAAAAGAAGAAGGAATAGATATTTAGGTCAGCAAAGTATTATTTTTAACTTCACTACTTCTCAAGTCTTTGCTCATTAACTACTATCATACATTATACTTCAGTAAAAACACAGATCAGCTCTGAGGGATTTAAAAAATACGTTTCATGTCAACATCTTCATACCAGCCAGTTACATCTTTTTTTGACTTCACATCAATAACCATACTTAGCATTCAATCTTTTTGCTGCTATTAATAAGTATTCAGCTCTTTTGTGTGCAGTTTAGTGGTATATTTGGCAAACAGATACATAGTATTTTCATGTCTCTAATAAGATTCTGTTTTGTTCTCACTGAAACCATAATTGTTTCTTGGGAATAGTAATAAATTCAATTATGTTCATAATATGTTTCTAACTCAATATTGAGAAAAATGTTATTTCTAGCATGTTTGATTAAAAAAGTTTTGTGTATTCCTGACCGGGATTGTGCACATTACTACTGTCTGTATCAGAAACATTACATTTAAAATATACCAGGATTTTGGCAAAATGAGATCACTGTTGCTAAGACAGAGATGGTAATTTTCAGATGAAAATAAATTTTTAATTTTGGAGAAAATGACTTCGAATTTGTCTGCTATAATTCATTAATACAGCTGGCAAAATGAAAAATTTAGAAAACAGTAAAAGCCTCTGAAATTCATATATCTGCTCATTTATATTCTAAAATGTATTATACCCTAAAATCCCACTCATTTGAAAGAACATGATAAAAATATCAGTAATTGAAGAGCATGACCATGATGTTATACAATTGGTCAGTAATTCTCTCATGTTATTCTCTCTTGATTTGTTTCAACAGAAGAAGCCAAAGAAGAGAACCCTTCTACCTCCAGTACCTGTCAAATGAGTGGGAAAGATGTCTCTTCAGCAGATGAGAACTTGCAATCAAATCCCCATTCCAAACTAGACACAAAACTTGAAAACATTCTTTTTTTCTTATCTTAAATGATTGCATCACTACAAAATTCCTGATGCCTTGAGTTATCTTAGGGTACACTTTCAATTTTCTGCTTATACTTCTTGGTTACTTCTTTTTTTTTTTTTAATAAGATGTGTTGACTGCTTGAATATCTCTTAGAAATATGTTGTTTTCTATAATTCAAATAAAACATGCATGTGTCAAAGGAAATTTTATTATTTGGTATGCAACAATCAAGTATTCTCATACAGACAGTAAAATGCAGTTTCCTAGGTCTCTTTTTTAATACATACAACACTATTTTGGTTTAGGGTCTATTTTTGAAAATACCATGTAGGAATTTGTGCTTTTTATAAATTACTTGATAGAAGCTCTAATAGACGCATTACTTGTGACAACTAAAAAAACTAGAACTCATTTTTCTGATGGATAACACAGTTGACAAACACTAAACACTGAAAGTGTCTCCATAAAGAGAAAGATATTTCTGATAATGTTCCAGGCTTGAAACAGATATGACTTTTATTTGAAACAAATGAAACTCTATCTTTGTCAAATATTAATCTTTAAACAAATATTGTAAGGTTCAGCTAAAGAGTCACTGCATTTATGAAAAAGATGCTCCTTATATCTTGTAGGTGCATTACTTTTTATTTTCCTTTAGCAGTAAAAAACCTGTGGTTTTAACCTATCTGTAAGGTGCTAAACACCTTTTATTTTTTCAAGTAACACTATTCCTCTGTCACATAATAAGCACTGATAGTTTAACAATCTTATATAAAATTACTTCAATATCAATCCTATTTCCTCTCAACCTTGAGCTTTAGCTGGATAGTCTACGTTTGCTGCTATTTGATATCTTCACACACATCTATCTGCACCTTTCCCATAATCTTGTCATGTGAAAGGTGATGTGGTTACTATTTATATGCCTGTGCAACAGACATAAAATTTACTTGATATTACCACTCATTATTAATTAAAGTAGCCATCTAATTGTGAATAATGTGTTAGTAAGGGGAAATTAGTAAGTGGTGAAAGTACCAGAAACACTCTGAACAAAGAAGCAAAAGTCTCCGTCTATATATTCTAAGAATGAAGCTTATAAACAAAATCACTATTTTAGGTACTGCTAACTCTCAGATAAACAACATGGTTTGAATTTCTTTTAAATAATTTATTTTAATGTAATTACAATTCTACATAACATTATAAAATAAGGTTAACTTGGAAAATGAACTGCATTAATGAAAAGTTAAAACTCATTCTTCAGGATAGTCCATTATTTCCCTATATTTGACCACCACTGCTTTTGCATTCAGAAAACCACACAGTTATGATCTGGCAAGGAATACCTGGGAAGGTATAAAGTTCATGAAAGATGTAATAGCAATTTAAAATGTTGTTGATCAAGGAAGTGATGCATTTTACTGAAAATTTAAATAGAAAGAAAAAAATATAATGACCTGAACTGAATACACTACACAATCTCTTTCTTCACGTTCCAGCTCTGTTCATGCTGTGTTAATCCAGTTTGCCAATATCAAGCAAAAAAAGAAGATAGGATTAAAGAGTCAGAATGAAGAATAAAGAACCCCAAATATCAGCACAAAGAACCTTCATGTGTTGAGTCAAAAGCTACAAACTTATCATTTCCTTAGATGACCATTTTTCTTTTAATAACAGTTATTCTGTGATAGTGAATGTGATAGTGAAACTCACTGGTTCTTCAAGATCTCCTTCTTCAGTTAGTAAAACATTTAAATTATGTTTCTGCAGAAGAATCACTCAGATTTAAGATTCCTGAAAACTAGATGTTAATTTTAATTTTTTTTTTAAATAAAAACTTGCAAATCTTTCTTTTGTAGGACTTGACACTCCACTCTGCAGCTTAGTTTATGAGACTCAAACTGATTCACTTAGGGAATATAAATAATGAGACAGTTCTACACACTCCCCAGGTGGAAGCTTCAGTGCCCACAGGGTTAGGCTGCAGCTGCACATTGCTGCTGAGCAGCTTGGTGGCATCTCAGTACTAGATTCATGCACTTAAAGGGGGCAAACCATGTGAGAATAAACCATGCTGTGGGTTTAGCCCTGGAGAGTAGAATTGTCTTTAAGTGGACAATTTCATTGATTTCTGTGGACTACTCATGAGTTGAAAATTAAGCACCTTCTATTTTTCTTGGAAAACTGGGGACAAAAAGGATAATTATGATGAACAAATGTGTCATCTCAACAAATTTTCACTGGGTCATGATCCTGTTTCTATTAACCATGGCAAAATTGCCAGTGTGAGCATAAGCAGACCCCAAAGAATGAGTTCATCCCTTTGAATTATACTTTTCTCATTGTTATCACACATTTTTGACAAATTTTTATGACTTTTAACTCATTTTTCAGAATTTGTGTGGCACCGGCACAGATTCCTGTAAAACGTAAGTGGCAATAATATTAGAGAATTGAATCCCGCTGTTTTCACATAAATTAAATACAGTGGTTCATCGCATGCTGTGAGATCTCCTGTTGTGATTTCTTAATATACTTTAGATCATTTTTCAGAGTAAATCTATGGGAAGCGTAAAAGATGTTATCATTTCTCCTGTTTCTATATGGAGGCTTTAAGATCTGTCTGCTGTCCCACTGAAGGAGAGGCAAAATATTCTAAAAATATTACCTTAATAAATCTCTGGCAAGGTTGTGGTGTATTTGCTTCAGCATATGACATAATTTTGTTTCTAGGATCTATTCAGCCTCATAACTTTTGTCTGTACTCTTTTTTCTACCCTCAAGAAAATGCCATTTACTAAAATAGAAGCTGATCAGGCTCATGTTAAACTCAGTCACAGAATTGCCATTGAATTAAATAGGAGTGAGATCAGTCTCAGACTGAACGACAGTGAGGACAATTATGGAAGTGATTATACAGAAAAGGGAAATTAAAATTAACAGCTAAACAATTAAGTAGGAAATAAACTGAAGAATACACACAAAATTAGAAAGGCCAGATGAAAAACACAAACAAAGGCTCTGGTTTCCAGAGACAAAGAAATAGATTAGAGGTCTAAATCCTTTTGCAGTTCAATAGAAGTTGAGTGTCTGTTCGATTTTTTTTTTTAATTCCTGTCCAAAACTAAACAATTTGAGGAAAAGGGTTAGGCAAATATAAAGTCTAAAGACAGGGAACATATTCCTACCCCAAAAAACCCCCTAACCCAACAACAACAACAAAAACCCAACAAAAAACCTTGGGCAAAACCTGAAGAGCATAAAGGACATGAATAAGGAAGACATAATCAACTACTATCCAAATATCAAGGCCAGATGCTATTTGGTAGCACAGGGTCTAGTACAAGTGACTCTTGCCCACAGAGAAAACCCCAGTTTTGAGGCGCCACTGCCCAGATGTTTTCTTTTCAGTCAGTTGCCTCAAAATTGGCTAAACAGAGAAAACTCAAAGTGACAAGCGAATACAAAGAAGAAGTAAATAAATAGACAGAACGTTCATACATCTTCTCCTTCTCCCTGCTTTACCATCAGAGGAAAGTCCCTTCTTGTAGAGCTGCTCTCAGACAGCTTTCAGAGTTTTAGCAAGTTGCCAACCATCACTCACCCTGCAGCCTGCTTCCATCCCTAGGAACCCATTCCGTAACATCTCACAACTGTCTTTTCCTGGCTGTTCTTCACTGAAGTATATCAGTCTCTGTTTGATGTGTTCTTCAGGATGTGTCTCCACTGTTATATCACCCTGAAATTCTCACCTTGCATAAGGTCAGGGTTTCCCAAGAAAAGGTGCAATGTGGACCATGGAGTTCAACCTTGCCAAGCTGTTCTCTCAGCATGGCAGACATAAGACTATAAAAAAACAGTAAAAAAGAACAAAACCTGCCTTTCATGTTGCTACAAGACACAAAATCAAAGGTGTTCATGATCCATAATTAAGAATAATGCTAATTGAAAACTCTAAGTGCTTCTGAATACCTGGATACATTTAAAGGTCACATTTTAAAGTACACCTTTGAGAAGATATAAGATCTACAACATCTACTGTAGCCATGAATGTACATGTTCTCAAGATGTTTTACTGAGAAAAACACAGGTTCTGGGTAGCCCCACATGCACCCTGCACTAGGGAGCTGGACTTTTATCAATGGTCTCACAAAGTGATATCTGTACTGTCTCCTTCTCCCTTTCTGTCTCTCCATCCCACACCACTGCTTGTTTTCTTCTGTCTGCTCTTCTTTCTGTACAAAGTCTGTTTCCAAAAGCTTGCATTTGCCATGAGGCTGAGAGCAACGAAGTGAAACCTTAGAGCCTGAACACAGCCTGGGATTGATGAGGACACCACTGAACACCAAAGGCGTGTAAAAACCTTCATGCACTTGTTTACTTTATCTAAGCCAAAACACTGAGTGGGCTCAGTGAGATCACCAGGAATCACAGAACATCTGCCTGGCTTTGGCAACTCGCATAAACTATGCTAACTAATGATATAAACAAGATAAAGCATGCTTAATTTTGATGTCTATGTAAACTGCAAGATGTAGATCCTCTAATATGTTATGTGACACCTTTGCAGAATTCTGGAGTGTAAAGGATATTGGAAGGCAACGTTTATCTCTAGAATAAGTATCTCCTAGAACAGCATTAATTCTATACTGAGTTATTCAAACCAGATTTTTTGCCCCTTCCCAATCATTGAAATGACCCAGTGCAGCAGAGTCTTTAGGAGAAAGTCCTGCTACACATCAGAACTACCAAGACTGAGGAGAAGAAGAGCTGTCCAGTCTGCTACTGCCTAAGGCACTCAACCTTTCTTTGTGGAACCATGGGTGTTTGAGTGCAACGTGGAGTACTTAACACATCTTCAGCCCTAAATTAATAATCAGATTTATTTATTTGAGAAAGATGCATAACAGAGAAGACTATGGTCCTCCTCAGGACTGCAGTAATCTTTCATTCCACAGCAGTTCAACCTGCAAAGACATTACTCATCTTAAATGTAAATCATGAAATTCTCAGTGAAATGTAATACATAAGTCTAAACGTTATGATCTTATCTAATATTCTCTCTATTTTAAGTATCTGTATTTAGTGTGTCACCTTAAACTCTATTCATAGGATATGCCACTAGCATTGCTAATTTTGAGTCTCTCTCTTCCATATAATGAATGCTTTCAAATATGTTTCCACTTGCTTGCATTTTTCCAGTTGGCATCACATCTCATTTCACACCCTTATTTCTAACTTATTTTTTTCTTTTTTTGCTATGATACCATGGTAATTTTGAGATTAAAAACAAAGATAAATCATTCTCATTCGCTCTGTCTCTCTCTCTCCTATCTGAAGCACTTTGTACTCTGGTATACATATGCATTTAATGAAATATTGTATTGCATTTTCTAGTTCTGTACAACCAATAAAGTTGCTATTAAGCAAGACATGATCTAATGGTTCAATAATACACTGACCACCTTCTCAGAACTCACTGTTCTGGATCACTTTAATTTCATATAATTGGAGTTTTAAAATACAATACCTAATCTCTAATTCTGACATGGAACTAAATTATGCTACATTTGCTATTATGAGTTCTTACTGTAAAAACACACAATTATTATGCATTTAAATATACTTGATTACTTTTCCATAGAAAATGGGCATACCGAGATAAAAACAAGTGTGTTTGGGAACCAATTACCCACTCTTATCACTTTATCACAGAGTCAACATTACATAATTTAAAAGACTAATATAATAATCCTATTCAGCAAATTATTTGACTATATGTTTAAAGTGCTTTGCTGACTCTTAAATACATTTAACACTTGTTCCTGTGTTTCAGGATAATGACTTATATACCGTACCCTCCTACAACCTGTGCCTTACAGAGTGGCAGTACACTTTATCAAATAAATCCTTTGAAACTTTCAAGTGTTATGGTGTAATTTTGGATGATGTTTCACTGTCCTTGGAATATTACAGCATTAAGCAGATGCATATGTAGGTATAAATTGTAGAAAAGTAAAAAAATAGCTGAGGTTGCAAATAAATTGACCTTCCAAACAGCATTACAAACAATGTGCTCTAGAGGAAACACACCCAAGAGTTGAATGTAATGCCTGCAATTTGGAAACCATTTTTCCTCAGTTTTTGAGTATAGAATCATTGAATGACCTGGGCTGTAAGGTACCTTAAAGACCACCTAGTTTCAATCTACTTGCCATGAGCAGGGACACCTTAGTAAATACAGAAGTTTTAAGTACCTCCTATAAGTGTTGTTAAAAATTGTCAAAAACTTAAGCAGAGGCCATATGTAAAATATCTAATTAAGTAGACTTGCTATTGTGTATATACTGCTACTCTGGTGAGATTGAATCACTTTTGAAATACAGAAGACAAGGGTGATTATTTGGCTTAGAGAGGGGATAACACTAATGACAGCTTTATAGCTTTGCATGTGCTTATAAAAGTTGAATCAAAATTTTTACTTCCCTTCCAAAAAAAAAAATCTCCCTTCATTGACACGGCTCTCCACTGTGCCTGAGGTAGAGTTGCTACATTGCTGTAATTTGCTTCAATGGCTTTTTATGATCATTCTCCATTGTAGCTGGGGTTTTTTTTAAGACTAAGCCACAGTCTGACATAAAATGGGAATTTTAAACTAATCTCTCATGGCTAGAATGAGTAATCAAAATCATGCATTTCCAGGGAGATGGATGATGAAGAGAGATTTGTCCTGGCCTGATCCTATAAGCACTGGTATCTGTAAGTAGTCCTTATGAAACCACTAAGCATATTGCCCACACGGGAATCAGGATGTTCATGACATGGAGCCGAATGTATACACTGTATCCATCACTTGGTGGATGTTTTGAGGGGAGGAGAAGAGACAAAAAAAGTGAACACGGAAGTGGATTTGCCTCCCATATTTATGAATTTCCCAGCATTAATTCAGAGTTTTCTAGATACAATTAAAGTGCATTGCCACGGTCAATGGCAGCCACACAGAGATGATACTTAAGAGAAGCATAAGCTATCCATTAAAAAAAAAAAAATTGGAGGAAGGAATTTTAGAATAATTGTTTTAATGAGCAGAAAGTTAGAAAAACCTTCCTGATTGGCAGCTTCTGAAGGATTTGTTGCATCTATGAATGCAGTACTCATTGCTGACAGAGCTGGGATTCAGAAGATATATCAGTAGCCATGCATGGGAAAATGCGATCAGAAATGCTTCTGTACTGGACTGAAAACCTGGAAAGCCAAGACTGGGAAGAAATCTCAGACTCTGTTCTGTGTATATAGCATTTAACTATAATAAAAAATGTAAAAAAATTTGAAAGCTCTTCTTAAGGCATGTGGTGATAGTTCTTAATTAAAGTTTGGCTTTAGGACATGGCATTCTCCCCCACCTCTTTCTTTTACTGGTAGCCTAAGACAAGCCTTACTCAAGTGCAGATCCCTCCCTCTATGGCAGACAAACAGACTCAATATAATGTGGTAGATACAAACCAGAACAAAGGGAAGAGGTATGTAAGACGAGACAAAACAAAGCAGCCCACAGTTACACTCTGTTGCATTTAGAATATGAGAGCAGTGGTTACATTTTGAGAGGCAAATTAGAGTAAAATCATATAGAAGAAATGTTCTGGCTCAGAGGCATAGGGTTTTGGATATTGGTTCATTTTTCAGAGTTAAGGCTAAGCTGTTTCACATGTAAAGAAGGACTTAAATTTTGTTATATACAGCTACATTTGGTTGGAAATCTGTTTCCTAAAACAGCTAGATCCTGATAAGTATCTCTGGTTCCCACCTTCCTTCTGTTCTGCAGTGCATGGCTGCTTCCAGAGGAGGGTTGTAGCCCAGTCATATGATGGCCTGCAACCTGGCAGTGAACTCAAGAGCTCTGGACACAAGCCCCTCAAGGCTGAGCAGATATCAGGACTTAAAAATTGCATTCCCTGCCACTAGATTCTTCTGCAATGGAGGGTGAGAAAAGAATGGGGATTGACATCAACAACTGACTTTTTAATGGCACTTCTGCTCCATTAGAAGCTGTTTCAAAAAAAAGGCATAATTCCTGGATAAAAAAAGGGGTGATGCCATCTTCCACTTCCTATTGGCCGCAATATATTCACAGAGTTATATACTAGTTTTGAAGAGGTAAACAGGATCATCCTTTTCAAGTCTTTAATGCACCTCTTTCTAGTAGCTGCATAGAGAATTAGAGAAGGAAGACTGGGTATTCTTTCCTTCTCCTTTATTTTGCTGCTAATATTTAAGTGTCTAAGATACAGCTGTGTGCAGGCCCAACTAAGGAAAGTAAAACAATCCTGTACGTTCACCTGTAGTGTATCTACTAGTCCATCTTGGCATGTACTGCAGATTCTCCAGTGTTTTGAAATGGTATAACTGAACAGGTCACACGGTATTTCACTTCTATAACAGTTCTAGCCAGTGTGGAGGGTTTCAGTTGACACTGGGATGCATCTGCATCAACTAGCTTTAGGCATCCAACTTTCATGATTTGAATTATCCTCTTGAAATAAAATTTCTCCCTCTCCATTCATGACATCAGAAATTCAGACTCCTAAAAATACTTTCTAGGGATGTGAAGAGGAATCAAAACAATAGTGAAGGCAACTCCTGAGTAACTCTGATATTTTTTGGCAACAGGTCAAGCACAGTCTCAGAATTTTTTGTGGAGAAGACACTGGATAAAATTAAATTGCTGTTTTGTACTGCTTCTGGAAGGAATATCCTTGCAGTGAAGTTTTTGCCTTTTTTTTTCTTTGAAATGTCCTCTGTAGATCAGAGTAAGTGCATATTACATTGCGCAATTAAGACTTTACAGGTTTCTAGGTGTACATATTTAATTTGGTTATAGAGTTGTTTGTTTTAACTAGAATATATTCTAGATGGATCTAGGCTTGTGCGAGTTTATACTGTAGCCTGGAAATAGCAGTAGAAATCTCTGGACATTCAGCCAAAAAGATTGATGAGAAAGATCTAAACAAACAGCAATCATGAAGTATAAAATAATATGGAATATATAAAGAAAACATAGTAGCTTTACAGGTATTACAAGTTGTCAAGCTATGAACACAACTTTTAGTAAATCATCTTCATAGATGTGATTTCAAAACAAGAATGTACCTTTACCCTTTCAGTCTGAGGTCAAATCCCAATGCAGCTGAAACTAATAATAATAATAATAATAATAATAATAATAATAATAATAATAATAATAATAAATAATACAGCTCTGTGCACGTTTTAGAATTTGGTCCCGGAAAATATCCCAGGAAAGAACTAAGAGAATCAATGATTTAATGGAATGAGACATCCAACTACTGAACTTTTCTGTTTGCATTTCTCACAGAGCTTCTCATAAGACTGAATTCAACAAGAATATATGGAATTACTTACTGTGCAAAGTGTCTCAAATGTCTTTTCGGAGACAAAGGATCCATCAAGACCAAAAAGAAAAATAGATGCATAAGAAAGCATCCCTCCCAGGATAATAAGGTTGTTCATGTAGGGACTGGACATCTTTATTAGTCTATGGACAAAAGGTGATAGTGCATTAAAGAGGAAAAGGTTACCTCTAAGCTACTAAAGTAATAAAGAAGAGCTTATTGAAACCAGGCAAACAGATAACTCTTCTAGAACTCCATGAAATCTATAGGCATGCACAGTATTTGCTATTTTATTAAGTCTAGCAGTGTTTCAGGTTTTTGAATGCTTAGTAAAAAGACCTCCTGTTTTACTGATGGATTAATTAGATAGGGTTAATGCTTTTAGCAGTCAAATATAAATTAGAAAATTACACTTTTCAGACAGTATAAAAGAACTTAAATACAGTCTGTTTCAATGTGAATATATTACACAGTGATTTCAATTAAATAGTTCTAAAATACCATCTCTCCACAGTTTTAACATTTGCCTTACATATATATGTAGATAAATATATATACTTCACGGGTTCTACAAACATGGCATTTAAATACAAAAGAATTTATGATAGAAATAACATGAGTGCCTTACTTTTGATTTCTGTTTTTGATGTTAAAGAACAGGAAAGCACTGGCCATTATCATTCCTAGGACTGTGAGGACAGAGAGGATGCTGTAGAGAGGCAGGGAAATTTTGCGCAGCTCCTCTTGTATAATTGTTTTGTCTTTCGGAGGTTCAAGTCCTAGAATTACAGGAAGAAAAAAAGGCTAAAGCTCAACCAGATGTAGAATTTCTGCAAGAAACTTTGCTGCACCTTAGTACTATACCGTGAATTGCCACATTAGCAACTGTGAACCATATCATTAGTTGATGAAATCATTGACTTTGACAGACATGTGTTAGTCACATTGATTGACATGAAGATTTGCATTTCTGGAGCAGGTAAATATCCTCTTTGGAAGAAAAAACACAACAAAACCCCAGTGCAGAATCCCATCCATGCTAACTAGCCTCATTTAAAAGCATAAATAAACAATAAAATGCATACTATGAGTGCAAATTTTACCAGGAGGTTATGCTTTTCTGAAACAAGTGACAGAGCAATGAGTAGAAAACAGAAAGCATTGTTTCTGTGCCTACTGTCACTGCCAGAGCAAATTCAAACAGCCTGTCTGGAGACCAGACTTGGTGTGGCATCACTGGGACAGGGACTGATGACAAGGTGGGGGAAACCCTGGGAGGAAGGGAGGGAGGGCTGTTTGTGCCCTCAGGATTCTACAGAAGGGAACAATAAAGAAAAATGGATAGCAAAAGTTTTATAGGGACAGATCCACTTTGCTAATCCCTGCAGATGTGGACCTGAATGTCTGAACTTAAAAGCTATATTTAAAGCCATGTGCTTGATCAACAGTCAGCTCCCACTAATTAAAAGCTTCTCAGTTTAATGAGGAGAATAACTTTCTGACAACTGCAATAAAGCTCTGCATCCCCTACTTCCCACACTCCATTTTACCTGCTTACTAATTTTTTCCTTGGTGCAGGGGTTTGGCAAAAGGCCTTTTGCATCACTGCATTCCAGCAGACAGGGATTTGTGTGCCCTGCAGTGCCTGAGCCTGTCCCTTCGCATCAGCTCTCTGTGGGGCTGCGAGGGCAACGGGGCCGAGCGGCTCCACTCACAGCACGGCTGCAGCAGCAGAGCTGTCAGTAACTGAGTAGCTGCTGCCATGGCTAAATTTTATGTCCACTCTTCTGCCTGGCACGTAAATGAATATTCAAGGATTTACACAATAAAATAGCTTTACCCATGCAGGTTAAGTTGAAACAATTCAGACCACAGAAACTGGCTATCCTATGGTCTTTATGTCCAGCATTTCAGAAAAAAAGTTCCTTTAGTTGATCACAAAAAAGGGGCAGAGAAGGGGTCATTTGCTGATTTGATACTGGAGAAAAGTACATGAGATTTTCCTTTTCACCTTCCCTCCACATAGAAATTCACAAAATTAGACAAGTAACAAGCCAAAAATACAGTAAAGCATACAACTGAATTAAAGGAACTAACACTAAAGAATAAAACCCCACCATGCTGTATCTAAACTCTACAGAATATATTGATGGCTTGCATTTATTAAATATACACAAACAGTGAGTCTACAAAATGCATTTTCTTGTTTGTGCACTGGTCATTCAATCCTGTTACTTCCTGTTGCAGTGGAATTTTATGCAATGGTTTAAACAAGGACATATTTACTATTCTCTATTTCAAATATTTAAAGTTACTAGGCTTGTTATACCACCTGAAAGATGTAAAAATAGTGTCCTACAAATTGAATATAAAACTTTCTCAATGAAAATCTAAGATGAGTAAAAGGAGAAGATTCACTGTGAGTCACATAATACATCTTAAGACAATCATAAGACAGGTTATGGGTGAAAAGAACACCTTCAGATGTGCTCAGAACAAGACTTAGCTGTCTTGTTCTGAAAAAAGACTGTACAAAGACCTTTTCCATTACATACTCTCCATAAAGGCAAGGAGTTACAAAGAAAAACTTCTCCTGTAACTTGATTCATGCTGCATATATTCTCTGGGAATTGATGGTATTGAATCAGTATTCAACTACATCATTACTTCCTCCTTGTAGCAAAAATTATTTGCTGGGTCCCAGACTTTGGCAACTGGGACAAATTCTGCACTCTTAATTTCCAAAGCCTCTTTCTCCAGAGAGATGTGAGAAGTTCATATAGCTGTGCTCTTTTAAGTCCAGCAAGGAACACCAAAAGGAAAGATGGAAAGCTCCAGCAGGCAGACGAACAGTCATTAACTAGATCACTGCAGTGAAACTCCACCCATGCTCATGCAAACCTTGGGTGCTGGGGCGCTGGAGGAAAGTGTAGTGGAGTACAACAGCTTGATACTCAGCCACCTCACCACTCCCAGGGGAAAACCAGACAGAACTCACAAAGCTGACTTTACTTTCTCTTACTGAATTGCATCATAGCAGATCTTAAGATTAAATCTCAAATGTTAGCTTTGAAAACAGTGTATATGCCTATATTCAACAGGAGATACCCTCAAAACTCATTCCAGCTCACACCTGGCTGCCATGGCCATGTGCTCTGAAGACCACGGATATGCCTGCTCTCCAACTGCTTGAGGGCAGAGGAAGTCCCCAGGTTATCTTTGGAGCAGTATGGGATAAAAAATGTCGAGAAGATACAACAACAAATGCTATATACCTGTTGTGGATCTTGGGAGTGCTGTTGGGCTGAACACCCTCTCTGGCCCTGTTTCACATGGGCCCTGTTAAAGCTAGCCTTAGTGTTTTGAAAATCTATTTTCTAACTACCTAACAGACACTTCCCAAAAACAATCACCTCCTTCTTGTGCCTGTAAACACTCACGTGAACATCCCTCAGATGACATGAACTGGGGGAGTGGGAAATGGGGATGAAATAGAACATTATTCATTGGTGAAGAACCTGCTTGTTGAAATATCAAAGAACACTTGTGTACACATATAAATTTGAATCTGCCCTATCAGTGGAAAAAACCCAAGTATACAATATCAAAACATTGCAATTTTCTGTTCAGAATTCTCCTATTTTTTAAAGCGCAGTTCAGTTGCCTTTTTCTTCCTACAGTGTCACACTTTTTTGATATTAAAAATCCTAAAACAGTTTTTTAAGAGCACACAGACTTACAAACTACATATAGCTATCCATGACTCCTGTACCTCTTTCCAGTTTTCTCACCTACCTTGGAACCTGATGCTGTTGTTGATTATTTCCAATTTGTCATCCACAGCATTGTATTCTCCCACCTTTACTTCCTTTTGTTCTGCAGAGAAACAAACAAGAGTGATTGTTTATGGCAGTTCCCATGTTCTCAATTATTTAACTGATTTTGTCTTCTTTTTTGACAGTATGTCAAAAGGAAAAGAAATATGAAAGAATAGGGCATGAATTATTAAATCAGAATGCCAGACAGCTAACATAATTAAAATAAATATTTCTGGTTCTTGAAAGAAATGCAAAGTATTTTTAAGAACTCATTTACATAATCAGGAAACCATTGTTATTGGACACAGTCATCTCCATATTAAAGATCACAGAGTTTCTTACTGGCTCACGCTATGCAGGACATTTTAACTGGGAGAACAAACACAGCTAAATCACACATTCCCCTCCCATTTAAACAACTAGGACATCTTGCTTAGTGAAGTATTTCCCAGGAGAGTCAGGGTGACAGGCTCCAGTCAATATGGAGTAGACTGCCTGTTTAGCAGATATACTGGGGATCAAATCTCTTACTCTGACTGGGAATTAGCAACTCATTAGTACCCTGACTTCAAAACATACTGTGTTATATAATTCAAGCCAACTTGAGCTAAAGAACTTGAGCTAAAATTTTACTGTTAGTCTCATCTGCTATTTTGGGACTGTTGTCACCTATATGGACTTCTTGTACCTAACAGAATAGAGTATGCAGATAGAGGATTTTGTTCGTCTGCTGCCTCGGACACTTTACCTGGAACAACATGCATTTGTTTCACACTTCTGATAACATCTGGCATCAATTAATTTCTGTTATTCCTGTCAGGTTTTTGGTAGGGCTTAGAAGTGTAGGAACTTATTAAATAATCACTTTTACATTTTGATCAGACTTATAAACCACAAGCACATTGGCTAAAGTTTTCTTTTATGAGCTGTCTCAGCAGAGACAAAAATTTCCTTTCAGGCCTCTATGTCTGGGCACGCACAACCCAATTTACATTTAAATTCTGAGCTCATGACCCGATTTGTGACACTGATTTTGGGAGCTGATGATCTTGAGCTAGATGGCAAATTTGAAAAGACTGTATCTCACCCAACAGCTCCACATTAACCTTTTCTCCTTCCTCTCTCAAAGTGATTTTGCCTGTTCAGCTCTGCTGAATGGAGCAGCTAGCTCCATTTTAGTAAAATCTACAGGCTGACTAATACTAATCTGAGAGCTCACAGGAGGCAAAAGTTTGCTTTACATAAACCACTATTGTTATTGTTATGCTCTTATATATATTGTTATACTGATAAAATTGTCTACACAGAATTGCAGACTCGGCTGCAAAGAGAGACTTAGGCATTTGCTACACCCACACCAAAAGCTAGACTTTGCTATTCTGAAGACTAATTTGCCTTTCACATGAGCATGATCCACTTGGAGGCCCTGAGACTAGTTTGGAATAAAAGCAAAATCTCCTGGTCTCCAGCAGCAGTTTCCCAAAGCCCATCCACACGGCATCACATACTCTTAGGAGTGAATACAAGTTTATAATTTCTGTCACTTACTGAAAATTCACTGTGAAATAGATACATGAATAAATTCTTGACAGTCTTAAACAATAAAATATTCCCAGTAGTCATCTAAAAGCTAAAATGGTTAATGCTAAAACCAGAACCGATTCACTTCCATTTGTATTTGTAGCATGACAGCTATTACCTATAGATCTAAAACATCAAAACACAACTTAGAGAGAAGAGAGACAAACATCAGGATGCAGACTGATATACAGTGTGCACATTAGATGCCAGATAGTCCACAACATCTACTGACACCAAATGGAGAGGACCCACACCTTGGTGCTGGTCTAGCCACAACTTCACAGCAACAGGCTAAAGCCTGATAATTTTGATAGCTCTGATGAACATAGAAGAGAAAAGAGTAAATGTTCCACAACCATTTCTGTATGGAGAGTTTACTGGGACTAGATAAGATGTGGGAAGCACATAACAGGTGGAGAAGCAAACACGAAAAACAGTGTCAATCTGTGGTCTGGTTAAGTACTGCAATTAATACAGTAATCTGTGATTACTTCATGTGACAGACGATGCCATTTCTTTCCAACATTTATACATTCTTACATGGCTTCCTTCACAGATAAAGTAACACTGAGAATGTGCCTGATGATGCCTACAACCAGCGAGCCTGGGTACCAGGAGCTAGCCCTTGCAGGAATGGAGCTTGGTATTTGGAGAAACAAACTCCCATGGCAGCGTGAAGAGCAAGGCTTTTTGGACTTAGAAACCCAAGGGTGTGGGAAAACAGCCCCCACATTACTACTAGGGAACCACATGATCAATGCCTAGTCCCTTACCAATGGGAAAGGACAGTTCATAGAGCACGTGCCACGCTCTGTTGAAGTGAAGAAAAGCCATAAAGATATTTGATATCTTAAAGTAGTGACAACTGTGGAAATTAGTCTGTGAGGGCAATAAACCATACTTTTATTGAGAGGAAGGATATATTACGTATTTAATAGTGTGATCACAGGGGTGCTGAGGGGGAGACACAAATAGGTTTTTTGTGTTCTTTTGTTCTCCCAGCAAGGAATGCAACCACAGCTTCTGGTTTTTCAGATCCCCAAGCACAAGTGCTGATCAGTGACAAAGTCACTTCCAAATATTAATTAAAGGAAGCAAAGAGGCAGTGCTGTGGCTCTCTGCTCTCTTGCATAAGTCACTACAGCTAAGGATGGGATTGCAGGCTTTAATGCCATTCCTTTCAGTTTCTTTGGGAAATTCTGAATTATTAAAGTTAGTATAGTATCTGTATAATGTAGCTCATATCTGTCAAAACCTCTGAGCACTCAACAATAAAAGGACAGGAGGGAGTAGAACTCCTTCAAAGAAACACACCAACAAAGTGCTTTTCAGAATACTCAGAATATGATGTTGGCTTCTTTGCGTAGTGCTTCCATTATTTTTAACTAGATCTTTCCATACTCATGATAGAGTGATTGTATTGAAATCCCCCAGCTCACTTTAAAATGCAGATGAAAAATCTGAGGGAAAATATACTGGGTTTGTGAGATAATGGAGAGCAGAGAAATTTCAGAACTTGAATCTGCAACTGTTCTTTCACACAGATCAAAAAAGTATGAAAACTAACTAACCCAGAGAAAACTGGCCCAGAAATATGTGGCTGTAAATTATGCCTATCTTACAGAATCATAAGCAATTAATCCTTGTTGTTAATTAATTGTCATAGAATAGATTAGTTATGCGGCCAAGATGAAAGTCTTTTGCCAACAAAGAACTGAGCTACTCTTAAAGGTATACTAAAATCTTTTTTTCTACATGTTTTATCACAGAATTTTATACCCCACTTTAAGCAACTCCAGAGAAATTGACACACTACCACTTAATTAATTAGCTCACATTTCACAAAATTAGTACAGAAGATTTTCGACAGCATATCAGGTAGTTGCATGTTCTTGCTGAATAAAAGAAAAAAAAAAATCCTGCAGCTGATATCAGCTCAGTAAAACAAACTTACCAAAATGCACAGCAGTATTATGATTGCCAGACTGACTGTCATCCACTTACACTGAGAATTTCCAGACGAGACTATGCTTAGTTTCAGTTCCTTTCACTATATGTCATAATTTTCATTTCCACCACATTTCTTATAAGTCTACTTATTCACACCTCATGAAGATAGTTTCTACTGAGAGATGTTTAAGGATGAGAGAAATGCACTTGCCATGCATAAGAGATGGAACGGATGGATTTCCTTGGCTTTCCTCTGTGTAGACAATGCTGGATAACTTTCAATGACACTATACCTAGAGCCAATAGCACCCTCAATTATGTCAGTCTGACTGCAGCTGCACAAATAACCCTAGTGGTGATGCAGTTAAGCCAACATAATAATGTTTACAGCAGTGTAATTTCTGCAGACAATATTAAGGGCACTCTGAAACAACAAAGTATCCTAGAAAGTTTAAAAATATGTATATTAATATGTGAATACATTCATGAACTCCTAAATCTCTGGCTGGTTATACCCATGCAAAAACTATGTCTAGACCACCAGAAAAAGTCAAAACAAAGTCTGCTCTAACATCACTGCAGTAGCCAAACCACATGGCTGCAAATGAAGATTAATGATTTCAAGGCTCAGAATAGTTTACCATAGCTTAACACTACTAACACTTTGTTATGGCACTGCAGCTCTTTATAAACTTAGAATTCCGTGCAAACTACAAAAAGAAACATGTGCAAGTGATGAGTATTCACTTTCCAACCAATATAAAGAAAATTTTAAAGTAAATTTAGTAAACTTACCATAGACTATTCTCCAGATAACTAAGGGTCACAGATGTTTCTCATCTAGAGGACCCAGGCTATTCTCAATTTAGAAGAAGCAGAAAAATAACATTACATATAGCTGAAAGCATACAAAATACCTAGGTCTTTGTTCTGAAAAACCAATCCTGCATAAGGTGCTGCCTCCATGACTCCTCCTTGAAAAGCTTTCAAAAATTTTTTATATAGCTCCTCCTGCTTCTCCACGCAGTAAACAATCACTGTACTCCCTTAAACCTTCCTCTGACATCAGTTTAACAATACCATCTCCCACTATTTGCCAGCTGCCCCTCTTGTTTAACCATCCTATTTCAGTGGGAGTGATTAGATGCTTAGCATGTTAGAAAATCTTGCTGCCTACTCAGCGCTCAGCAGCCTCTCTCAGGGACCAATATTATTAAACCTTGTCCTACAACAGAACTACTTAGTTCCTGCACATTATTCATCATCCATGCATCACAGCTCTACACGACTGCTGGCAGCAAAAGGGAATATTTAGTCAACAGATCTCAGAAGAATTCTGGAAAAGTGTTTGCTAACAAACAGTTAGGTGAAACTAAGCACGGCCCATACTCACGTGAAATGCCTGAAGATCCTTGGGAAGAGAATGACTCTGAAATTTGGAAAGATTTTCTGGTGGTTTCACCTGGCATAGAGTTAATTTTCTTCACAGTGACTAGTGCAGGGCTGTGTTTTGGATTTGTGCACAACACTGGATTTTTGGATTTGTCGCACTGCCACACTGGCAAGGGGCTGGGGGTGCATGGGAGGGTGGGAGGAGACACAGCTGGGACAGGTGACTCCAGCTGACCAAAGGGACATTCCAGACCATATGGCACCATGATCAGTGTATAAAGTGGAGGGAAGAAGGAAGAAGGGGGGATATTTGGAGTGATGGTGCTTGTCTTCCCAAGTCCCTGCTATGTGTGATAGGGCCCTGCTGTTCCGGGGATGACTAAGCACCTGCCTGCCCATGGGAAGTGGTGGATGAATTCCTTGTTTTGCTTTGCTTGTGTGCGTGACTTTTGCTTTCACTATTAAACTGTTTTTACCTCAACCCTTGAGTTTTGTGGCTTTTACCCTTCCAATTCTCTCCCCGATTCTCCTGGTGGAGGAGTGACCAAGTGGCTACATGGGGCTTGGCTGCTGGCTGGGTTTAAACTATGACAGATTTTAATCTCAAATCTTAAATTGATCTCCTAGACTGAATCAAAAATCATGCCACTGCACAAGTACTCACACTTTCAAAGACACATCCCACCTCTCTGAAAGCTCACCATTCACAAGCTATAGGCAACTCGTTGACAGGTTCAGTCCAAAGGCAGGGTGAAGCATTTAGATTCTGCTCACATTCTCTTTTAAAGAGTGAATGCTTTCTATAACACTTTACACTGCCAGTCACCCACCAATCATTTGTCACTGACGGATCTTAGGTCTTCTTTCTCATTCTGTCTTTTGCCTCCTGAGAAGGCTCCTCAAGAGCTCATGTGCCACATTGAGCGACAGCAATCCTGTGACTGAAAGTGCTCAGAGAACAAGTCACGGGAAAGAAGACAGGCCAAACATAAGCAGTGAAAAACCTAACCTGGAGACTGCAAACTGATGCCAGGTCTGAGAACACTTCCCATATTTCAGTAAATCCTGTGCAAATTGCTTGTAAAGTCTGTGCTAACCTGCTCTACCTGTCTCACTCGTTTTGGAAGCTGTTTCACGAAATAACAATCTACCACAAAAACTGAAAATGCTGTCTCAAATGCCTTTGCGATACTGAATGAAACTAAACATCATGAAAGCTAATTTCCTTCAGAAAAAATACAGAAACATTTCATGTTGTGGGTCATGTAGAGAGTCTTAGCAAATTAAAGCAATCTCAACTTTTATAATATATCCTTGTCAGAAAGGACTGAGAAGCTTTTCGGTTATCCTTATCACCTATCAGCAATAACCAACACAAGTTGAAAGTTTCCAATTAAAAAAAAAGAAAATCACAATAGAAGCTTATAAATAATGAATGAGCAAAACCTTTTTCATGAATTTCATCCACTTGCAGGCAACCATTTCTTTGTTTAAAGACAAAAATGCTGAGATTAAGAATTGCAGTTCAAATAAGGAAGAAAATGTCAGGTCAGATAGAAGATTATTCTTCAGCAGAAGCTGCCAGAAAAGAAAGAATCGAGGAAGAAAAATATGTTACCTTTGCAAGGATTTGAATTACCACAGTTTCTACCCTTGTAATTAGAGTTTTAAAATCTCTTTTGCCCTAAGAAATATTACCTTCATCTTTAACCCCTGCAAAACTATTTCCTTCATTTGAAGCTATTGTCTAGCTTTTTATTTATGAAATCCTGGATTTCACTGCGTTGGAAACATATATACACAGCATATAGGAAATCTTGAGTTATGAAAGCTGTATATATAGCAAGTGATAATTACTCCTCATAGCCAGTTCTCTCCCTATGAATCTTTCGTTCATCCATAAAGCAAAACAGACAGGAAGGTCAACCCAGACAAAGGTCAAACAGGGTATCCTTAGAGTCAGGATAAAAGCTAAGGAGACAACCCTGGGCTTATTTCACTACCTCAGTAATGGAATTTTGCCAAAAGGACATAGCAAGCAAGTAAGTGAGTACCACATAAAGTATCATTAAGTAACCTGAAGTCATACCATGTAATTATACATGTGTTCTTTAATATTTATCTAAATGCAGTATGGTCTACAAAAATTGATATTTATATCACTTATCACTTGGAATCACCTCTTCCTGGCAGAGTCCAAACCCAGCATGCCTTTCTCAGAATTTACAGTGGGAAGCAACATTGTATGTGTAAACTACAGGCAGCCATCATGAGAAGACATGTTCTCAATTATTAAATGATAGCTCAACTTCATTATTTGTTGTGTGCCTTAGAGTGCCTCATACACTCTACTCTCACACAATAGTCCATCTTCTACAGTGCATGTGCGAGGGAATCAGCCTGTGCAGGCTTGGGCTGGCTTCCCAGGAGAACTCCCAGGAGCTTCCTGTGTTGGAAAGGCCATCCAGGCAGTGACAGGTTTGGATGTGGATGCCCCTGATCTGCAGAGAAGCCCCCCTGGCAGCAGTCCAGGGCCCAGCAGCAGCTCCATCTGTCAGAGTCTCTCTGGGAGAGGGACAATTTGGAAGCAGGACCGTGCAGGGGGTGGAGGTGTCAGCGAGAGAGGCTGTGGCCGTGTTCCCCTGCCTCTTGAGCTTGATTTCAGAGTGCTGAGATGTCAGAGACCGTGAGACACAATTCAAGATACACCACGATACTGCACTCATTGAGAGGTAAGGCACAGCCAACCACAGGACGGCAGTGTACCCATTTTGACAAAGAAACCCAAGACGACGTTAGTGTATCCACATCTTTTATCCAAGGGGAAAACGTGCAATTATGATCTCCCCAGTGTCCTGGAAACTCAAAGTAGGCACAGTGTGCACTGTCAGGAGAGTCTGGCAAAAGACAAATTGGAATAATTATCAAATTGCCAGGTAATTTTTTTTTTTTTAGTTAACCCAAAAGTTACTCATGAACTTAAATTCACCAAGCAGTGTCATTTAGGGAAGAAAAAACTGGGAATAGCACTGCAGTCAGCCTTTTCTGACTCACCAGGGTAAAGTACATACGCAGCTGAAAAATGCAAGCCACTCAAGACAGTGGCCTAATCCCAGTTTCCACCTGCCGGCTCAGCATTTAAGCTTTCCATACAAACATGACAGATGATGTGATAGGGGATATCCTGAAAGAAAAGACAGGGTCCCTAGGGACCTGGATGACCCTGACTCCAGCTCAGCTACACACTCTGGTTGAATGAGACAGAAGATCAAGGTGACCTTCTCCTCCTCTGGTATGCTTAATACCCTAGCCTTTAATTTGGTTTGTCTGTGTATGCCCAAAAGAAATGTTTTACTACATTTACCTAAACAGATTACTTATGTAACAATTCTAAATTCAGTTCAATGTGCAATATAAATTATTTTTTGCAGTAAATAAAACAAATCAAAAACCCCATGTCAGTTACCTAGAAAACCTTGCATGGCTACCATTTTCCAGAGAGGCTTGCCTTGTCAGTGTGATGATGCACAGCACAACAATTTGACAGCAGCCCTGGTCTGTGGACAGCTTCAGCTGACCTCCACACAGCTGCCAAGTCTCTGCCACTGCATTTTCGGTGGCTGCCCAGATGTACAGGATGAGCTGCATGATGCAGTTCTCCTTTTGAGGGCTGGTTAGCCCTTCCTGATTTACATGATAAGCACACTTAAGCACATGACATGACAGAAATAAAAATGTCTCCCAGCACAGAAGACGTGTGCTTGACCAGAAGATCATGCTAGCAATCGTGCCTCCCAAGGTTGTTTTCCCTCCACTTAGCAAGGCATGCCTGCTTTCTGATGATCTCACACCACGTAGGGACAAAACCTAGGCTCCATTATGGCACATTTGGATGCACACCTACGAGTACATGATTAGGGCCTTCCCTCACCTTCTGTCAGGGCTGTTTCCCTTCCGCTGGCAGGGGAAGGCTCAGCACATGCTGAGCAGCCTCACAGCAGGCTCTGCTTGCTCTGCTCCAGCTGAGAGGTCCTAAAACAAGATGCTCTGGCTTCCTCCTTATGTGCTACATCCTCAAACTTCTTCAGAGTTAAGAGAACATTATTTAAAGGTTGGAGTTCCACAGTTACCAAGCCTGAGATGGGAGGAGAGCAGCAGCTGCTGTGCATATTTTATGTGTTAGATCTGAACTACTCATTATGTCCTTGAATAACCACTCTTGCCATTACACCAGGTGGCCTGTGAAAACACTGTAGCACATGAAGAGCATTGAATATCTTCTTCATGATTCAGGGTCAAACCCAAAGGCAGAATTACCACTGTACTCATCCTAAGATACAAAATAAGGGAGTAAGGCAGCATCAAACACATTCATAGAAACACATTCTATGCTCTTTCCTGTCTTGTGATTTGTGCAGTAACTGCCAGGGCTTTTTCCTGTACAAGAAATACAGTTTTGAGTCATCCAGGCTGGTTTATTCCAAACACTTTATTCGGGAAGAGTAGGGGAATAATTCAGGAAATATAATTAATTTTAATAATATAATAATAATTCAGAGCCCACTTGTGCAGTAACCTGCAACTGCAAGTGAACCCTTACTGAGATAACAGGGAAGACTACAAAGGCCCCCAAGTAGTGATACTCCCCTAGGTCACTCTTTCAGTTTCCACTGCTGAGATGAACAAGAGAGCCATTAAAAGCCACAGACTTTGAGATGTTCCAGCTCTAGCCTTCCCCTGACAATAATTTTCTCATCTTCCCATTAAAAAGTCACATAGGATCACAGATTGGATTTCCCTGTCCTCAGGGAGGTATGCTCTGCTCCCATCTGGGATGGGATTGTCACTGCTACAATTAGGGCCTGCACACTAGGGAGTGAGAAAACAAGAAATGTTACACAATGCCAGGATGCACATCTAACCCAAGAACTGCATGATTCATAGAGTGAGAAAAGTGTGTGTGTGCTGCTAATTTCAGTGTTTAAGAATCAAAGGAAGGGACCTTAAAGATCATCTAGTTCCAAACACCCTGCCATGGACAGAGATGCATTTCATGAGTAGCAGTGGCTGTTGGGAAATTCCTCTTCAAAATCCATGTTTCTTGCCTGTCTTTTTGACCCCCATGAGGCTACCTGAGAAGTTAGGGAAGTTTGGGTCACCCACTAGAAGGGATGCTGTGAGACTGTAAGCACAGTGGGAGAAACTCAAAGCCTGGGGCATTGGCTGAGGGGTGAAGGTGGTGAGGCTGTGCAGTCGCATGGCCTCAGGCACTGGAAGAGGTGAGAAAATGACCATGCCCTACTCAATCCTCACAGGCTTTAAGAGACAGATACAGGAGATGGAACCCCTCATGAGAGGCTGCTGTCTACCAAAGAAGTGATGAGTTTTCAAACACCAGCATTTGAAATGTTTTGTGTACCAGCCCAGCCCAACAGACCCCTTCAATCACATTTCTCACTTTATGAATTTCCATTCGATGCTTTTTTTTTTAATATTAATTTATGCGAATCGCATGTCAGGATGAGACCAAAGCAGTTCTGAAACATAAGATGATAGTAACAGTCAATTCAAAATTTAGCCTACCTGATACATGCTTTCCACGTTGATAGAGTTTTTTGGCTTCTTCCAGGTACTACCAGGACATATTTTAGTCTTGAATTTCAAAATTTATCACCCCTACTATTTCTTTATTTTTCCTTTTAAAATCTGATGCCATTAAAACTTACAGGCGAAAAGAAAAACCAACCCAAAAAGAACCTTTGCTAAAGAAAGTTCATTCAGAAAACTATTCAGGTTTTTGGGGTTTTTTACCTGTAAGCTGATCTTGTATTCAAAAGAAAAGAAACACAGTCCAACTGGAACTGGTTAAAAGTCAAAATTCCATATAAGTAACTCCATTTTCCTGCTACTTCAGCAAACATCCACTTGATTTAACCTGTTTTAACTAATCTCTTTGTACTAATCCACTGGAAAAAACAAAAAAGGAGGAAAAAGGTCCAACAGTGATTTCCTCTTAGTACTAATCAGAAACAATATGTTTTACTATGAGCAAAGAAAGTGGTGTAGAAGACTGACTAAGATACAAATAACAGTTTTGAAGTGAAACTCACTGATTTTATCTTTAATGATTGCTCCATAATTTTCCTAAAATATGGTATAAGTCATTTTAAATTCTGCTTTATTTCTTCATCTGGAGTTTGAATAGCTAAGGAAGCAGACTAGCATTAAGAGAAAAAGCCTCCCATGGAAAGCTACAGCCATTAAATTATAATTACTCTAAATAATAAAGGATTTAATAATTAATATAGAGCAGTTATATAATACACCAGACAGACAGCTCTGGAATAAAGTTGCGTGGCAAAGCACAGCCAGAGCACACAAGCATTTATGCATAAGCATAGTGTTGTTTTTGTGCATACCATTAAATACACCCCTCTAAGAATTTCCAGAATTAAAACTGATATTTTAGGTACTTAGAGAAAAAAGTTTGACAAAATACTCCTAGTTTGAAAGAATCTATTCTGCCCAGAAAATTGACAGCGTACAGTAATGATGACTTTTAGTTTGAACATTGTCTTGTTAGGACAGGAGTTATGCCTGTAGGAATGAAATGTAATATAAGGCAAAAATCCTTGAAAAGCTGATTAGAACTAGAAAAGCAGAAGTATGCATTTTTTCTCATGGACTACTATTGCAGTATGAGAGTGAAGAATGATAAAAATTGTAGAAATTTTTGTGACTGTTTGGGCATAAAAGACTAGGTTAAATAACCTCTGTATGATGCACAAAACTCTGGACAAACTCCTGTGCAAAACTGGTGTAATCAGGCTTTCATTGCAACTGGAATCAAAACTTGAAAAACTGTAGTGCTTCAAATGAGATGGATATTTGTCTAACTATTCTAACATAATGTTTTGCCTTTTGCCTGAGACAATGTTAAAATTGTAGATGCATGATAAGTAAAGAAAGCTGAAGCCTGTTTGGAGTATGAGAGTAAGCAGAATTTTGGAAGCAGGTAATGCTAAAAACAGTTTAAAAATATTTTTTAAAGCTTTTCCCTGAAACTGTTAGTAAAATATTGGTATAAGCTACCTATAAAAGTCAGTTGTCCCACAAACTTTATTTCTGACAAGTCTGAAAGTCAAAACTATAGTGATTAAACTGTGAGAAGGGGTTTTAAATCTCACCTGAAGTGAGTAAGCATCTCAGTGCATATGTGGATGAATAACTGCTACCAATCCCTTGCTATTTACAGCATTTGATGGAAGTTTAAGTCATAGAATGTTTCCAGAATCAAAAAAAAGGCTGGAGCAGAATTATAATCTATATTACGTGTTTTACATAGTTAGCAGAAATATGAAAGGCAAGTACTTTACATACTTCACCATAAATCTTTAAATAGACAAATTTTAAGGATCTCAGTTCAAAACTATATTAGAAAAGTCACACTTAAACAGGTACAGTTTTTGTCTCTTCACCCTTTTATATATACAATTCCTTCTGCAATAGCATGTACAGATTAGTGGGAGCTAGAAAAGCAAGTTAAGTGCTCTTACTGCTTTTCAGTAAAAGATGTAAAAATGTTGCCTCACTTCTCTGTGTTTAGGGTAGGTACAGAAAAATCTAGCACAAATCTCTTGTTTCTAGATTTAAGTAACTTTGATTTAAACAAGAACACTGGGATGTAAGACAATCAAGGCCTAAACTCATGAGCATGCAGCAGCCATAGACACATGAAACATAACCTAGAGAAGAAGTCATACTTCTTGTGTGAGACCAGTGCCTGGATCTTCACTTGGATATTTGGCAATCTGGGCCCCTCAAATTCCAGCTACAGTATTTTCCTTATTCCTGATGCCCTCCTTACCTCAACAGTCTTACCATCTGACTTTCTAGGAGGAAGAGATGTCCTGGTCATGTTTCTGGTAGGCCCAGTACCGAGAAAGAGAAGAGACAGCAGAGGGACCAGGATTTATGGCATATATTGCGTGCCCCTTGCTAAGATTTGCCTTGGGTTTAAGCCCACCCTGCTTAAGTCACTTTTTCACTCAACTAGACCATGTTACTCCTCACTGCTGCAGTAGCATGGGCAAACATGGGGGAAAACACAGCTGCTGAACAGAACAGTGCTTGTGCTGCATCTTCTTCTGCTCTGGCCTTGCTGCAAGAGGAATCGCTGGATCCTTTCCAATCACACCATTGATGGGAGAGTGCTGCTGTTTGGCAGCACCTCTGTTTTCCATGTGCAGCACCAACTTGCTTTGCCCTGCTCTGCTGAATTATTTCTGGCATGCATCAGTGGATATATTCCTGGAAATTGAAGTTTCTTGGTTAAATGGAGAATATTCTATAACTCATGTATCCTATCATGGACTGTTTCTGCAGATGCTTTTCATCCCTGAGCTGTAAAGGATTGCAATATTACAATTCATCAGGAAAGCCATTCTCACTTCTGCAACTGATTTCAAGACCGTGTCAACCTACTGCATCAGTTGGGTTGTTTCTTCCCTGTGTAGCACGCCCCAGGCATTCTGGCAGATTTTGAAGCTGCTCTTTTATTCAAGGGTAGCACGTCATGGGTTTTCTGGTATTTCTTGTGTGTGTATGTGGGAAGGACAGTGGAGATACCATGAAAACTTTATGGACTCTTCTGGACTAGCCATTAATGACATGGTCCTTTCCTGTTCATGCTCCTACTCTGTAAATACTGAATTCCTTCACATCTTCGACACATGCCCAACCCCACCACCTCCCACGTACCAAAATTGCTTTGCAAGACCAGGAGGACTGACCAGAGAGAGACCAGAGAGCAGGTTGACACAGATACAGCTGCAGAACACACACAGCTCAGTGGTCAGGTCAGGCAGCTGTGCTGAGCCTGGTGACCAGTAGGCAAAGGTGGTGGGAGGCATGGAGAAATACTGGGAGAACACAGACCCTCCCTCACCATGCTTCATTGCCAAAAGTTATAAAAGGTAATCCTGCAGAGACCAGAGCCCTGAGAGACAGACAGATATATCCATAATACTTGCATACCTTCAAAATAAATATTAATTACAGGCCTTTTAACCTATTGTTAAGTCCTTAATCTTGTATCTGGAGAGTCTAAGTTTATCAAAACAAGTCAACTATTTTGGGCATATCTCTATCATCTTGAAGTTTTCCAGAAAATATTCAAAGAGAGAGTTACAGGTATCGTTCAGCTAGGCCCAGCTCAAAAGCAGTGACTCACCAGCCAGAACGGCAAAACTACCTGAATTGTGACTTCTGTTTATAAAACTGTCCTTTTGAGTTTCCTGATTTTTTCAGTAAAAATGAAGCAATGAACAAACAGAAAACATACATTGATACTGCATTTTTGACAATGTATAAAATCTTTATGATTTTTTAAACTTGGGGCATGATGTTCTCAGATGTACTGTTTCTTTCAGTGGAGCTTTTCATATCTTAGGTGTTTTTTATAGGACATGCTGTAAAACCTCTATGGTTGAAAGATAATTGCCTTCAATTGAAAATAAATCTAAATCTATCTTATGATCTATCTTGTCCGTTGTCTGTTACCTTCAATAGTTGATACTGGGTTTGTGAAAACCTGCTCACTGATTTTAGTAAGAGAAATTGTGTAAGTCTGTTTTGAAGAGGTCCAATTTCCTGCTTCTATTTTCTTAATAAAAGCCTCCTTTACACCCCATACAAACCTTTCATTGAGCTTAAACACAAAATTACCTGCTCTCTGATACCCAGTAATATGCTTCTAAATCATCTAATTCCCATTCACTTGAAAATAAAAATTATTCTATAACTTGACCTAGCATAAAGTGTAATTTAACAATCAAGAGAGCACTATACACATAATTTGAAGCGGTAAAAAACCATCTGAATTTCTCTGCTTCTTGCATGAGACATTTTCTAAGAGGAACCTGTGTATGACTAATTTAGTTCTACATCAGAAAGAAAACAAGCCTCTTGAAAGTAAAGTTTAACAGAAGTATCACAACAAATTTTTGTAAGAGCATGCCAGATGAGATTATATTTTTCTAAAATTATATTACTATAGCTTTTATAGCAATATTAAATAAAAGAAAGTTTTAAAAAATTTAAAAATCTGTACTGAGACAACTAGGTACCAAATGAGCTTACTGCACTCAATAGGCACAAGGGGGCAAAGTCAAACCACAGCTCTCCTCCAAGTCTAAGACAACAAGCAATTAGCGAGGTGCTTCTGGAGCCCACAAATTCTCCAAAACCCAGGTATGACACTAACAATTTCTGTGCTCTTACAGTTCATTCCAAATTGAACCCATCAGCCTGAGGTGATACATCCCACAAGACTGCTCATGACAGCCTTCTGCTGAAGACATAAGATACTGCACACAAGAAATTTGCACCTTTACACAGGCTATTGGGTCACTAACCCAGCCACTGTGGTTCAGCCACCTGAGCTTTGGCATCATAAATACACATTCAATACAATTTATCAGATAATTATCTATTAAAAACCCCTAATTTGCTAAATTTTTCAAAGCAAATTCTTATTCTCAACCAGCTTTAAAGTCAGCCTAAAGGGTGAAAAATGTGGATGGATATTTCCATTCATGGTTTACAAGGTAAGAAGAGACCTTGTAAGGGGTAGAGGGTAAGAGAGGGTAAGAAGTGCAGCAGAGTCTGGTGTTAACAACCTTGCTGAAAGCTTCCCGGTTTCTGGATTACTGTTTGGCATTTACCATGATTTGCACATACAACAAAACTTTATGCACCAAAGCAGTATAAGTTAGGATGGTGAAGTCTCCTTTTTTCCCTTGTTCTGCTACAATAAGGGTGATATCCCTACCAATCCAAGGAGCTGAGGAACTAGTCTTCAGATTTGCTGTATTGTCCAAATTATTGTGCTAGGGAGGAATCTAAAATGAATTTAACCTTAATTTGCATTACTAAAAAATACAGTTTGGGCTTTCTCAGCAAGGACTCTCATATTTACACATTTAATTTTCTTTTATTTACTCTTGAACAGCACCAAATTATTTTTGTGAGATCTAAAACCAGTAAATAATAAGTGTCTAAACTTGATAATTTAGACTTTATTATATAAGAAGTGACTGCAGATTTTAAACCTACAGAACAGGCAATTGAGTAGTGCTTGCTTTAACTTAATGTTATTGTCATAGTTAATTCTTCCCTTTTATAGCCACTACACTATTTACTAGATAGAATATGATTTGGTGAGATTCTTCTGTCCAAACTTTGATGGGTACAGTGTAGACTTTTATATCACAACTACCTTGTTCAGGGTCCCCGTCAAGAAGTTGAGGATAAGAGGTACTTAAATAGCATGATTTGCTTGATTTCCCATAGACACATACCAAAGGATAAGTTTTAGTTTCATTCTGGAAATGCCTGCATCTTTCTTTTATGTGGATCAAGACAACTTTCCAGATGCAAATATGTGGGTAAGTTGTTTGACTTTTCATGGAGTACATGAAGCAGATTTCATCTCCTGAGATGACCACTTCACGAAAGACTAAAGAAAACAAACACAGAACTAATAAATTATTCCCTTCTTAGACAATGATTTATCACGTGCAGCAGCAAAGCTCTGAAAAGAGTTGAAGGACAAATATTTGGAAGAAAGGTTTTCAAAAAGGCCACTAAAGAAAACAATACCTGCTCACAAAAAGCAATCCTGTTGTCACTTACACCTGTATAAATAGAGTGGAGCATACAAAAAATAGAAACTTAGATCAGCCAAAGATGACGCTGTTGCACTGCTACATTTGGTCTTAAGATTTTTCTTGAAATTTCCTATCATTTAACTAGTTTGAGCTAATTGTTTAGCTTTTCCTGTTAATAAAGTGCTTCAAATGTCTATGACTGTTCAAAATAAGTTAAGGAGTTTCCATTTCTGTTTCCAGTTGTGTTGGCCAGGAGATTCAGTGATCTAGGCACCAAGGTTAAACACAAATATGGGCATAATTAGCAGTGTAAATATATTCTAGAACTGACCCAACACTTTTTTGTGACAACAAATAGGAATTTCTGTAAACCCAACTTGGCCTCCTAGGGCAGTCACAGGAGCACTCCTATGAGATATGTTAAATAACAGTTTATGTTCCTTCTCAGAAAAATCTGGATGAAGGATCCAAACTCAGTTCTCCCCCACTCTAGATGAATATTCCAGCTTCTTGATGGCAATTTTGCTCTTTCTTTTTGGTAAATTAATATTTTGTTATTTATACATAGCAAAAAAGAACAAGTGTGAAAAACTTAGAAATTCACCCCAGATATATCTCAGGAACAGTTCAGTAACTTCAGAATAAAGAGAGGTCTTGATGGAAATTTCTGCTCTGCACTGAGTGGAGGATGGAACTACCTCTGAATTATGGACTTTTTGTGTGGATGGTCTGCCTGCTAGGCACAGGGACATCCTGAGCAAAGGTGCATCTTGTAAGAAAACAATTTGTCCTGGGGGCTTAGATGTGCCTTAGATGTGCTATATTTTAGTGTAAGTCCAGAGCAGACAAATCCTGGTGTAGATATGGGCGTGCAGGGAGTTGAAGATCAGGCAAACATCTGAGGAACAGCTCTGAGGATCTACATTCTTACCCTTTAACTGGTAAACCAACTAAAATCACTTTCAATTAAATCCATAATATTCAGTTGCCTAATAAATATATTATCCAAACTTGGAAGTTAATTTTCACCTGGCAAGCACAGTCAGTTTGTACATGTGTCAAACCCACAACAAAATTACAAAAAAATCCCCATTCAAAATAACACATGATTAACGGTATAGACACTTAAGCAAGAACTAAGTTCTATGTACACCTTTTTCATTTGTAGTCCTGGGAGAAGGCATTGCACCAGACTGTCACATGCCTGGTAAAAGTGCATTTCTTGAAGAAAATAAGGTTTTGTAGTTCATGTGCCTCAAAACCATAATTTCTATAATTGGGTATTTAATATTAATATCGGTTCAGGTTTTTTTATTATATACAATGAGATCAAAGTAGTCTGTGGATCAATACCTTAAAAATTAAAAGCAGCTCTAGTCCCAGATGTATATTTAATCCATGTGCAAAATGAGTTCTCTTGCATTGTCTGTCAGATTACAGGTTTGACTGTGTGAGATGCTGGAAGTCCTGAATTCCCAATAAACTTAACATTTCAAGATTGACTCAAAACTTTGTTGTATCGGGCTCAGAGTTTATAATGGTTCTACTACACTGTCTTCATAAAGTACTGCTTAATTAAAGCTCATACAGAGCAGTGATTCATCATACCACGAGCTATTGCTGATTAAAACCTGTAAGCTGGTTTTAAAACCTTATGCACACATTATAATCAACAGTGGGGAAGGATTCCTAAAGGCTTGACCCATTTCCAATGCAATTTGACCCAATTCAGTGTGATGCAGCTTCATTTCTATTTTATCTGTTGATCGGGTTTCATCCATCTAACAGATAGCTATTGATTTCTATGTAACAGCACAGTTTATAGAACTATCCAGATGAAAAGGAGAAACAGCTATTGTTCAGTTTTGTTTGTCCTTGGTCACTCCATTGGGATTAATTATCTAACATCATCGAGCTAGCTTGTTTTGAAAAAAGAAATGTGAATATCATAACCGTCCTGGCAGCTTGCTCAACTACTTGACCATTACTCAATGATTTGGCCAACATGTAATCTAAATATTCCCCTACGTCCTTCTCTAGGCTCATAATTATGAACCACAGGCAAAAATCCCATCACTGAAAATGGCAGCTAAATGGTAGTATAGGAATGGAAACCTATCATGTGTACAAGCCAGGAATCTTTCCTCCTGCTTCAGACTTTTACGGGGCACCCGCATCTTTTAGTTTAGGAAATCAGTAGCAATTCCTTGAATAGCAATTCACAGATTTCAGTTGAGGACAATTCCCAGAAAATTCATACCATCTGAGAAAAGGGAATACACAGGAGGATATTCTAGCTAGAGCACATAGGAGTTTACCACTATTTCAGGGATTGATTGCTACTGGCCCTCTACAAAGAGTGGAAGAGGACTTACTGTATGTTGCTTATGTTGCATCTGAGACAACAGTATATGCACATCACTATTTTTTTATACAAAATTTAACCAGTAGTAAAATTCCTAGCATTTTCACCACAGGAAGAATTAAACCTAGTGTTCAAGGTCTGGTTTTCTAGCAGTCCTCTGCTCTGGGAGGATACCATCAAAGATGAATAAGGAAGGATCGACAAAGAGGAAATTCTGGGAATCCTGGAGTTTGCATTTCCTTTCTGCCCATCTTGTGCAGCCTTCCCATTTCTGTATTAGTCAAGAAAATATTTGGAATGTTAAGTGGCAAACAATTTGATTGAATTAGAATAACATTATGAAATATTTCAACTCTGTGTTTCCATCTCAATCCCTAGCTATGTAAAATAGGGACAGAATTTCACTTTCTTAATGCAAAGTGACTAAAAGCCACTCTATGACCTAATATTCCATCCAGTTAAAATCAGGCCTGCCAGCACAGACTATTCCAGTTTCCTTATCTGGACTTTAAATGAGTTTACCTCAGCTGCTTGTAACATTTCCATTGCTAGAGATTTTTAATGTTAGTATTTTTATACTTAAGAATGGAGGAAAAAAAATACTTGTGAGTGTTTACTTTTGATCCTGTAATTGCTGACTTTTGAGGGCTGGGTTTATGGCATGCAAATGTCACATTCACTCCCTTACTCCTGTCTCCCTGCTTTTTGCTTGTTTTTAATAATAGTTGCAAAGCCAATGGATGAAAGGAAAGCAAGCAAGTGCAATATACCCGGTCTTAAATAAAGCATAATATTTCATTCTAAATTTATCCAAAATGATGAGAGTATAAATGTCACCTGCAATGAATACCTCTTGAATGAGTGTAAATTACAGTCATGAAATCAATTATATTTTAATGAGGAATACTGATAAGCCACTTTTACACCTTTTAGTCTATAAATTAGTGAGCTGGTGAAAGTGCAAAGCAACAGATGCTGCTAAGGCCTAGAAATCATCTTTTCCCCCACCATCCCTTGCATCCACAGCTTGTAGCTATCTGAACTTCAGGAGAAGTGCTGCGAATTATGGGGTCCAAACACACAGAATTTTAATGCATTCCAAGAGTTCAGAGTTGGCATCAGCCCATAGGCTTGAGTGCACCTTCCCCCCGTTGCCCATGCCTGGGTATGGTAGCGCTGTTTGAGGGAAGGAGGCTGCACATAATTACGGAATCATAGAATCAGTTAGGTTGGAAAAGATCTCCAAAATCATCAAGTACAACCTCTGAGTGATCTCCACCTTGTCAATTTGACCACAGCACTAAGTGTCAGGTCCAGTCATTTCAGGAATTCCTCAAATCTGTCACAAAAGAGGCAGTACGCATTTCTGTAGTATCTGTTGCCTAGCACAAGGAGGTATGTATGCAGACTGAAGGCTCAAAGTTACTCTTCCAGTACCACTGTCCATGGCCCTGTAGGATAGGAAGTCTTGACAGGGACGCTAGTTGGACTGCTTTGCATGGGTACATCTGTAGGCAGCAACAAGAGCCTTTTCTTACAACTTCTCTGCCCACGCAAGAGCAGCCAAGGTTTGGCTAAATGGAAGTGCTCCAGGCCAATTGCTGCAAATAAATTGAACCTGACAGATCATTTAAGATAAACTTTTATTCCTTTTAGGATCTCATGCTAAGTAAGTCTCAACATTAAATTTCACAAGGCAGAACTGAGGAACTTCGCAACAACCTAGGCTGGTTTTCTTTTTTTTTTTTTAATTTAGTAAAAAAGCAAGAAAACATTATCGCTATTCTGGCCAGATCTCCTTTGTCAATCACAACAAATGTCTAATGCAGGAAAAGCTTGGAAAAATGCTTACATGCTCAGATCTGCAGTTACGAAGCCGAGGGAGATGCATTTATCAGGCTTCTTCATCTTATAAAAGGTTTTGGATTTGCTCCATTTGGGATGGGGCATGTCTCAGTTGACTTGGCTGCTGGCTAGCTTCACATTATCACAGGATATTCTGAGTTGGAATGGGTCTACATGGATTATTGGGTCCAACTCTTAAGTGAATGGCCCATATGGGGCTCAAACCCTCACGTTATTAGCACCATGCTCTGACCAACTGAGATAACCTTTGGAAAAATCCACTTTGGGTAGCATTTGCAAAATGCCTGAGTGACTTAGATATATAAGTCTTATAACCCAGTTGACTTTCACCCTAACTTTTTATCTTTTGTATTTCTTTCATTCAGTCAGCCCCTTCCATACAAACAGATAGATCATTGAGGGCTAAAAAAAATAATTTGAACTTTAATTTAAAAACAACAAAAAATATATATATTAGTAAGGGAAATGGAAGCACAAGTCCAACTCAAGCCCAGAGGAGGGATAAAATACTTTTAACTTATGTGATGGCTCATGGCATCAGTAAGGCATTCCATATCCATAGGACCTGTGTCTACATACTTATGGCTTGCAAGCCCACAGTCTTTTCCAGAATTCATACTTCTGCAAACCCCACTAGCTCCAGAGTCAGCCCACAGTTGGAGTTACGTGCACCACTGAGTTTAGCTAGCCCAGTACATCAGCTGGACTAGAGCTGCCTGAGTCTTTCAAGGATTAAAATAGCCCTAAAATGCTGAAAAAAGAACCTATAACACCCATGCAATAATCTAGCATTTGGCTACAGGTTATCACTTAGGTTGTCAGCTGAATTTATCAAACCTGGATATGAGCGGTTAAAAAGCTTCTGATGATTTATAGCTTCTGTATACAACTGCAGCCTTAAATCCAGCTTAACATTTTGTGGGTGTGAAAATTCACAAATGTTTTTTTAAAAGTTCTTCTCTCTTCTGTGAATTAAACAAGCCCTTCGTGCATTTACTGACCTTTGGGATTCACACTTCAGGGAGTTTTCAAAGTCTTTTCCTCTGGAGAGGGGAAGCAAAGACTAAATATGTGAGTAACTCCCTTATTTTTATCAGGCCCTCTGCCATTTACTAACACAGCACAACACAACATTCGCCTGCTGTCACATCAGACTGCCACAGCCATGCTCCAAATGTCACATTAGCAAAGACAGGTTAAAATCACTTTGTATTACAACACTTCCTGCACTGACCTTTTGAAGGGCCAGAATGAGAGGAAATCTTAGCTCCCCTTGCTCCATGCAGGGAGCCTCTCCTTTTTTTTCTGTCTTAAATGTGAGAAGCACATGCTTCATATTCAGGGGGGAGTTGTCAGCTTTTATGAACAACTGACATTTCTGCAATCCACCAAGCTACCTGTGGCTCCATCCTGTAACCTGTGGGGTACAAACAGTATTCTAAAAGAGTAAAATTGATTGCTTGAGGATTAGGATCTCTGTGTATGTCAGACACCTTCTTCTTTCCAATGTGCAGGTTGAGGAGCACAGGGATCTGCTTCCCCTGTTGTACTCAGCTTTCCATTTTGACACAGGTCAGGGCAGTATGGAGAGCCCTTTGCCTCACCAGACTTATAAATAAATTGACCTTTTAAAATGGTCAGAACAGGGTATGTGTATTACTAATTTGGGATGTTTACTTTTAGGACGCATACTTTTAATAGAAGCAAGGATCCACCATGACTATATGATAAATGGGAATATATACTTCCCAGGGAAGAGTTATCCAGCCTGCCAAGTGCAAAAGCTGGTGGACAGCTATACAGAAGGACTGGAACAGACTGGAATGGACTGCCCAGGAAGGTGGAGGAGTCACCAACCCTGGAGGAATTAAAAATATGACTGGAGCTAGCATTAAGTGCAATGGTCTAGTTGACAGGGTGTTGACTGGTCAAAAATTGGACTGGATGATCTTGGAGGTGTTTTCCAACCCAAATGATTCTATGATTCTATGAGTTTAGGGGATATCCTTTCAGTGAGGTATTGCTCTTTTTCTCCTCCCTCAAACTAGTCTTCATTGGTAGACCCAGGATGATTTGCAGTGGCCAAGCCACCGACAGTGAGACTGTCCCAGTGCTTCCCATGTCATGTGGGGCTTCTGAGCACACCTAGTGAGACCAGTCAAGTCCCAAATCTGGTAAAATAAAAGGAAATTGATTATTATACACAAATGCTCCTACACAATAGATTAAGCAGTAAAGACTGTATACAGTCTGTCAAGGTCAAGTATGGTCTGGATAGCCCTGAACTGGATATGCAGAAAGCAACTCAAGGAGGAAAAATGTGTCCATGGCATAGAGGTTAAAGAAAGCAGGGAAGAATATGGTGAGAACATAGCGAGGTATCAAACAGCTTTGTGTCAGTAGTTGGGGATCATATAAAATAGCACTTAGTTCTATGTACAAATGACAGTTCCCTATATCTCTGCCTGACCCTGTTCCCTACATGTACAGTATTAATTCAATACATTTTTCATTCTGGCAGTAGTTTGAACTAAATCACTGCTAAATCATCTGTGGTGAAATCACTTTGCTACAGGTAGATGTGCTAGATCAATCTAATGAAATGATTTACTTATGAGGAATTTATCCCTTGTCCTCTACAATAATTTAAGGAAAAAATTATACATGTGCTCCAGTTGAAGATAACAAATACCAAGATGGATGGAATTTCAAGCAGATTTTTTTTCAACAGCCTACACTCATGTTCTCCTTCTGGTTTCAATTTTTGAAACAGTAACTCAAAAGTAAGAAAGGTATGAGTCAGTCCTTTTATTCCAGGGGCAAAGGGACATTAAGGTCCACAGTAAGCATTTAAAAAATGCTTTACCTAAGTCCAAAATGTCTGGGTGTGGTTGTTGGAAGGTTTTTTGACTCCTACAGTCTGTAAGAGAAAGGTCTGAAAAATGAGCTTACTCTCAGTCAAATTATGTGACTACAAAGGGTCTATACTCCCACTTGGAATAAAGAAATGGAAAGCTACTATTTCCTGAACTGGCATCCCCACATCATTTCTTTTCAACAGGAGAGTGGGAAACTCCTGTTCAAGCAAATCAGCAAAATTTACTGACAATAAATAGAGGGATGTTTATCACAGATGTGTAACAAATTCAATATAATTACATTAAATAACATGATTCAAGCCAGAAAATGACACCTGTGCCATTGTGAGTACTATCTAAGATCAGACATTTAGACAAAATTCTAAAGACTTTTCCCTTCTAAATCTATTAATTACATGTGCTTATTTTCTATTACCATGTTGATGGAATCAGAATTCTTTAATTTCTGAAGTAGAGTCCAGTGATGCTGTATTGAAATAGAGTGCTTCACAAAAACTAAAATGTCGCCTTACAAGAAAAAGGTGCCAATACAATGACAGCATGATCTGTTATGATTTAAAATTAGATAAGCATTTGTAAAGGCAGAAAAAACCAAAACTATGATTAGGATGAAAAAAGGGGGACTAGTAAATTTGAAAAGCAATTTAGCCTTTCTGTACCCTTAATAAGAAGCTAATACCTGGACTGAAACTGCTTCTGCGCTGTCACAGTTTTAGTAAAAATGCCTGTATAAATTCTGCAGCATAAGACTCCCAACTGCATTTGGTCACCTGCACAGTGAATAAATCATCTTCACTGGTTTTTTTTAAAAAATTCCTTTTTTATCTCCCTTATCTATAATAGATCTTCCTGTCAGAGTTGTTTTCTCATAACACTGTGATGATATTGCCTACTATCCCTGAAGTAGTTCTATAAAGGAATTTTTGGTCAAATATACTTTGTTATACAATTCCGTATATTTAGATATCTTTTAGACTTTGTAACCTTATCTTGGTATCTGCAGCCTACAACTATACAAACCTTTACATGCTGAATTGATGTACTACTAAACAATGCTCTGTTTTGCCTGTTTAAATGGTAATGTCAAATAATAAATCTATGATCTTTCAATGACCTAGATGAAGTTAATTTTCCTCTTTTCCATTCATTAAGAATTAAAGTTATTCTGTTTCACGGTTCTGTATATCTCGGGGAAATAGCTGAACTACAAGTTAGGGATGATGTCACTGCAATAAACCAAATTCTCTATTAATTACATCAAATGAAATATTTTCCCATAATATATACCAGCATTTGATGGGTTTCTTGTAAGTCTTCTGGCCCTTTTTATTCCCATGTAGTGTATTACAAAATCCATCCATAAAAAAGTGTCTCTCTGAGATGCCAAGGGGAGAGATTTGCCAGCACACAGCTCTGCAGAGAGCAGCAGGTCATGGTGGCCCCATAGCCCTCAAGAAAACCTCTGTCTCTCTTCGAAAGACAGGGAGGACTGGGTGATGACAGGGTGGGACAGCACTGTACATCAGCTGAAATGGAACATCTGAGCTAGTTAGCTCTAGTAGAAGTAGGATTCTGAATGTCCATCAAAAAAAAAAAAAGTATATTTTACATTGCAGTAAACATTGGAGAGTTCTGATGGAAAAACCTGGCAATTCTTTCACGTCCTTCTTAGGCACCATTTCTTTAGTGGGGGTACTAATTTCTGTTAAATTTTTGGAGCTGTATACTTCAGTCGTTTGTAGAAATTAATCACTGTAAAATTCTTTTTCATTGGTTTTCAACTTTTTTCTTTGCTGTTACATTTGAAAGTTAGTCCTTTGCCTTGGTAATTAAGACAGCTCCTAAGACATTTTTGAACAATATAGTGGCAGAGACTTATCAGATCCTGTGAAGCACTTTGTGCCTCAGAGTATGCTGAGTGTTCTGAAGTGGAATCCTATAAAAATGACAGCTACATCTATAATGTGTGTGCTTGTCCCAGTAATAATTATTTGCACCGTTCAAACCACCTCTCAAGGGATGAACACAGGCACAGACACACAGTGATAAATAGGTCTCCCCTGCTCCTCACGTGTGCCTGGGGAAAAAAAATGAATGCAACTCTTCCCAGCAACCCCATCATGCTTACTGCAACTTTGGGTGGCACAGAAGTGCCCAGCTAGCCTGAAATTAGTTGGCTTGGATGCTGATAGCTGCAAAGCTGTAGCCTGCCATAGCTGTGCTCCCAATGGAAAGGTTTGGACCAAAACACAGATTTTGCTCCTGGGCAGATTTCCAGCTTACAGTCTGCTCCATGTTATCATTGCTACACTGGTAGCAGCACCCCAGCTGTCCTGTTTAAAGCTAGCTCAGGTAAAACAAAACAAGCTGCCATGACGGCCAGCAGCTCCAGTATCAGTGTATCCTTCCAGTGTGTCCTCCCTGGCCCTGCAGTTTATATCCACACAGTACAGCTTGCTCAAAATGAGGTGACTCTAGTAACTCCACACACTTAATCTCATTAATCTTTCTTTGTAAACAACTTCTATAGCCCTTATCTGTCCTTTCTCCAGTTTGACAGCACATGTACACAACTTGGGTACCTGACTCTCAATACATTTTTCCATGTTTGTTTATAAAAACAAAGCAAATGAACAAAACGCCCAACTACTAGTAAAAAATAACAGTAACTTACAAGAGAAAGAACTGGCACAGGGGGAAAGTGCTGCTAGTAGGTATGGAACTGAACAGAAAGTGAACAGGAAATGTGTCAAAAATAATGTGACAATAAAAGGGGAAAACAGCTATAAACATATCTTAAAATATAATCTCCTTTTTGGTTTCTTCTGGCAGAGGACTGTTATAAAGGTCAGTGAGATACTGATAATATCACCTGATAACAGGTGATATTCAGTGCTAGTGAGGTACAGCATAACACACAAGAGAAAATGAATATCAAGTATACAAATGCAGTGGTTGATACTAATTAATTAACAGCATCCAGAATGAGGCCTTGGGCTTACTTTATTCCAAGTGGCTGGTTCTTTGAAAACATCAGTGCTGTGCTTACTGGTGGCCAAAAAGGCAAAAAGAGGATGAATGTGGCAAGACAGAATATTGTGAGAGCACTTAAAATAAAACAAAGAGGCCACTCAGAAGTGTGAGGCATGGAGGTGGACGTTTCAGTGTTGTGTGTGGCTCTCATTAAGCTCTCCCAAAAAGGGAATAAGAGTATCAGGAGACGTAGAGGCTTATTAGAATTATAGAGCAGCTTTTACATGATGAGAAAAATAAATGAATGACAAAGACTCACATTTCTAAAAGGACTCATTGATAAGAGAGATCTATAAAACATGAACGTTGCATAGAAAGTAAGACAGTTATTCATTGCTTATCACATTACAAGAAGCAGGGTATGCCCAATGAAATTCTAAGATAGTTGATTTAAAACAAGCAGATGGAAAGACTTTAATCATTACATGCATAATTATTTTGTGAAACTCATTGCCAGTGGATGTGTTGAAGGCCAAAAGTAAAAATGGATTCATGAAAGATACGACAAATTTGTAGACAATAAATCCACATGCAACAATTAAACCTTATGGTCCAAAGACACCCTCCAGCCCCAAAAGTCATGAAAACACCTGCTTTTTGTAAGTCAGAGGGTAAACTGGAGAAAAACCAATTCTATATGCACCTGTTCTGATACAGATACCCATAACATATAGATTCATCAATATACTTGGGAAATCCCAGCTTCAATCCACTTTCTACTTGAGGAGAACTGTAGTTTCCACCTCTGTATATTTATGTGATACATATATTTGAATAATGATTTTCACTATTTGTCCTGCTAAACTCTTGTACAACACAGAAAAAAAATCCAGACTGATAGACCAGAACGAACGGTGAGCAGCTCTGACACTGTAACCTATTAGAAGTTTTGATACTCACTTGGATGAGGGATCCAAGCCCCAAAGATTTATGTTCAAATACACTGGATTTAAAGGCAAAAAGAAAACAACAGAACAACTGATGTTGGAAAAGCAATTAAATCTTATATTTCTTCCTTACAAATAACCTAACTACCAGTCTAGGGTTTCATGCTTATCCTATGTCTCTTCCTAGAAACAATACAAAGAAATAAAACAAGTGGTATTAATAGCATAAAGTGGAAAAGTGCTTGTAAATAGAGTGCTAGAATCACATTATGGACACTGCAGAGAAGCAATAGATCAAGATGAAATACAGCTGGAGTAGCAGAGAACTCAAGATGTAGTAAAAGTCATCTGTCTGTCTCAAGGTACAATGAATACATCTACAGCACTTCAGAGGTCTGTTTAACTTGCTTTTCAAAATTTCCAGAGACAGCAATTTTCTAAATTTTCCAGAGCTTAAACATGCTTTTCCTTAGGAAGTTTTTTCTAACATTGGCTCAAATCTCCACTGCTACCATTGAAAGCCCTTCTCAGCCAGACGATGAGGGCAGGATGAGAAACTCTTTTATCAGCAGCTGTCACACCTTTTGACCATATTCTCTTCTCTAAACATCCTAGATATTTTGCTTTCTGTAACAAGCAAAATTGTTTTTAATCTTCGGTCACCTGTACACATTTTTCTTAAATCATCACTGGACACAGTAGTTAGCTATAGAATTTTGACACTGGGGAGATTAAAAGGATACTATTATTTATACATCCCAGTGCAGAAATTTTCCTTTTTTACCCTTTCATGTTTGCTTATTCATGTTCAGCCCATGACCCACAGTAGTCTCTAGTTCCTTTTATGTATAACTATGGACTGGTGAATTGTTCCTGATTTTGTATTTGTACAGCAGTTTGCTCCCAATGTAGCACCAGACATTTGACCTTAAAAACTAGCATTCTTTTTTTCCCCGATGAATTCTTCAATTTCTTAATATCTGCTTGAATCCTTGTCTAGTCCCCTTTGCGCTTTCTGACTCTCTCCTCTGAGAGAGGATAATTTTGATAATTATATATTCTAGTTCATCTTCTTAATTAGTAGTGACAATATAATGTGACTCCAGATCTAAGGCACACCCTTTCAGAGTACTTGGTATAGCTCCCCATATGAGGAGGTTATTCCTCTCATTCAAATGGGACTTTAAATCAGTTTTGTGGACACCTTCTTTTTCACGCAGATCATAGAGACAATACTATCCCAAACTGCTTAAGACAAGCATTGGTAATAGAAGAGGAAAGTAGTACTCTGCACAGGTAGTGTGACTGAAATGCAATGCTTAAAATATTTTTTGAGTCAGTGTTCTAAATGAAAAGTTATAAGGCAGGATAACACCAGTAGGGTTTAGTATACCACAGTTCAGGCCATCAAAATGAACAGGTATTGAAACATCTGAGGGCACGTGGAAAACTATTAGTAGGGAGAATTTCAGTTTGGAAGGATCTATTAAATGTGCCACCATTAATTGCCCTGGAATGAAAAAAAACGGTTTGGAGTACGGCGGGGTGGCATCATGTGTGTGGTGTGTTAGAAAATTGTTACAAGCACCGCTGGTACTGCTTAACAGACTTAATTTGACAGGATTTAATTTTAACAAGACTTAATGTGACAGGACTTAGTTTGACATTCCTTGAGGCAAAGATGTGATTGAGAGCAGCTCTGCAAAGAAAGACAATGGAATCCTGGGCTGCATCAAGAGGAGCATGGCCAGCAGGTTGAGGGAGGTTATTTTCCCCCTCTACTCTGCTCTCATGAGACCCCACCTGGGATATTACATACAGTGCTGGTGCTCCCAGCGTAAAAAGGACATGGAACTCTTGGTGCAAGTCCAGAAGAGGGCCATGAAGTTGATAAGGGAACAAGAACACCTTCCCTTTAAAGAAATGCAGAGAAAGTCGGGGCTGCTCAGGCTGGAGAAGAGAAGGTTGCATGGACACTCTGAAGGAGGCCTACAAGGGAGTTGGAATGGGAATCTTCATCAGGAACTGTAGTGATAGGACAAGGGAAATGGCTTCAGAGTGAAAGACAGTGGCTTTGGATTAGGTATTAGGAAAAAATTCTCTGCTGTGAGGGTGGTGAGGAACAGAGAAGCTATGGATGCCCCAATCCTGGAAGTGTTCAAGGCCAGTTTGGACAGGGCTTTAAGCAACCTGGTCTAGTGGAAGGTGTCCCTGCCCATGGCATGGGAGCTGGAACTGGATGATCTTTAAGGTTCCTTTCAACCCAAACCATTTTATGATTCAATGAATTCATCACTAAGATAAAAAACCCAGTAGGCACTAAGATATGAACAGTTACAATCTAACTGCACTACTCATATGGAGATAAAGTGGGATGGATATGGCATAGCGAGAAGTCTTCCAAATACATGTTCATGTGATTACAGTCAAGATCTCCAGTTAGGATGTGTCAGAAGTAAGCTTTCTGATTTCTTCATTAACTCCCTTTTTTGAGTGCAAAATGATAGTTTTTAATTACATTTTAATAACATAGTATTTTCCAGAAGGATCCAACTCAGAATTAATCCTCTACCCAGGATAAACAGCATACCATTTTATTTACATCTTTATTGTTCATTACATGCCACTAGCAATTATTTATTGATCACTACTCAAACTCTGCTCAAACAAGAGAATTTTGAATTTCTTTATATACTTTTGCCCTAAGTTCATATCCAGATATTTGAAGGTATTCCTTATTCTCAAAAAATCCCCTTAATATTTATAAGGAAATTTTATTCTGACTTTTAACATTTTTTGCATAAGCAGTGAAATATGAATCTACTGATTCTGGATATTTGACACCACAGTTTCCAGACAGGTATCTCTAATTTGAGTTTTCAGAGTTATTACTAAATATTTTCTGTTTATTGGATTATATTCCTTCAACATTATCACAGAAATAAAATCCACAGACTGGTTCTTTGGGTTATATGTAGGACAGATGTTAAATAAAAAAAAAAATACTCAAAGGCAATTAGTCTCATTACTTATATGAACCTTTATGGAAGTAAGAACAAACAGTAGTTAAGATTATGCAGGACTGTTTTTAGAATAATAGAAGGAAATTTTTCCAGGGTTGTATTGATGGCCCTGGAAAACAAGCTATTATATCTGTGAACGATTTTGCAGAATTTCTAATGTCTCCACTGAAGCACAGTTGAGAACAGCAAAAAAGTCAGAACAGAGTAGATGAACTGAGGATCCAGAAAAGCAATCCTTCGTCTTGACTGTAGAGTAGACATTTGTTTGTCTATTTCTTTTGATTCAACTCAGAGAAGAATATCTGGGGCTTTTACTGCAGAAATTCAATGTGGCTTTTTCTAAGAAGACCAAAAGTGTTGCACTTGACAGGTCAGGGTCTCCCTCTTGCTTGGTTCGCAGATCAGCTTTCAACACTAACAAATGTCGTACCATACTACCTGAAATGAGTGGAAACTCTTAAATTCCTCCCAGAAAGACACAGCAGGTGACCACCCACTTTCTTAAAGTTTTTTAAATATGCAGGACCACAGATTTTTGTTCCGATCTACATGAAGCACGATTTATGCACATTTCAATGGTATTGCTTTACAATTCTTACTTGATTTTCCTTTTTAATCTATTCCAGCACAGATGTCCCTTAGGTTTTCTCTAATGCCTGACAGAAATAGGAATCTGACTGAAAGCAAGGTGCCTTCTAGGCTCCAGTCAGATTAATCAGAATGGACCTGCCAAAGTGAAACATTTTGAAGGACAGGTATAGCTCTCTTCTTCAAGTCTCCTGTATCACTGCAAGCTATAATTTCAGCTTTGTAACTGCCCTCCTTGTTCCCTGATATGCACACAACTGTTGTCAGGACTCTTTTTCAGCTCTCACTAGACAAAAAATTTTGACCATCTACATCAACTATATGTCTGACTATGAGAAGTGTCCTTTAATTGCACCCATGGAAAAATTGCCATTCATTGGGAAGGATGCCAGCTTCAAACATCACTTGGCTATCTCAGCTAGACTAACAGTCTGCTCTTTATTTACCAGTAAGGTAGGGGAAGGAAATGCTATTCCATGTGCTTTGTATTCTCTGTTGCATATTCAATCATTCCTGGGAGGTATTCATGATCTATAAAGCAGTAAGTAGTTTGGTCACAGCTATCTCTGGCACCATCTGTTTGACCACTTGCAAAAGTAACAGACTGCACAGAAGCTGAAAAAGAGGCATGACTAGCATGAGTTTGGGAAAAACTGTATCTAGATCCAAAATTAAACCAGCTATTCAAAATTTCATCACAGCGTGTCAGGCGTACTGCAGTTACCCCCTGAACCCTCACAGGCTGGTTTTTCCTTGCCTCTGGCAGACGTGCCTGTCTGCTTTTTCCAGAGCCAAAATGTTTGCAGATAGTCTCATTAAAACAAAAGTTTCCAGGAAAGAATAGAAAATTTAGCTCCTGAGACTGCCCAGATGATTTTCCACCCTATCAAATGAGCAGCAGAGGTTTTGGCCATATTCTGATATATGATTGCCTATTTATCTGCCTTATTTTCTGCATTGAATTATTTGTGACAACTTTCATTCAAATTGTTAAAGAAAATATAAAGTGATGTAGATGAAAAAATTACTCTTGAGGTATAGAACACTAAAACTGGTGATTCCTAATTATTAACTTTGGATAATAAGCTACTAATACATTTAATATAGGCTATATTCATAATTACAATAATCTTATAAAAGCATTTACAAGACATCTTTGATATGGTCTTTTTTTCCTTGAAATCAACATGATTTGAATTATATTCTAAAAAAAAAGTTTAACCAATGAGTTGTATATCTGTCTCATGCTTGATAGCTCCTAACAGCTATAACTACAAAGGAAAAGACCATTTACCATTTTAAGTACTGGACTTAATTAACTTCTTTACATTATTAGGAACTTTCCCAATAGTCTAAAAATTATTAAAAGTTAATGAGAATGTTTCAGAAAGCTTCCTAACCCACAAAGGATTCTTTTGAACAAGTTAATAATGTCTGCAATTATACCATAAGTATTGAATATAAAAGCTTTGAATAAAAACAATGCCAATAAAAGAAGCACAGAAAAATTCCTCTTAATATTTAGAATACCATTTGTATTTAAAAAAAAAAACCTTTCATCTATGTTGTTATGCTCTTCCTTATTTCAATTTCTCATACATTTTTGCACATTCTTTTCATTTCCAAAATGAGTGAGAAACTAAACAAAACTTAGACAAGCCTTTTGATGTGTTGACAGACTATTGCTTGCATGAGAAAAAATCCCGCTCTTCTCTGGCATTTCTCCATAGGATGCCTGAGTTGCTTTTTTTTCTGTAGCTTAATTGGAAAGCTCTGTCTGATGATCAAAATACCAAATGTGTGCCCAAATCAGTTCTGAAATAGTAATTTTGCAATTGCAAGGAACTTTAAAAGGGGTAGCTGTCTCCTATGTTCTTATCGATCAAACACTATTTCAGCTGATGGTAAAACCTTTGCTGCTAAATAGTATCTGATATGAAACTAAAAACATTATAAAGAAACTCAATTTGAATGGTTGGAAATAAAAGTCAATATAAAATCAGCTGTCCTGGACTTCTATTTCTCTTCCAGATTAGTTCAGGAGATATAAATTGCACCTCCCCATGATCCCAAATCACATCCTTAATGTGTAGAGGGAACGTGCCAAACTTTCTGCTGGCTCAGGTGTTCTAGAAGTGTATGTCTGGCTGCCTTAGGCATAATGCATTAGAACTCCTTCAAACTTCTGAGGAATAAACACCTCTTGTAAAAATGATTCTTTCATGTGGCTGTAAACACTGCTATTATGAAAAAAACGGGGGGAGGAAGAAGAGGGAGGAATCAATATTTATCACTAGTATTATAACAAGAATTCCTAAATTACATTGCCATGAGATGATGTCTGCAAAGTTTCAGTGGGTCGAAATGCTTCCGGGAACATGAGTTAATAGCATCACTTAGAGTTGTGAAGGCAAGAGCAATCCCGAAGATTGCTTCAGTAATTTAGGATGAGTAACAGATCCCCTCAAGTGTATTGCTGTTCATTAATAATAATGTCCATACAGCAGACAAGTTCTGTCTAAAGAATGAGCCTTTATAACTTGGTCAGCAGGATTATGTTTAAAGCAATCTCCTGAAAACAAAGCAGGAGCAAGTTTCTCTCTCATGCATTGTCTGAAAAGAATTTGCCAGCTAACTCTCATGAGACCGTCCAAATGCAATCATCTCCGGTTTTACCTCAGCCTCAGCCTAGGAACAAAACCATGAATTGCATTCTATAAACTGCAGAAACAACTATAACATGAATCACCATTTCTGCAAAAAACTCTCCCAGCAAGCACCTCATCCCGGCTGCAAATGGCCCCTGACAAATCCCCGCGGGTGCATTTGTGGTCTCTGCTGCTGAGACCATTCCCTGCAGGAGCAGCTCAGGATGAGAGGATGCAGCAGGCTTAGTGAGTTGCTCTGTGGAGCGTGTTGCCTCCAAGGGATGGGGTCAGCAGTCTGTGTCCTCTGCACGCTGAGGGTCTGACTCCTGAAGCAACTTTTAGCAAGCAGTTGCAGAATGTCAAAAGTGAGTCTTCAGAGAGCACAAAAACTAACTTGAAAGAGCTTAACAACAAAAGTCCTCTCCCAATTCCTTTTCAGATTTGGTTTTCAGAAATCACTGTAATAAGTGGATGCTTAGCTGACCAGTACAGTTTTTCAAACAGCTGCTGGTTGTTATAAATCGGTGGTTTCTGTAAATATGTGGATTGCTGTCAAGAAAAATTCTTGGAAATACCTCATAGTACTCAAGGTTCAGAACACAGTATTTTAAACAGGTAACAAAAACTTATTATCTTGCCACATCTTCCAAGCAGTTCCTTTTCAAAATAATTGTACATATTTAAAACATCTTGAAACAAATGCAACTGACACACAAGTTTAAAACTGCGTACATAATATAATGAAAATTGTTTGCAACCTACCTTGGAATTGCGTAAATTTGATGGTTCCCATCCTCTCTCCATTTCTGAAAACAACTTCACCCTAAATTAAAAAAAAAAACCAAACCTTAAAATTTTTATAAATCTCTCATAATATAGTTTAATTAAATTTGTAATTTTCCATTAACTATTAAAATTACCAAAGCAATGTTTAAACTCTGAAGACAGCAGATTCAACCAAGGTTAAAATAATTAAATAACACCTCTTTAAAACCTTCTTCCACAGGTTTCTAATGTCCTTAGAAAGTTGACAAGTGTTACCACCCACTTTTCATAGATGGAAATGGAAGTACAATAAAACCAGTAATTTATTGAATCTCAGATGATGAGAGATATGCAATTGATTTTCACTTTTTATCAAGGATATGTAAAAACTATCAAAGACCACACAAGAAAATAGTTTTCCTTTTCCTTCATCCATCATACAATTCTCCAAATGGTTATATATGCTATTTATCTTATATCATATTATTTTATATAATTATTCTACTAGATTATGGATAGCAGTAGCTCTTGTGGCTTGGTTTTGTACTATACCGACACGTATGCCCTTGTGTTCATTTTAAAAGTAATATCTGTAAGTCAGTACTACCATCTGTGGTGCTACACTTTGTTACTTCTCAGTATAATGGCCAGGTAATGCTGAAACCTCTTGACATATCCTCGGGAAATTACTCCCATCTTTCATCCCATCTTTCTGGATTAAATTAAGAAAAGATCTTGTTAGATTTCCTCCTTACTTCAGCTATTTCATAACTGAGTATGAAAGAGGAGGGTTTAATTCATTTATGATAAGTATTTTTAATATATTGAACCTGTAGTGGAGAGCTGAGTGCTGTCAAGATAGATTGCTGTTCTACTTCATCCCTGGTTTGGTTTATTAACATAATCTCCATTAATCTTTGCTTGGGCAGACATGAGAGTAAAAGAAACCAAAAGGTAAACATGTAAGGCTACAATACATTTCTCTGTGCCAGCCTGCCACTTTTTGGACAACCCTTTGTGGTCCCTGAAGAAATGCACTGAAGGCCTCTGAACTACTTAAAATCAGCCAAAACACCATTTCCCTTTGATAAATAGAAGAAACCCTTAAAAACCCAATGTGTAAGCCACATTGTGCTAAGCCTTAGAAGCCAAAAGCCCCAAGCTCCTGGCTATTTTATGAAAAGTAAGAGAATTACATTTGAAGTAAAAGAAGTGATAAATAGACCATAAAATGTAGAATTTAATTTTATAAACGACAGCAATGCTAGTAAGAAATTAGCCCATCAGTGTTCCAGAAACTCATTTTTTAGGAATTAAGTGCTGATTTGTGGCATGAGAGGTGAGTTATAATCTGATGATGTTCTATGGCTCACGTCAAGCCATTTCTTTGGTACTGAGGTAACATACCATAAGATTTAGCTCGAGAGTTGTCTTCTTTAGACTTGAGATTCATAAATTACTAAAAGTTTTTTCTTTATTTAAAGTAGCGGATGTTTGAATAATAGATACTACTAATACACACATTAAGCTCTGATGTTACAAAAGCCAATCTTAGTACTATTTCATCCTTTATTTTTACCTCACCACATACTTCAGCACATGTGCCAGTACAAACTGCGGTTTTTGGTGTGACCCACCATAAAACCTAGATCTTATGAAATCCACATGAACAACACAGAAAATCCTCTTTTACCTTCCATTGTGTTTTGGTGACATTACATATGCGTATTTAGATACTTATTAGCGAAAGGATCAGTGATTGCAGAGATAATAGGTACTGAATTAAAGAAAATAGTAGAAGTAATGTTAATACAAACTTCTTCAGAACATGATCATCAGGTTCAAGAAGTATTTCTTGATCAACTTAATATTTTATTTCAAGAGATGTAAAATAAGACTTCTGTCCTGAGCAAGCATTTAAATCAATTGCACAAGTGAATAACTTGCACTTAGAGCAAACCATATATTTTAATATATATTAAATAGGTAATCAGCAAAGTTTTCCTCTTCCATTACATGCAGATCATCCCAATGGAGACCAACAGAAACCACACTGGTATCTTACTGCCTATTTTATTTTCTTCAGTCTACCATCACAATTTTTTTTTCTTTCTTTACTAGTAGCAAAATGGATGCCAGAACAAATAACAATTCTATAACTGATCTGCCCAACTTTGAGCTGTGGACAGGCACCTTCAAATTAGCAATTACCCTTGAAAAGTTGATGGGAAGGAAGTAGAAAATATGTGGCTTGGAGTCCAATAGACAGCGATGTGAACAGAGGGTGAAAGAGGAGCTGGCACAGTCTGGCACCCCTGGATATTACTGCTGGTGTGTACAGCCACTGCTACACACAGCATCCCAATAATTTTGCCCCAAATATATCCCTGTATTTGGGATTAACTGCAGCTACATAACTCATCATGCAGCCTTACACAGGTGTACTTTATTCTGTTTTCCTAAACGTTCAACCACCCGTAAGTAACAACAATGCTAGTCTCCCATCACATATTAGGTGGCTTGGACAACAGAAATATAAAACTTATGTTGTAGGTTTTTTAGGGGTTTTGTTTGTTTGTGTTTGTTTGGTTTTGTTTGTTTGTTTTTCAATATATCTCTGAGCCCAGCTGCTTTCCTTGTAATTGTTTAGTGCTTTTTTTTCCCCCAAAAAGCTACAGTGCTTGAATGTCCTTTATAAATGGTGAAATCAGACTGGACCAAACATTTCAGCAGTGTCAGTCTCACAATGACCACATATAAGGACATCATCTCCCTGTTTCTTCTGAGTACCCTCACTGTGCTCTGTTTTACAAACCCAATATTTATTTATGTACTTTGTTATACAGAATAAGTGTTTCATCTCCTTAATAATACGACAGTCTACCCTCCTTGGATGTAGAGACTTCACCTTTTTTCTTGAATTGACATTCCTTAAGTCATTAGTCTTTTATTTGTGATTAGAATAAGAAGCCCACATAGTCCATTCACACTTACAAATTATTAGCCAACAACAGATTTATTTCAGACACATGGAACTCCCCCTGTCTCTCTTTATAGCAGTTAGTCATTTGTCTACAGTTGGAAACAGCTGTTTATTATGCTTCTATATTTTTTCCTGGTGGGTAAAAAGTAGGTATCTTTGTGATATTATTAACATGTCATTAAGGTCTTTTTGAGCTATAGAGCACTAGCATTTATTAGAACTTTCTTTGCATTCTCTTTGACAGTATTATTCAGCTCTGGACATAAGCCCATGCCAAAGTTAGAATCCTTTCATTCTTCATGCACTGAAATCCATAGCCAGCACACTTTTTCACTCATATGTTTCGTTTTCTTCATCTTCTTAAATAAAACCCGAGTTCAAAAGTTTCTTATCTGCTCTCTCAGTCAGGGCCAAATCTGCACTTTGACTATCATTTCATTTACTGTGTATTTTCTTCTGCAAAGTATCTCAAATAGAGTAAACAGAGAAATAAATACACAGCATGTACTTCATGATTTTCGGTACTACACCCACAAAAAAATTTGCTTTAGACCATGTTTACTTCCTTCTCATTCTTCCCCCACATGGCACCAAACAAATGTCTATTATATATTCAGCCCATACTTAGTATCTTATTGTTGGTTTAAAATGTCATCATTATATATTCAAGCTAAATTAATAACACAAATACCCCTGCATCAGAGGAAGGACTATGAGTATGTTGACAGAAATACCACAGCTGGATGCAAGACAGTTAAATGCCATAGTACTCATTTTCCCTGAGTGTTTTCCAGTGGGTCAACACATTTCAGGACTCTGCCTCAGTTCCACTTCACTGTCCAGGAGTATGGGCTACTCTGCCCTATAGACAAGTCAACTCCTCATGTAGCAGTGTTTAAACCTTGTGGCTTTCCCTGAAACATCTGAACCTACACAGTCAAACCAGCTCCAAAATGACTATTGGTATTTTCCCCAAAATAAATTAACTCAGTCACTTCTGGGGCACTGGAGTGAGATATTTGATATCAAGTAAACAATCTAATTAAATGCATGCAGAAATACCTGAAAAGCAGTAGGATAACTATGACAACTGAAATGATATTTTATATAATTTTATGTATTTTTATATATATTTTTATATAATTTTATACACTATTTATATATTTATATAATACATAAAATTTAAACTGTCTCTTTTAAGTTCTGTGACATCTGCTGAAATCAAGGTATACTTCTGAACCTGTCGTTTCCTTATTGGACTATGTCCAGTAAAGTAGAAGCCAAGGAGGGTGAAGCATTGCAGGACAGGAAAGTTAAGAGCTTGCTTACACCCAGAGGGCGGGTATTGCCTTCTCACATTTCTCCAGGTTGTACAGCTCTACATCTACCTGATGGAAACTCAGTAGTCATCAGGCCCCTGTGAGCTGTAATAGCCTATTAAACCAGCAAAATCCATTCAGTGGGAGTTTTCTTATTTTATTTTGTATGGTTTTGGCAAGTGGGGGTCATGTTGTTTCTGAAGTGCCAGAACCAGAGCCAGGTGAAAGGAGCCCTGGAAGGATGCAGGTGCTAGCAAAAGGAGTAGAAGGAAGGGAGCAAGACACTCTCTGTTAGTCCCAGATCCTTTCAGGAGACTTTCTGTGCTATCATGCAATCCACGCAGCCTGCTACTCATGTGTTGCACTCAATTTACTCCTTCGGGACTCCTCAGCTTCTGACACGCCTTCCCTGACACACACACAAAACAGCAAGCTGGCATTCTGTGGCTCTTGGCTCTGCAACTTCTGGGCAGTGAAGAGCTACACACTGCAATTCATAGCCTCTGCCATGCTCCAAACATCATGTCCAAGACAACAGCGTTTATACAGAAAGAGAATATTATTTATTCTACCCAACAGGCTTTTAATTCTGCAAGATTAACCTCACTTCTGAAACAAAACAGCAAGCTTCCAGCTGAGGGCAGCTTGTGCACAGCTCTTCTGGTTTCCACCTAGTTACATCACTCATTTAGCCACAGAAGAAAAGCTAAGCACAGGAGGTGTAAGCAGAGTGCAGGAGAGGATACCAGGGAGACAGCAGTGAAGGTGCAACCCCCTGTGGGATAAAGAGGAAACTATCATCTTTGGACAAATGAGAGGAGAGCAGAAGGCAGAGGGTGATGAAAATTAAAATGCTCCATCAAATCAACAATGCTCCTCAGTCCATGATTTTATATCTTTAGTCTGCAGTGGATAAAATATTTCTAGAATATTTGATCAAAGCAGACTCAGAGATTTATGCTTTTCAAGCCTTGAGACTACTTTCAGAAAAGGTGCTTCTTTCAAAATTTTTGAGATTGAAGATTAAAATTTGAAATTGTTTACAATCCATTGGGATGTCTTTTCCCTTTCTGTTTTCTCTCTTAGGACATTTTCTAAAAGCTTTGGGTAACTAACACTGATGTCTGGAAAGCAGCAGCAGTAGAGCAGTTCAAAGAAGAGGGTGAAGCACAGCTAAAAATCTGGTCTTGGCTAACATTTTCTAAATGAAGCAATACCACCATTCTCATCTAAACAGAAACTTGTGTTCTAGCTATGACAGAACATGCAAAAAATAGCAGAAAGAAAATGAACAGGCTTACTTCCAAGCATTAAGTATCCATCTGTACGTTTGCTGTGGCAAACATGCTGTGTATGCTTAAAAACATACCCACAAACAAGTTAGTTTCCCAAACACAAAGACATCAGTTTTGGAGAAAAACAGTGTGGAAGAAGGGAGACAAATTGTTGGAACATAATTTCCCAGAAAAAAATTTCTGGTAACCATGACAGTGATGGAAAAGAAGAATGAAGAACTGGCATTCATCAATCCCATAACATTGAAACTAGGAGGCACTCATCTATTAGGATTTTGGTCTAAAACAGAAAGATCAGTTCACATCATTCAGTTGCAGAGCAGATAATAACCTTCTGAAATTTGCATTGAGTGAGGATTGCTTATTTGTTTGTTTTGTTTAGAAACAGAGGACTGGGAGGTGAACTTGTCTACTGATCTCATGCAACACTTCAAATATTCTTATGTAGCTTCTGTGAACTCTTGGTAGTCAGAAAGGTAAATGGAAAATCATATCTCAGAGATATCACAGAGATCAGGAATGCTTCTTTAAATAGGTTACAGCAACTGCTCTAACATGAGTGAAGTACAGGATAAACAGATATAAAGGTTCACATCAGAGGCAATTTGGAAATAAAGAACACAGGACAGAGATATAGAAGTTCCTTTTTTTTCTCCCCCACGGCAAAAACTGTTCTGGGCAAAAATATCCAGCAATTTTAATAAAAAAGATGGGCTTTGTGTCTCATATTTGCCAAGATCTTTGTTAGCATCAGCTAATTCAAGTAGTCTGTGGCATTGTTCATTGTGCTCTGATTTGGCACTCATCTACCTTAAATGCCTACAGAATAAGTAATGGAGTTTCTAGAAACAAAAGAAAAATAATCCCTGGTATATAAAATAATACCTTTAGACTACCTTGAATTAAAAGCATTTCCCCAAACCAAGATTCCTCACCAAAAAAAACCCCAAACAAACAAACAAACAAACAAACCCAAAACCAAAACAAAAAAACCCCCCACCAAGCTACTGTGTGTCTCCCAACATCATGATAGCAATGACTTACATTTCACAGCTGGGATGGAAGAAATGGAAAGTGAAAAAGTGAAGACCAACATCTCAAGTTTCAAATTCTGGGAAAAGGTGATTAAGTATAACATCTTTATGTGCCTATCATTCACATACATCCTGAATCTAGGATTATGTGGAAATACAAAGTACTGTAAGCCTTACCACCATGGTTTTGTTATGCTGCCACTACATTCCCTTGTAAATAAAGAGTTCCGATCCATTCAGCCTCTTCTTCCAAGGAGAGGGGATTTTTTTTTCCTATCTCCCTTTTCTAAGCTCCTTTTATGATTTTATTTATTTCTGGACAAAGGCATAGCTGAAACACAGATGCTCTTGGTGTATAGAAGGGTGCCTCTATCTCTAAATAATATTTTGCTAGCTGATCTTGACCATATTTTGGGCATAGCTTCAACTCTTTTTTTTTTTTTTCAGGGAAGGGAAGGAATCAAATGGGGAACAGACAGAATTTCTTTAGCTAAAATTTCTTCTCTCCATCTCATCAACATCCTCTATCATCAGTTGCCATTGCATAAAAGTGTGCTGTTGGCAGCACAATGACATAAGCCCAGACTAAGCTGCTCCATTAGATTAGCATTTAGATGCATCTAAACAATTTTATACAGCTATGCTGAAATAAGACAGCACAATCATAGCATTTCTTTCAGCACAGCAAGCAAAAGCATCATTTGCGAACATCTGAGCACTCCGTTTACACACAGAAGCAAGTCTAAGGGAATAATGTTCCTGACAAGGTACCAGCAATTCATAAGCAGGTAAAGGCAGGGAGAAAAGGATGCTAGCCTGGAAATCATGCATCAAACAGTATCACACTTACTGGCCATTGCAGGTGAAGAAAGATGAAACCTTTTTGCTTTGCTACTCATTAATGTGCTTTTACACATCCATCTGGGCTTATGGCCACCACAAGGCAAATCACTTAGATGCTGTTTTATTCTTTATGGCCATATCATTTTTATCTGGATAGAGGTTTTTTGTGAGCCGTGTCTTTCAGTGATCAGGTAGGCTCTATGTTGCACACCATTAGTGGTCTTAGGTTTAAAAGTATGTCAGGAAATAAATTAAAATGAAACATATATACTTGAGAAACTATTTTACAAGTTTTTTTCTGAATATTTTGGAAACAAAATGACAGGCATTGGAATGATTTGCAACAAATACTTTCAAATCTGGTGATCTATATAATATACAACAGCACTGACTGTTAGTATTTAGCCAATTTCCTGATCTGTGGTTGGCCTCTGAAGCATGAACAAAGTAATTCCTTTACTCTCGACTCAATTTCTTCCAGGAGTATATAAAAACATTGACGTAAACAACCTGTCTTTCAAGGTGGCAAGATAAAAGGAAACAGTCTGAAGCACTGGGACTAGGAAATCAAGCCCTTTCCATTGTGTTTCAAAAAGTAAATATGAATAGCTGAGGAGATTTTCAGAATTGTTCTTATGAGGTTGAATCCCTTATGATTTCAGTTTGTAGCTGTGTGTGTCTGTAGAAACAGAATAACAGCACATTATCTTTCACCACCATGTTTTTTTCCCACTGCTTTTGTAAGAATGAATCAGAAGAGATGGCGAAAAGACTTTTAAGGACACTGCATTAAGCAGCAGTTCCATCTCTTCAACAGTGCAATATCATATGATGTTCTGAAGTAATTTCTTCCATTTTCTTTAAACTACTTTAATCTCAGCAGAGAGCAGAACCGCACAGGCTGTATCTCATCTGTTCTGATGATGACCCGAATGACTTCAGGACCTCCTCTCTGTGCACTTCCTGCCCGGGCTCTGTCCCATTGGCTGAACATGGGAGATTACTTTGTTTACTCTGTTCTTTCTAATGAACAGGCAGCCTCTGTTATTAATAACAGAGCAGGCAGCCTCTGTTATTAGCGAGGTCTTCACATCCAAGGTGGAACACACCGGCATTACCCGTGTGCAAGTGCTGAGCACAGTATATTCAGAATATTATCTAAGTGAGCAACTTTAATTCAAAATTGCCTTAACAGGAAAAGGGAATTTAAAAAGTCACAAAGACCAAAGAGCTTTGCCAATCTCTTTAAAAGTATGTATACCTGTCAGTTGTGGACAATCCTTGCTACTGGGTAGAGAAAAGTCTACAACAGCAGACTCATTCCCAATGTTACACGGCTACTCTACATCTGAAAATTCCCCTGCAGGCAGAAGTGGGAGCTGATGCTGACCAGGGAAGACTATTTGAATCAGCTAAAAGGTGTTTTTTGTAGCAAACAGCCATCCATGTCTACAACACTAACACTGATTTTCCCTCTTTTTACTCTGTACAAGCTCTTACACAGGAACTAAAACTGTTTTATTCAATATTCATAAAGTGTTTCTAGCGATTAGAGGATTTTAAACTCTTCTTTGGCAAATCAGCTAAGACAGTTCAAAGCACATGGGAACTGTCCAGGACACTGACTTTCTCATACATATTTCCCAGTAACACTCACTGAAATGGGTCCATTTTTCATTTCAAAATGAAACAACAAAATTTTTTTGTTCATCTAAATTTACAGCAAACTTCTAACAGCCTACTATTTTAGCTCAGTTTTGACTTTACTTGACAATTGTCAGAATTGCTATGACATTTAAGATGGCTATTTATGTAAAGCTAAAAAAGCCTAGGCTAATCTATTTCCAATCCTAAGACTTTCAGATTTATTTTTCTTTAAAATTTCAGATTTTGTCTATATTGGTATCAGAACATACTCCTGAAGACAGCTATGTTTGATGATAATGAAGTAGAAGTTTCATCCTCTTCCCCTTCTTCAGCACTGTATCCCTTCAGGTGATGCTTTCATCAGCATCAAATTCTGACTGAAATCTGCAGAGAAAAGAATTAGCATTGCTGAGCACAGAGGTTTGAACAGGCTTGGCAATGGCACGAAGGAGGTCTAACCAGCATATTCTTAATAAAATCAAATTCAGCTCTTTTCATTGTCCATTTTAATCCTTCAGGCTATTCTAACCTGTGCCAACAACCTGGAGAGTGTCAGCGAGATGTAACTGGCATAGTTTTGACACTTTAAAGATTCTTTATGTGCTTGTAGCAGTTTTGCGGAGGAAAAATGGCCGTCTCCAGGTTGTTTGTAAAACAGTCAGATCTGAAGACACTGAAGAGGCTCAGTTTGGTTTCTGAGTGGTGAGTGATCAGTGTCATATGCCATTAGATCTTACAGAGCATAACAGCTTTCCAGCTGGCACAGGTCAGAGATCTGAAACGTGTAGCTCTCTCCAGACTCCAGAAAGCAATGCTAAGAGTAAGGGTGTTACTTTGGGATCACTTTTCCTCCATTTTCAGAACCCTAAAGTTAAGGCTTACTGATATTTAAATATCTTTCTGCTGTGGTGGATGCTTTTAAACACTTTTATGAAGTACTTTGTTGTCTTAAACATATTCTCTGCTTAGAATTATTTAAAAATCAATGTCACAGTAAAAATTTGAGACATATCGAGTAACTTAATAGAGAAACAGTGTATTTTGGATTTAAATATACTACTTGAAAACTCTTCAAGATTCCCTATGTGCATGATGATGGAGATGAAAACAAACCAACAGACGATATTACATTGTCACCCCTTAGGTCACACTAGCTAATTTGCAGAAATTAGTATAAATGCAACCAAACCAAAAACCAAGCAAGCAACCAACCAAAAAATTAAAACCCCATCAAAACATAAAAACGAAACACAAACCCAAAAAATCCTCCCCACCAAAAACAAACAAACAGACAAGGAAAACCCACACCCTCCCAAAAAATACCCCCTTCCCATAACAGAAAAAAAAAAAAAGATTTGCCCATATCTTTAAGGTACTGCTCTCAGTTCTACCTTCAAGAGGAGGGCAGGCAGATTCAGTAAATTTGGAACTGGAATGGAATTACTACTCATCAATGTATTTCATGGGGCTGTATTCATATCTAAGCCCCTGGAGTTATAAAACTCACATGAGGAGCTTTTTTACTTCTATTATTTCCATCAGAAGACTGCTTCTGAACCTGAATCTTCTTATCATTTTAAGCTTTCCTCTTGCTTTCAGGTTCTTCTTATTTTTGGCCATATACTTAGTTTTAGGCTCACAGTATTATTTGAAAGAGATTCCCCCATTATTTTTTAACTGATATTTGTGCAGAGAACTGGTTCTCCACTCACCATACTAGGTATAGTCAGAGTTGCAACAGGAATAGGAAGCAAAAACAGATGAATTATCTTTCCACCACAAAATTAGGTATTATATAGGTGGGAGACTTTTACCTGCCCAGTCTGAAATGTCTCTCTTGTGCACAAATTGCACTGGAACTTCGTGTTCCAGAATGGAGGCAGGGATTGAATTTCAGTCATGAAAGTGAGACTGGAGAGGAACCAGTCTGGGCTGCTGCTCTCTGAACCTTGGACACCTATACTCCCTTTAAATGCTTCTGATATGTCTAAATAGACAGATTAATCCTCTTATAATTTGGCAGAATGACACAATTCATTTATTTAATACTTAAGAAAATTTGAAATTGGCATATTCCCTACTTAGTTGCAATGAAAAGGAAAACCAATAAATTTTAAAAGACATACAGAGAATGCTGGAAAACAGGAAAAAACCCACATAAATTTTTCCCATGGAAAAAGGGCTAAAATCAGTTTTCATATTTTAGAAATACTTTATTTGAAAGGAAAATGTTAAATATTTTCTTTTGAAACTCCAAAAATAATTTTCTACATTTTTTCTAAATATTTAAAATACTGGCATTTAAATTTTGAAAAAAAATGTGTGTTTGTCTATCACAAGGCAGATGACGGTAAATATCACTCAGAAGATCAGATAGTCTTTACAAACTCCTAACTGCACTCTTTAGAGAATAATGTGCACAAATGTACCCTAAGTTCCCTAGCTGATATTCAGAATGGACTAATTTGAATACAAGGTGAGGTTTCATTTCCCTCTCAAGAGCAGCACCCCAGTCCCACACCCCTGAATCATGCTGAGCTGGGCTGAACTGCTGTTAGAGCCTCAGCAGTGCTCTAGCAACTGAGCAAGCTGATGCCAGTGCGCAAATCCACTGGGAATATCGCTGGCAGCACCTCAGCTCATGCTGAAGGACATCCTGAAACTGTTCTGCAGGGTTACTGAACTGATTTTAAGCTAAGATCTTTGAAGGAAAGCACAGAGGCCCAGCCTTGGCTTTGCCCGTTTTTCTATTCCCAGGGGAAGAGAAGGTTGCCTCATACTCAAAAGCATTCTTATCAATATGGCTGCTTTCTTCAGCCATTTAAGAGATCAGACCTTCAAGGTCTAGGAAGCATTATACTTGGAAGGGATCTCACTAGAAAACAGAGAAACTATTGTTTAAAGATGCAGTACTCCTAATTTTCCTGAAAAACATCCAACACTACAAGTTCCAAACAAGCACCATGAGTTTAAGCTCACGCTGACACCTCTTGTAATTAAAACATTCCAACATCAGCTGCTTGGCTTCTTGGAGAGACAGCAATAATATCCAACCAGCCTGAAGGAAGACAAATGACAGATTCCATTATTTTCTCTGGCTATCTCCAGTATTGTAACCTATTCCTTATCTTGGTCAACACACACACACTGAATGGAATGGGACTAAGTTTCTTTTTAATACTCTGACAAACTGCACTGCTCTGTACAATAGCAGCAAACCTTATATTCACAGCTGCCCCTAAAAACCCGTTACTTCTATTTTTTAATACTTGTCATCAATCATCTATGCTAATTGGCCAAGTGTATGGCATGCCTATAGAGTATTAAATGTCCCAAAATAACTAATGAGAAGCCTTTTATTTCAATCTGTCTCAAATGAAAGTGGTATTAGAATAAGAAAGTATTTCCTTCTCTGCCACTGGCATTCAATGAATATTTATGATGTTTTTCACTATATTGCTGTGATATGACAATGTTGAATTCCAGCTAGAATGAGGATACAGCACTTAAAAGGAGATTCTACTCTCTTTCTATCACTCATAAAAGGAATTAATAATTGCAAAACAGCTAACAAACAATTGCTTCTCCAATTAGATCATATTTATCTTCATATTCTAAGCTGGAAAAGGAATCTCTTAATTTGTAGCAATAACTATCTTTAAAACCACTAATAACGTGATCCCATTTATTAAATATTTGTAAAGCTATTTTATGCACAGCCGTAATGCCGACTGATCAAAGCATACGTAATTAATCGACAAGAAAGCAATCATTGCAATAATGGAAATCTTATTAGCATATATATTACGTTGCTTTCAAAAACTCAGAATACTCAAATCAGGAAGATACCACTTATTCCAGACTATTTTTCTGAAGACTATAAACCAAGTCAACTTCCCTGGAAGGGCCATATGGCTGTGGCTCATGGTATCAGAAAAAACTTTATCGTCTGGAGAGGTACTCATAAGAAATGATTAGGAAGTTTCAATGCAGACTGGAGCACCAGGTGGTACTGCTGGGCTATGTTACTGTCCACATTAGATAAAGGAATTTATGCACCACTGTTTTTCAATCTTATTTCTCTCCTATAACCAACCACGAGATAAGGTGCATTGGTAACCCCTAGAGACAGAGAGGGCTTTATCCATCTCGCTCTTCTCTTTTTTCCCATGAGAAATCTTCCCTCTGCAATGTGGCAGGGGGACTACACAGGAGGAGAAGAGGTGAGACATTTGCTGATCATGACGTGACTTTTTTGACTCAACATATTCAGAAAAGGAATTTTGCTTACTAACCCCCGACAGTAATTTTTGTGGCTGGAAGCCAGGAACAATTTCCAGCACTCTCTGACTTAGCTCCCAGGGTGGACACAGTCTGTCTGACAGACAAAGACACAATGTTCATACTATTGAAGAGAGACACAGTATTCATACTCTTATACTTTAAAGACAACTTTATTTTACTTCCTGTATAGTGCACACAGGGAGTAGTGGATCCAGTGATAAACTTGCTCCTAGTTGCAAATCTTTTTATATCTAAGCCCCAGAAGACTATCAATATCCTATTTAAAGGTGGTGTCTGGAGAGAAAATTCATGTCTCCAGTCATTCTAACCAGTATTTGATCAACAGCATCATAGATATCTGAAGTCTTCTACTGACATCAGTGAAGTATAATTAATACAAATTTCTGTCTCAAGACAGCATTAATCTTTTCTTTTTTTTGTCAAAATGTGTCCAAATGATGACTATTTTTACCCAGAACATGCACTACTTTATTAATAAATACCATAGTTTGGAGGTTTTCTGAGCCTCTTAATATCTTTAAGATTTATTCCTAGAAGTTGAGCCACGTCTCACTCCACCAAGTTTTTATTAATGGAATTTTCCCATTGAAAACAAGACACTAACTATTCTAGATGATATTTAAGCAAGAGAAACTTACTTACTGCTCTCACTGAGAAGGATGAGACATTTTATTTTGTATGTGGACTATCAGATACCATTGTAACCTTTTTGTCCAAATAACATGTATTTTAAATGGGGCTACATATTCCCACTGAAATTAAAGAAGAAGCCAGCTGCTGTCTTTATTCAATAGTGCTTAATTTATACAATTTACACATGCAGTAGAGTACTATAACAACTCCTTGTTTCCTCATGAGTGAAAATGATGGTCAGGTGGATATAAAATATGCCCACTTTTAAAATATATAAGATAAAGTGTATAAAAAAATCAGTTTGCTACACATCACAGATATACTAAATATTACTTACAAATGAGGAATAGGGAAATGGCAAACAAAGTAATCTCCATTTTGATTGTTTATATTTAAGGAAATAATTGGAAATTCCATGTTGTGATAGCCCAGCACATCAAATACGTTCTATTATGCTATTTTAGTATTACAGAATTTTTCTCTAATATTTTTGTTTTATTAGAAATGGTATCCAAAAAGAATAACTCTAATTATAGCTTGAGATGAACAATCTTTAGTTCCAAATTTATCTAAGGAACCTATGGTAGGAAAAAACAAGTATACTTCAAATGCACAGCCCCCTACTGAACTTTTATTTTTAAATTTTCTGTACATCAAATGCTGAAAACCTCTTGCTCCTGGTTCTCTTGTTCCTGATAGGTATTAGTTAAAATACAATTATCCTTTACGTTTCTATGTGTATCAAGTCAAATCAAGATAGTTTCGTGCTAATCAGAGAGATGTTATTCCATAACTTTAGCCCATCCTTTAGTGGACTAAGGATGCTGAGGAAGTAAGCCCTTCCCAACCCTTCAGGCATTTTGTGTCTTTCCTATTACTTATCTCTTTTACCTGATGATGTAAACAGAAAATCAACTGAACAAAAATACTATTGCTCAATGTTTGAAACAAATAGCTGATTTCCTCAGAGCAAAGTACGTTCAACAGAGTTAAAGTCTTGTGTTCGCTCTCCTGTCCCCATTTAATCCACGAACACTGTCAAACTTCAGCAAACATCAGCTCCAGAAAAAGCTCTCACATTTTGCCAAACCTGACTGTTCATTTCAGTGTGCAGCACACACAAGAGGAGTCTTTCATTCAGACACACTGCGTGAAACACCATTCATTAAAAAGAAAGATCATGCAGATAGTTGTTACAAGAATATGCACTCAGTAAGAAAATGCATTCAAATTCAAATATGCTGGCTACACTTCAAACACGCTCCACAGCAGAGCTCTGATTGCCGTGTCTGACCTTCAAACAGAGCCCTCTCACCACGCAACAATTATTAGAGGCTATCACTGAACACATCTTCAGGTAGAGTTGGAAGTGGTGCCTGTTCCAGAGCAGGCTTGCCTCAAGTGCTGCCTCCACACGGTGCAGTGTCCTGGTTCACCTAGGCCAGCCCAAGCCCACTGCTGCTGGGGAACACTACACCAAGAACAGTCCCGCGAGTGGCAGGGGAGCCACGCAACTCCCAGCTCCCACCAGTGCTCAGTTCGCTGCCCAGCAGAGTGGGTTTGCTGGTAGCACTGAATTGAAAAGGAAACAGTACGACGAAATGTGGGGGAGCAGAAAAGCAGCCCTGAAATAAGAACAAAAGACACAATTTTTTAAGATGAATCATCTTTCCTTCTTTCATATCCTGGATGGCTAATCTGAAGAGAACTATGACCCCTCCTGCTAAAGCAAACAGTACCATCTGTTTTTTGTGTTTCTAATCAGGTTTTAATTTTTCTTATTTTCACTTTTAGCAGGATGGGTATATATGACCTTTGAAAAATTTATAGTTTGCAAGTTACATCATCTTTACACTTATACTGAACCTTTCTCTACAGTCAAATCAGGTCAGGTTTGTCAAATAAGTCATAAAAACAGTATTTGTCAACAACTTCCTGGATGCAACATTCAATGTAGAGCTTTTCTACATAACTAGTAGGAAAAAGCTTCCATGTTTCTCCTGGTACTTTATGATACTCTTGATAACCTGTTTTAGGGTTTTCAGAAGTGTCTTCCACTTCAGCCAGATTTCAAAAAAAACCAAACCAACCTTACAATTTCTTTATGCTGACACATATAGAACCTAAAAATACCAAAATTAGCATTATAGTTTCAGGGAGAATTTTGACACATCCAACTTTTAAATAAACATTTAGTATTTTTAATTTTAAACGTCTGCCATCGGTGAGTACAAATGCATGCTAATTACTGCACATTTTAGAAGCACTATATAGCAAATATGAGAATCACTTGAAAGTATTGCCTTTATTGACCTTATAGAGCAACAAACTGGACATGCTCTGTCAGTAAAGGCATCCCCGTTACCCTGCTGGCAAAGAGACTGCACCAAGGAAGGCTGAGGAAGGTGCCAACCTGCATCAGTACTGCCCGCCTGCAGTTAATTACAAGATTAAGCTGAAAAAACATGCAGCCTTCAGGAATCTAAGAAATCAGAACAGAAAAATAGCCAATGTTTACAACAAAATAAGGTAGATCTAAACAAACTAATCTCTAAACTAAAGGCAAAGAGGAAATATAGTGAGAAAGATAAGTAAAACTGCCCCATCTATCTGGAGTTAGCTTTGGAATAATTTATATTGAGAAGACTCCTATCACTTACAAACACTGCCACTGCAGGAAGATGGGAATTAATGAAGGGAAATTCAGAAAGCCACAACACAAAAGCAGCTTTTGCCAACATCATGCATGTCAAAAACTATTTCCCCTCTCAGATCACAGCCTTTAAATCAATGGCCTGCTCACTGCCACATAACTTCTTAACATATGCATTGGTAGAGGAATTTAAATCAAATTAAGTACATAGGGATTAATTTCCTGGGGAGGATTAAGACCTTTCCATCTATATGGAATGCTTGAATAACAAGTGAAAAGAGATATTGTCACAAATATTTGAAGGAGGCAATCAGCAAAGAAAAAAGCTCTTTCATTTAGGAACTGCAAAGGTAAAGAAGAACTGTAGCAGGAGAAGCAGATTAGATCTACAGCACAAAGGCTAGGAGAGAGAAATATATCTTTAATAAAGATTTCAAGCTTTGGTCATGACCAGCAGGATTCTTTTGCAAGTACAGAAATAAGAGCAAAAGATAGTGCCATCTCAGAGTGGAAGAGAGGTGGTAGTGATGGTGGTGAGGTGCATATCCTGGGGAGGGGGGAGCTTCAAGGCTGTGCACCACAGCATCTGAAGAGCAAAGCATCCACATTTGGTAACTACAACCAGTGTTTCAGTCAAATAGACAGTGCTTGATTTCTGAATGGCTTTATTTTGGCTGTCAGTTAACAAAAGGCAAAGGGACATGAACTTAAAGTTGCATTTACCTACCCAAAAGGTTGAGGTTATTCAAAGTAACTTTTCTCATTGTTATAAGTGAAATACACCTGAAACAACAACAAAAACTTGTGAATGTAATAGAGATTAAATATTTTGCCATGATGAGGTAATTAATTTTTTAAAATAGAGAAAATAATAATACTTTGACAGAGAAAGATAGCCATCCCTCATTTCCCTTCTTAAAAATCTTATTAAAGCACAATGGAATTGCTGTGTTTCAGAATTTTTTCACTTGTTCCCCTTCCTGTATGAGATCCACTACTGAATGAGATTTTACTAGTGACACACAGGGCATTTGGAGCAAATACCTTCCTGGCTCCTCTCGCCTATGTACTACCAGGAGTTACTGAGCATTGTGGAAAGAAGCTTGAGATGTAGTTAGTGTGAAAGACACAAGAGAAAATAAGGTTGTTGTGTTTATTGGGATTGCATCACATACAGCTGCATTCTGTTACTGAGAGGAGTTCACAGTTTATGTATTTTTGAAAGCATTTGCAGATCTCAAAGAATAAAGCCAATCTCAAATTATTATAGTGAATTCAGTTTTATTATCTCCATTTGGACTCAGGATATCCTATGATTCTGTTAAAACTTAAGATCATAAAATACCCGCATTATATTTCTGATGTAGCACTGCTTCACATGTCACTCAGAGAAGTGAGAAGCATGTCACAAACTAGATTTTCAGCCATGACAAGCCCTCGGGCTATGGCATGCCTTTATTGAAAAACCTAAGCCTGACACGCCTTTAATTTCACTGAGATGCACATTAAAAATTGTATAATATTCACATTTTGTGTAACAAAGTTTATTCTCTCTCACTGCTAGTATTTGGGATATTGTAAGACAGGTCCACAAAGAGAAGATACTAAATGTTAACTCCGTAAGGGAAATGTTTCTTACTCTAAGGAGCATACTCTTTAAAGACTTGATTCAATACAACCCTTCACCAGTCTGTCTGGAATACTCATTCTTAATATTCAGTGTGTTTTCCAGCACCTTATTTAATCAGGGCCTAACAGAAAGCCCAGTATGAGCAGTTTAAAAGCCTCAGGGAAAATATTTTTCAGAAAGAAAACATGAAGTTCAACTATTCTGCCCCTGATATTTATAAGTAGAGAAAAATATTCTACAGTTTTTAAACATTTGGTTTTGCATTCATGTTCCCTTGATTTACAGCAGAGAGATATGCAGTTGGATATTTGCAAATGGGCAACAGTTAGGATCTTACATGTTTATTTTATAATTTTTATGGAGTTCTTTTTAATATATCTCTTTTTTACCACTCATCATTGGGTGAGCCTTTGACCAATTTACCAATTAATCAAAATCCTTATCTATAAAACCCTAAATTTGTAAGACAGGTAACATAATTATCAGGATATACATAAAGTGCATCGTACACTTTCCTGTGGACATACTTCATAGGTGTATTTCCATCATAAATGCAATAAAGTATTCCTATGTTTAAATACATACTAAGTTTCATAATGATATCAATATTAGAGGTGCTGAGCTGCATCTTTAGTTGCCTGAACACTTTAACAGCTAACATTTACTCACTGATGTACCATATAAATACAGAAATCTAAAATTCCCAGATCTTACAAACCCCAAATGCCCAAACATAAAAAACAGATCTGAAAGGAAATAATTGGCAAGGTAGTTACATTTTCCTTCCTTCCTTCTGTCCATGGACACGCTATTTGCAGTAATAGCTACAGAAATTCATGAGCCCAGTGACTCAGATGCCAGTACTTAGGTTTGAAGGGAAAGTAAGCTTAATATTCATGATTCATAACAGTTACTTATCCAAATGTTTTCTGAGCCACATCTACAGGGATTTCTGTTCCCTCTGTCACAGCTTTTTCCATAGGCCAGGAGCAGCTGGGATGCATTTTAGAGTGCTCTGGAGCAAGTTCCCTCCCCTCCCTCACACACTAAGGGTTGACTTAAATTGGGGAAATGGCCCCTGCTGTGTCCCTGGAGACTTAACATCTGTGTTATGGAAAACAGACCTAAAGCAGAGAAAGCTTTGCTCTACACTGTTGGGAAATAACCACTAAAGGATATTTTTCTTCCCATAAACTTTCCCCTTACTTTCTGAAAGAGGGAAAGCTTGACACTAACACACAAAGGTCTGAAACATTAAGCTGAAAACTGAGCGCAGAATTTTTTCTAGAATACTAATTGTCACTCTTTGGCCTCTATAATATAACCTGCATCTTCAAAATGGAAACTAGCAGAAAACATCATCTACATGCAAAGAGATCTAAACTTCCACAGTGCCCAGTCTACTTTCAAAGAATAGGCTATAGGATAAATCCCATTAAGATGAATAGCTTTAAAATCACACAATAAATCATGAATCAATTAACAGCTCCAGAGTTTGGAAAGGTCCTTACAACACATTTGTGATGCTGTTGAGGTCTACTCACCACAATCAGTGTGTTACCCGGTGTTTAATGTTGTATTGGTTTGTTTTGCACTCATCCGAAGGGACCAGCAAACAATTATTCCTCAGCTGTATGAGTAGCTTGACTGATTTATTTCTAGATGCAATTTAACTGATCTATATGTTCTTACCTCAGGCAATTTATATTTTTAATCCCCGATCAAATTTTGTGGTGTCATAATTGCTTTTCTTATATTTTTGCCTTGCTCCTACATCAACGACACTGTCATAATGGAGAAGAAATTGTGTAGTCTGATACTGAGAAAAGATTTTAATTTAAAAAAAAAAAAAGGAAATTAACTGACAAACTAGATATTTTGGACTCAAATGCCAATCATCAGTGTCAATCATAAAAAAAGCACCAATAATAAAACTTATGAGATGTGACTGTGAAAACTCAGTGTTAAGAATGTCTAAGAGAAAATATCATTGCAGTCTCTTTTGGAGATGCTCACATGCTTCTCTGGTCTACAGCAAACATCTGAGTTCAGCAGAACGAGAACCTCTGGTCTACAGAAGTTTACCTCTGTCTCCCAGAATTCACTTTCAGCTGAGACATGCACTTCTGATCTCTGAAACTTCCTCTGCCCTTTGTAACTCCTGAGGAACATTTTAACCAAAGCTGCTCAACACAAACATGATGGAGCTGTAGCCCCACAGTCACCAGGCAGATGTAGCACCACCACAGTACACCAGAAAGCAAGTCAAGCAGTGGCAGGCAGGACAAGAAACCCACCTGAGGGAAGACCTCCAGTTCTTGAGACTCCACAAACAAATCAACAAGCTATTTCCTCCACTGCATAGAGCAGGACCCTGTCCTTCCCTGCGGGTGGCTGAGGGAGAGAGGGAAAATATAAGGCTCTGCTGCTGCCTTTCACTCCTTGGACAATAATCTTTACAGTCCCTAGCCGTGGCTTTTAACTCTGTCTGTTTTGCAGCACTCACAATGATGACTGCTTATGCACAACAGCATCCTAATTACATGACCAAACACAATTGAACCGCTGTCTAATTCAGCAGCCAGAATGAATGAGGCAGAACTGAAATTGCACAGGGAGAAGAATTTCACCAGAAGTTTTTGAGGCACAATTTACGAGGTAGAAAAGGTGAAGAATTTACAAAGTATAAAATAGTAACCTTATTTTTCAAAGATTTCCAGCTAAAGGCTTGGCTCCTATATAGTTAATTTATGCAGACAAAACCCTTATCTCAATTCATCATAGACGGAAAACTGCTGTAGGTTTTGTTGATTTTGAAATCCACTATATGGACCACTCTTACCTCAAATAATTGTCTATAATCTCTTGATTTGTGTTGAGTTACTCTCGAAATTTCTTCAGTTTGTCAGTATTATGGTTACACTCAGAATTTTACATGTCACCACGCAGCACATAGAGCATACTCTGCAGTGACAACGAAACGTCACCCCTGGACAGCTTCATTTACACAGTCTAAAATATTGTTTAATTTTAAGTTCAATCTTTGGATTCAAATTATCCTGTTTTGATTAGAACTGCATTGTTTTCATCTAATTACCTGTTATAATGCCTAGTGATATTGAATGAGTGGCATGACACAGAAACTGTGCAGGTTACAGTCAGTGTGAAGGGTCACTCAGCGAAAAAGGTTTGATCACACATAAGTGAGAGAGCTGGGTACAGCTCTGCTTGTCTTAGTCACATATGCAAGATTTAATGCTGTCAAAGCAGTCCAAGAAGCTCTTGGATGAAAAGCAGAACGACTTTTTAGGAGAGACAATAAGGTTTCATGAATCTTTGGCTAGATGTTGGAGGCTGATATATAAAAATATAGATGCTGTTAGACATATCAACAACACAGAAATGTGTGAACTTCTTTTTAAACCATGCTATAAAAGAATAATTTGATTTCTTACAGTGGATAGTATTAGAACTGGAAAAATTACTGTCACACAGAAAGATTCAAGAAGTGAAGCATGAGAGGTCACAGATTTGATTAAAACTGTTTGTATAAAATAATGAAAGAAGAGTCTGCTTCCTGTCCAGTGCTTTGGGTTCATATGCCAACAACCTCAGCTGTCACTACAGACCAGATATAAATGTGGGTGATGATGTAGAAATGAGGTGGTTGGGGGAAAAAAAAAATAATAAAAAAATAACACAGCCACCTTTAGTTTTCAAAATGCTACCTTTGGCCTCTGCCTGCTTTGACATGGCAGATCTGAAGACGGAGTGCAGCCCAAGTAGAGCATGTTGTCCTATACTGAAGAGGCTCCATCAAGGCCCCTGCTGCACTTTCTGCTTCGTCACCTTCTAAAAGTTTCTTTATGTGAAGAACTCCAAGGGGGAAATCCTACCATACCATACAGTCTACCAAAGTGCAAGATCTTTCTTGCTTATGAAATCCTAGAAATAACTATGCTTACTTTTCACTAGCAGAGGCCAGATAATGCTGAACCCATCCTCAGCAGCAGCAGCAGCTGAGGGAACAGCCTTCTGTGACAAGATGGTGGGGAGAAGAGCAGAAGGGAACAAATACAGAAGTTCTAAAAGATTGTTCCAAAAATACTAGAGAACTATTTGAAAATGTACTGTGCATTTGTCTGCAACAAATGCCATTATAATGCTTTAATTTTCCTGTGTGTCACTAAAATGCTTGCAGGCTCTAAGAATCCTATTTGCAACTGGAGCACCTCTCCAAGGAAGAAAACTAGTTCATCATAGAAATCATGACTGCCAGAAAAGAGGAGCAGTGATGTATGAAAATATAATCCATTGAACATCAGACCTGACAACCTCAGAGCATTTCCAGGCTAAGTCAGCTAATAACATCACTCTTAACACTGCAGGTGGATTCACACTCAGCAAAATGTTGTATTCAAGTTAAGGAATATTTTTGCCTAGAGCTGTTGTAAAGATTAATAACAGTGAAGAATATGTTAATTGGTGAAGCTAAAAAATCAGAAGTGCTGCAATGTGAACAGAGAATTAAAATACAATTTTAAAAGTTAAGGGTTTTTTACTGGCCATAAAGTAAAAATGTCACATTGCAAATTATTCCCCAAGGGAAAATTTTGCTCTTAGGTGCACACAAAAATTCCCATCGGGCTAAATTCTAATTCTTGTAACATCGATGTGGGTCACTTTTACTGAAGACAAAAAAAGTCTCCTTTTAAAAGCTTCTTAAAATTGCCCATTGATGGGGTAACCTAGATGAAAAGAGAACATAAAGTTTGCCATGCAACTATTCAGCAATGGAGAGAAGTACAATTAACCTAAATCAACAGGTCTTTGTAAATGTGGTACAAAAATTGTCATAAAAATGTATGCATTTTATTTCTTTTCTCAGAGTATCCAAATCAGTGCTGTAAAGGATAAAAATAAGCAGGTTAGAACTAATTTTATGCTTCAGAATAAATTTACTAAATGAACCTGCTTTCAGATGTAAGCATATTTAGAAAGGTATTTATCATTTATGTGCTTTACTCATTCTTTAAACTCTTAAGAAAAACAGATGAGATTTTAGAGTAGTATGATGACAACTCGTCAAAGAACCGTAGAAAACATATTCTTGAGATTTCGACAAACTGGCTTATGAATAGTCTTCCTATTGCTTTAGCCTTCAGAACATTATTTGTATGCTTTGAGGTTTCTCCTTTATCTTTATTCCAATTTTCATATTCTCTACCATCTGATACCCAATAAAGAATTACACTGTTGAGCCAAATGAGTATATACAATGAGCACAACTAATCACCGAAATATTCAGCAGTTGATTTACATGATCTGCATTAAAAATTGCAGACTCTTATAGTCATCACTAGACATTATTTTTAAATTGCTATACTCCATCACATTATTTTAATCACTCACAGTTATTTGACATCTGAGTCATGTAATTCCACACAGTACACTCGACACATTCTCCAAACGAGCTTGAACAAGCTCTTGAGTCTAATCACTCATTACTAACCTACAGCACTACACCTGATCAAAACTCTTACAATATATCCACCAATTCTAGACAGCATTTCAAAAGAAGTTTCTCCTAAATTTTCTGTGAGCAAAAAGGATTTTAGAATAACATTTTGAGCTATATTTGCAAATAGTTTATTAGAGCACTTTGCTAGGTAAGAACCGCCTCCTGCTCACAATGAAGCTAAAAGAGATTTGTCGCTGACTGAAACAAGAACAAGATCAAAATAGTAATATCTTACTATATTTTGCCTGTATAATGAAATAATAATAAAATGCAAGTCTACTTAGGGAAGTGAGAACAGTAATACTAAGATTTTGCATCTTTATGGCATTTATTGTCCCAGAGGAGTCCTGGTGAAAAGCTAGTAAATAATAACTTCCTTATCCATCTGAAATCTCAGTGAGAGTTTTAGGTACACAGAACGGAATTACCAGAGCTTGGAACAATCCCAAGGCAGCAGGGCTAACATCTGTTCCTGTGGAAAATAAAACAAGAACTGCAATTCCCTCAAGCACTCAGGAATTCAGTTTTATACTATTTCTAAAATATGTTAACTCCAAAATAATAGTATTTTTTAACTCTAGAATCATGACAGGAAGGCATTCACTTCTCAAACATTAAGCTAAGTCAGGCACTTCTGTAGTGCTCTTTTCTAGGAGGGAAGTGAGATAAAACAGAGGTAGCTCTGAGGAAAGCGTTTACAGACCAAGGCTGATGCAGGATAACTCATCTTGCTGTTCTGACCACTGTGCCCACCAAGAGGCTGTGCTGCGCCTGAAAGCTGTACTCTGGTGAATTTCGTCCCCAAACCACTGGACATCTGAGGACTTGTAAATATCCATGTAAGATGTCTTTGTAATTTCACATGGAGACATATCGGATAGAAACAGTGGCATCCCTAAATTTGCCATATATCTTTTTTCCTTCTCTTAGGGGCAGCAAATGCAAGAATAACAATACCTCTAAAAAACACTGTTACTCTGGAATGCCCATAATTCATAGATTTTTGCCTGTGCTTCATTGCATCATCTGCAAACACACACCTGGAAGTACAGTTCAGCTGTGCCTGTACCAGCCTGCACTGGTATGAGTCACACACCATCTGCCAGGTAGCCATAAAAGAGCCTCGCTGGCTCTTCAATACCATCAAGCTCCATCTAGTAAACACTTATATGGCCCATCTTCTAAACACATGGCCCATGCACACCTGTCTGTATCTGGACATATTTCTATGGAGTTAACATAATCTGTCAGTGATCTGCTCTTCAACGAAGACAGTAAAATTAGTTTCAAGAAAAGCACAGTCAGGTGAGAAGATGTTCATTAAACTCTAAGCAGTATTAAACAAATCAGAACTAGAACAAGAGATATCAGAGACTGGAAACTCAGAACTGCTCAGTGAATCCGATTAGATGAAAGCCTTCCAGGAAATCTATTTCTTTCCCATTATCTTAAATACACATTCTCCTGCAGTCTTCCTTGCCAGACTCATTGTTCTTAAAAAAACCTGTGTGTGGGTTAGGGACACAGCTATGGATATAATTCCTCTCCCTGGGCCTCTCCACCAAGAACCCAGACTCTGCTGATACTTCTTCTGTTCCCTCTGCACTCAAGACATTTCTCTCTAGGGAAAGGAGCAGTCTTCCTTTACACACAATGTTACTTGACAGGGGATTGAAATAATTTTAACCTGCGCTTTGTAATCATAGCTCTTGAGACAGTTGTTTCTAGGCTGCTGTGCTGACTGACACACTATGTGCTACCACAGCTACCAAGAACTGAATCAGGTCCCAGGGCAGTTAAAGCACTTGAGACTTTCCTTTCTCCATCACACTTCACTTTCCTTCACACTCCCCTTCACAGCAATGTTCTAATCCTTCCTTGGGAGGTTGCACCTGCAGTTTCAGTGACAGAAACAGAGAAATTTCAAACAAATTTAGAAATTGGTGACATTGCCAACACCACATACCTTTCACCACATTTTCCATATTGGATAACTATTGCAGGAGAGAATCTGTCAAAACATTTCTTATAGTATATTTTGCAAACCCTTGATGCTTTTCTACGGACTTGTATACGATGAAGAAAGACACCAATATTTTCTTGCTGATAGGGGATCATCACCAGAGATCCACACTGATGTTTCATCTGCCTTTGACCACAAGATACTGACATGGTTTAAAGTCACAGTATTGGTGGATGCAGCTACTCCAGGTTTTCTATAATGTTTAGGGGATGTATTTCAATGGTACACTTGCTGCAAGGAGGTTATTTCTCCATGCATGTCTGTAGGATTTTATCCTATCACCCTTTTTCAGTAGGTATGCAAACAATATTTCCTGTACCTTATTAAAAAACCCAAACAACTGATTTGCTCAACTTGCTGAAGCAGTGCACAGGGCTTTACTGCAGTGAGAAAAGATACATAACATTCTTCCTTCTTTTTCTGCTATATGCTGAAGAGGTGGCCAAGGAATCTACCTAGAGCTTCTAAGTAGAACACAAAAGGACATCTACTCATCAGGAAAAACAATCTCCTGCTTATTAAACAGATACCAGAACCTGTAGTTCCATGTTGCTTGTCCAACATGTAAACACTGTCCACTCTTTCAGTACCTTTCTATTTTCAAACAGTCTTCTGTACCAACCTCAGACAAACCCAACTGGCAGAGGAAAAAAGTGTCTTGAAAACTTGTTTTAAAACCATCGATAGTCTGTCCCAGTTTAACTGTTGATCTGGAGCAGGACAGAGCTTCCAAATGTCATAAATTTAACTTTAGTCTTTTGTTCATTCAAATTCAAGGAATACAGACAAGAAAAACAAAACAAAAGAAAAAAAGCAATTCCAAAATATAAACCAAAGGTGGATTAGAAACAGGCAGCTACAAAATAACTCACACTTCAGAAAAAAACAAGATGGTGGTACTACTGGAAAGTGCTTGCTTTCTTGAGAAGCTTGAAGAGAACTACCCTGTGAAGTAGAAACCTGCACCACCACTTAGTGAAATCACCTTCCCTTCATCTTTGTAACTTTATTATTTGTAGGGATTTCCACTCTTTGTATGCAAAGTAGCAACAAAGTAGCTTCTAGGCCATATTAAGCACTATGTTAAAGACTGTCTAGATACAGAAAACTTAAACACAAAGCAGACGAAGCTAAGAGATGTTGCCAGAAAATATTTCATTAGCTTTTCTATAAATGTATGTTGTTCATTTATTTTCATCAAATATCCAACTATTAAAATGACAGATGCTGCAGTAAGTGTTCTACAACTTCAGACTAAAGCCTTTTTTATTTGACACCTACTACAACTATTAAATCATCAACTACTGATTAGCTTGAGGGCTAATCTTTGAAATGTCACAGTTAATTTCAGTTCTCATTTTAAAAAGTTAGGATTTCCTTTTTTATGCAGTTTTGCACTGTTGGCAGATGAAAACATTTGCGATGAATTTTCCTAATGAGCAAACATTGTTTATGACCTTATGCGAAGTTGCTGATGGGCTTACTTTAGCAGCTCTCTATTTTGAGGAGTCTCCTAAATGAACTGGCCACATAGAGAGCAAATTAGTTCACCAACCCACTGCACTGCTCTGACTTGCTCATCTGAGTGGGATAATGCACTGGAAGTCAGGAGGGAGGAAGGAAGGAAGAGATTCGCTGTGTTTATCTCTGCTCAGGTCAACTGAGAGTCAAGGTTCAGGAAAACCAAAAAGCTCTGTAGGGGGTCTTGGAAACAGCCAGACCCCAAGTATTTTTATTTCTTGTGCTACACAAGAAATGCCCTAACAGGAATCAAGTTCTGAAAAATCAAAAGACAACGCAAGGCATTAAATTCCGAATAGTTCACATTTGTACTCCATGGGGCCAGGTGCAGAAAAACAGATCTGCCAAGAGTCTGTGGGGTTGTGAGCATGTGTGTGTGTGTGTGTGCATATATATATACAGTTTCCTGACTGTGTGTTTTGCTGGCTTATTGTACCCCCTCAAATCATGCAATTGCAGTTAATGTCCAACAAGAAATTTTCAAATGCTCAAAATTAAGTCAAATTCAATTGAACATTCAAAAGCATTTCTCAGGAACAGATGTCTTTACAGTGTTGAGTATTCCACTGCACACTAAACCTCCCTCCCCCCTCCTTTTTTTTTTAAATTAAATGCACTTTTAAAGCTCTATTCTAGAGTAAAAAGAAATTGCTTGATTGAAATTTCTGCCCTTCCACAATACTTTTACTATTCACCCTACCTCAGCCATTCCAATAAAGAAAATCTGGCTGCAGGTATAAATGGCTCTTGAGGCTTAATTCAGAATTGTTCATGCAAAATTAGCTGCATTGATCAATGCCACTACAGAAATGTTTGTTAGACTCCCATATTAAGCATAAGTTCATCCTGCTGAAGTCCATGCTAATTTTATCTGATTCTCTGCCAAAGACTGACACATTTTTTAATTTAACTGTCTTGGGTATGTTATTTTTCTATGGCGACATGAAAGAAATGCTTTCTCCCTGTTCCTATCCTGGTGCTAACACCTCCCGCATTTCTGAGATTCCTGTACAGCACAGTGGCTACTGAAGCCTGGGAAGTGGAGGCAAGCTGCTAAGATAAATCTTCAGAAATAATCAGCATCAAAATACAAAGCAAATTTCATATAAATAAGCATTTTTCCAGTTATGAAACATGACTGGATCCATTCAAAAGCAGGATGCCAGGGACAGACTTGAAAGCTATTTCATGGCTGTGGTTTCAATTGTGCAGCAGCTACTGTGATGGAATTTTATCCTACTGTGCTAGTCTCTGGATGACATAAAAGGAAAAGACAACACTGTATTTAATTTTCTGACTCCTCCACTGCAATTCTTTTTCCATTATACAGAAATAATAGAAGGTCATAAGGATGAGAAATAAATTAACGATTTTGAAACTTGATTTATAATAACAGAGAATAGCAATAAATGCAAGGAGCAGAATACCCCACTGCAACAGCTCAGGCATAAAGCAGTGAGAATGGTAACACTCATGACTTCACATCAGTGACAAAGGTGAAGCAAAAAGAAAATCAGAGGAAAACATTGTTTAAAAATAGTGTAATGTTTTGCATAAAAAAGGAATTAAAAATTATCTCCAAAATGCGCTGTATTTTTCCCTCTACCTGTCTCCCCCATGGAACCAATAGAAACTTTTGAAATCCTGAGAACAAATGCAGTATTTAATATGGCAGCCTTCCAGTACCTAAAGGGAACCAACAAGAAAACTGGAGAGCGACTCTTTACAAGGGGATGTGGTGATAGGATAAGGGTGAATGGATTCAAACCTAAAGAGGGCAGGTTTAGATTAGATATTAGGACAACGTTCTTTACTGTGAAGGTGGTGAGGCACTGGAACAGTTTGCCCAGATGTGTGGATGCCCCATCCCTGGAAGTGTTGGATGGGGCTCTGAGCAACCTGCTCTTGTGAAAGGTGTCCCTGCTCATGGCAGGGGGATTGGAACTAGATGGCCTTTAAGGTCCCTTCCAACCTAAACCATTCTATGACATCTTTCCAAGTATAACCAACATTTTTTTGCTGGTTTTGTATTTGCAACAAATATAAACATTGCTGTAATTGTAAGTTACACTGTAGCCATCCATAGTCTCTACAAAGAGGAAAAAAAAAGGAAAAGAAAATGACTAAAACAAAATCCTTCTATTCTCTAGATGGATTTTGATTCAGTATACACTAAATATGATTTAGTATCCTGAGAAGACAGCACTAATTCGTTACTAATTACTAAGCCTACAGGCTATCTATTGGTAGCATTGCACAAAATAAAGTTTGACTTTTCTTCTCCCTCTTTTAAATTAACCCTTAGACAAGTAATCTTGCTTTAGGAGAATTATTCTAGCTCTGTGGAAAATTATTTTCAGCTTTTACAGATGCATGATGGACATGTTATAGGTAGCCTGCTATAACTGCTGTATAATTGAAATGCAGATATATACATCTCGAGATATGTAATTTTTCCCCTTCACTTTATCACTCTGTACTGACTCAAAGGAGTAACAATTCAACTGAGACCTCAGTAGATCCTCCAAATCTAAATTACTTCCAGTGCCTCTACCAACTACATAAGGGAACTCTTCAGACATCCAAGCTGTTTTAAAATAAATTATGTAAATACTTCTTTTCTTATCTCTCATTTTCTGACACTTAGGTTATCAGAAAGAATGTGCACTATTTGAGAAGAGGAATATATAAAGGAAACAGGGACCTGGCACTTTATAAAACACTAGAGTGGTAGTTTTGCATTCAGTTTACATGACTGTTTTTATCTGGATTAAAAATGAAAAAAACTGTTCAAAATACTTTAAGGTATTTTCTTATTTCATCAACTGTTCCACTTATAAATAACTAAATGATCTGATAACCAAGGAATTAGAAAAATGCACACCATGAAAACCAAGCTAGTCATAAACCAAATGCACTCCTGTCCTGATAGCTGGTCATTGAAGAGGGACCATTCTAACCACAGAATGCCTTACTCAATTGGAAAATGGCCAACACCAGTGAATCTGACTCCAGAATTATGACATCCAGGCTAGGAACATCCCTGCAGGTCTTTTGTTTATTTAGATGACTTTCCTTATCACAAAATCCTTTTTCAGCAGTAAAACAGTATCCAGCTTATTTTTGAAAAACTCTAGCAGGTAGCTGTATTACTATTTGCTGATAAAACACCAAATATATTTCCTTGCTCTTTATTCAGAATACACAAGAAATTTATATGGTAATCAACATGATTATAAGTCCTGTAAGTCCAGACAAACATGAAGGCAAAATAACAGAAGGAATCAATTTGCTAACAAAAAAAAAAAAAAAATCCAGAAAGCAGAACCCTCAGGAATATTTCAGGAATATCCATAATTTCCTTTCCAATAGATTTCTGACAGCAGAATTAGAATAAATAACATTTTGTACTGAGTTTCTGATGAATAAATATAGGATTTGTCATGTCAGGTCTCTGGGCAATAGCTTTATCTGTTTTCTAAATGCTGTCTCCTAGAAAAAAAAAAATAAGAAGAAAAATGAAAAAGAACAGAAAGTTGAAAGAATGATATTCTGTGCAATCCAGAACTAGCACACTTCATCCCAACAAGTTACTTCAAAATTGTTTAAAAAATTCCACAAACCTCACCACTCAAAGGTGTTGTTTTCTATAAATAATTTCAAAGAAAATGAAAACTGGGTAAAGGAATTTATTATTTATGACATGACAGTGTTTCTGATATCATATTCACAGAAAGCATAAAGAAAGATGCCTCTTCTTAATAGATTTTGCAGTTTTAGATTCTTGTCTACAGCTTCTTGTCTGTCTTCTCTTACCTAATAAATAACAACATAGTCTATTATTGGATGAGTTTCTGAATATTGATAAGGTTTAGTCCTTCCTTTTATTTCTTCTTTTTTTTTCAGAAACTCATTTTATATTTGGCACGATACTCTTGAATAAAGGAATGTCCTTTTCCTGTTTAGAATAAGTTTTAAAAAATAAACTGTAAAAAATTTATACTAAAATACGTATTCTGGAAAAAAAAGTGAAACTAGATTTAGCACTCCAAGACTTAGGACTTTTATTCCAGTGAAAATTTTAAATTAGGTCACAAATGACAGCAATTTATTAGATTGAAGAATAAAAAGTTAGAAATATCTCTGGTAAGAATCAATCTGCTCCTTAAACTTTCTGAACACTACAATGCAGAACATTTAATATCTCCTCTAAAACGCTTTTTCTCCATGCTGTCTGGAAAAATTTCGGTATCATTTGTTTTAATTATGTCCCAAAAAAGTGTAGCTGCTATAGATTTTCTTCTCTCCATAAGTTTCTCATTAGAATTTTTTTGTGAATTACAGGAACAAGTAGCACGATCCTTGCAAATACCAGATTTGGGCTGTGCATTGTCATTATGGCTTGGTTGATCAATGATAAAGAGAAATATTTTACCAAGCACCTCAGACAGGTACTAAATACAGGGAGTAATCATGCAGCAATTTCTTTGAAAACCATTACACATGAGAGACTAAAGTAAGTAAACATAGCTGAATGGGGTTGTTGAAGCTTTGATTCATTCCCTCCCTAAAGGGATGCTTGTGAGATTTTTCTGGTGTCTCTGACAGATAGAATTTTCTTTCAATCTTAGAGATTTTGGATTTGGTGTTGTTGGTTTTTAGGAGGGGGAGCAGTGAAGGGCAATTAAGCAATGCTAATGAAATCTATCAATTTCACCATAACTGGTTGAAAAAGTAAACGAAATTTAAAAGGCTAAGCAAAAAACAAACAAAAAAACCCACCTAGGAACTACACAGCAATATTCAATTTCAAGCCTATTGATAGATACCGTACTTGGAATAATGCAGGACAGATATATCTGAGTCCCTGCAGAGTTTGGTTCATAGCTGCTACTGTCTGAAAGCTTTATTAAAGGTCCAGTCCTACTGTGCATGCAGTGGGATACCAAATTCTTTTACTGAAACTTTCTGTCAAATTCAGTGTAAAAAGAAAGCAAAATTCATATTGTGCAAGCAACTAGATACAAGTATTGTCTGCCATATGGTTGGGTTTTACTTAGAAATTCTAAATTAGTTTCAATTGTACATGGCACAAAAGGTTTTTTCAGCAATTAACAAGGACACCAAAAAACCGAGCCTTAACACCTTGTTGATGTCTGCATGTAGACATTTCCTCCTTGAACCAATTTCTGATAGGTATGACAACCTTAGTTCTGCTACTTCAACATGTTTTGAGGTTACTTAATATCCAAGACAGTTTAAACTAACATGGGGACAGAATCTGACCAGCTCCCTCCAACCTTCTTCATGCTCTTGCTGCAAGGATGTGCCCTTCTATGCACCACTGAAATACACATTTCCTCAAAACACTGATTTCCTTATCTAGCCATGGTGCAGCCCAAGTACACTGCTTAAAAACCAGTAGGTTCCTTGTTTGCTGCTATTGGAAACTCTGAAGACCATTCTCCCTTAAATGGAGTCTGCTCATCTCTCTTGGTGAGCTCTGCAGACTCCTGAACACATATGTACCTTTAACTTCTGACTGATGTTGCCTCAGGTACAATTAAGCAATTAAAAAATGTTAAGGCCACACTCCTATCGCCTTTTATACTCTCTTAAAACCCAGAAATAATGTAAATAAATTAAAAAAACTTAGTATGGATTTGCAATTGTGCAATTGAAATCAGAATGAGGATACTACTGTATATGACCAGTTCTTCTTAAATCACATTGAGCATGCTTTGTACTTACTGTGAAAAAATACAAATTATAAATAAATTTAAATCACAACTGAAATATATTGCAAGAATATCTAGAATATACAGCACTGGAGTTAGAGAGAGTGTACCTGTTACCAAAAATAAATGAAGGAGGGAAATATGTATTTTCAGATCACATTCCAGCTACTCCTTAACTGCTAAAACATTAACTTAAAAGGTCACTGCAGTTTGCAAAACTTGTATTTCCCTTGAGACCACCCTGAGTTGTTAATTCAGATGACATTCATGCTTAAAAATCTGATAACAGAGGAATTGTAAAGTGTCATCACTTGGCATCAGAAGACAGGTAATGAGCAAGAATCTCAAGGCAACAACATTAATTTTTAATATATAGTAGAACTGGAAGCTCTGAAGATAGAAGAAATACACAACTGTGTTTCTTTTTCAAGCATACTTAATATTTAATGCTTGTTTCAACTCCTGACACAAAATCACAAGCCTTCTCCGTCCCACAGTTATCTGATTAGGACCTACCGTTACTCCAAAGAACCTGGTTTCATTCATAGCATTCAGAAAAATTCTGCCAAGTCTGTGATTTGTGTAGTTAAAATCTTCAATTTTTTGGTGCTTGTTGGTGGAATTCAGATAATTCATTGCCCGCTGCAGGGTCCTGGCAATCACCCATATTCCATCATAGGCATAACCATGAAATTTGCTGGATTGCCCGTCACCACGTTTAGCATTGTATTCCTTTTCATACTGCTGTGGAGTCTGCAGAGGAGATAAAATTCAATTTTACCTCAACACTTAACATTTTACAGAGTTGCATCCAAACTAACATCTCAAGCTGCACCCACCAATTTAGAGACATGCATGCCTAATACAGGAAAGGCCTCCAAAATAAAAATTATGAAAGAAACCAAAATATAAAAAAAAATGTACTGCCTTACTTATAAAACTGCTGGTGAGATTGGGAGGCAGACCAAGGATGCTGAAAGCAGTTGTGCTGCTCCACTGCATGAAGGACAACTTGCTTTATTTTGCTTTTGCACAAAAGGCTTCAGTTCAACCTAAACTGTGCACTGGTGTGCCACAATACTAGAACAGAGATTAAGTCTGTACCCCTGTAAATTAGTGGTCTGATTACACTTTATAGGATAATGCAAATCAAATAACCTTCACTTGAGCAACCGTTTGCTCAACATGAAATTTTCTGAGTGGCAATTTGTCTATGTTTTACAAGTTCACTACGTTCTTGACGGTGTGCTATCTTATGATGAGCTGCCTTTCAGTAAAGTTGCCTTTCATGCTCACTCAGCAGGGTATGAAAGGCAGGTGGGAATAAAAGATCAAAATCAGCAAAATCAGGCATGTTTATTCATTGGTCAGAGTTTGTATGAACTAGTTGTGTGATAAAATCTTATATGCTTTACGGAAACACCACATATTTATATAATTAGAACAAACCTAACCTCCTGCCCCCAAGTTCTGAGAAGCACAAACCACCATTCAAGTCATCTGTTTGCAGAATAGTTTGAATATAAAAGTTTTTGGTTTCTGTGCTCAACTCTAAATTATCATGACAGAGCACATGATACTGTAGATTATAACTCAAGATTTAATGTATATTTAACTATAATGTTCATACAGGGATAAGAGGGCAGATTTGAAGCAAGGGGCTTCACTGCTTCCTTACCCTGTAGAGAATTGGATTGGATTTTTTAAAATATTTAAAAATTGCAAACCAGTGGAAAGTGGTGAAACTAACTACAGTGTCTCTTGGTAGGAGAACCCTTTAGCTTCAGCTCCCTCCTTGGTGCTTTATTGTGCCAACACACCAGTGAGACAACTGATGGTATAATAAAACAGATGGAGGAAAAATACTAACCCTTCCTGATATAGTTTTATTCGGTTTTGAGCTGAGAGGCTCAAAATCCACTCCAATATAACCTTCCATGGCTGCAAGAAGATTTTTGCTGAGACACTGTGTGGAATTAATCCAGGATTCCCACCAAAGATTTTCGTACCACCCTGGAATAATCCACTGATATTTGCTGCCATACATTTCTTCCTTATAAGCCTGCAAATAAGAAAAACAGAAAAGATAATAGACATTGTAATAGAGGTGTTAAACATAAAACAAAATGCTTTTTGTTATTTTTTTATTATTATTAATTAAATTATGGCATAATCAAGGGGTCCACAGGTATTTTGAACAGTTTGGAATAATTACTTGTTAATAATGAAGACTCTGTTCTTGAAGACTCCTGTCTTTAGAATTCAGGACATGAGAAGAGAATGTACTAAACCCTGTTTTTCTTTCAATAAACCATTTCTTCAAAAACAGAAAAATGAAACCATATTCTTGAATGGGGGGAGTCAAAGAGTTACACTAGCAGAAGCTTTGCAGAGAAAATTCTTCATAACACAACTATTACATGAGGGATAGGACTGCCATGCCACCACATTTAAACTAAGTTATAATAACCCTTATATCAACCTAAAGACTACGTAAACATGGATTAGGTTAAACAAGAAAACTTGGATCATAGGCACGATCAAATCACAAAGTGGCAAATATGAATTAGGTGACCATGCTAAAAAGGAGACAACGGAAACATTAAGTTAGCAGTCTCTTCTGAGGAGAATGAGTCAATAGTAAATTGATAAAGTAAAATCTTTGCTATTTCTTTTTTTCTCAGCAAGAGTTTCTCTTCGTGTGAAATTCTATTTTGCTTGAATACTGAATACAGCCCACTGCACTCCCAGATACTGAAATGATGGTTATCTCCTTTCAATACTTAGCAGATATATGTAACAGGAAACCAAAATACTTCCTTAGTCAGGCATATATGCTGTTGAACCTAAAAGCTGATCTATTAACAACTATTCTTTTTCATTGTGAAGAGCGTTCTAGGATAAAATTAGCAAATTTTATCTCAGATGTTTCTCTCACTTTCTTGTAACTCGATATTTTTCTTTTGACATTTCAGTCAGACTCCATTTCAGAACAGCAGGTTTCATGCTTTTTTGGCTCCTAATATAAGCAATACTTGAGATGGAAGGTCTCATATAAAAATTCCAATTTTTAGAAATACATGGTGCAAGCTTAGAGCTCTTAATAGGAAAACTGTTATATTTTCACAGAAAATATTACAGGAGGAGGAAATTATAAGAATGCAAACAGGACATATTAGTCATTCAGAAAAAACTGTTTTGAAAATATCCCAAAAATCATACCAAAAGCCTATCAGATAAGTAAAGATGAATAGCAGAAAATGTGAAATAGGACAGCCTCCTAAATATGTTAATACCCAAATTAAAAATGGGCTTTAAATCTGTGAAGTCTTTTATAATGGTGCCAACTCAGTTCATAACTATATTGTGCACAAAGCAGATTTGTTTGGCCCCTGGTTGCAGAAGCTTTTGTTCAGTCAAAATCAAATTTCATGCCTTTGTATACAATGCTGCTTGAATCTCCTCCTGTCTGAAACCTGGTGTCTTGAATCTCATATCTTACTTATTCCAGAATCCACATAAATAGTTTATCTTTCTCTTGCTCATTAATTCTACCCTTCCAGGAACACATCTGCTTTTGTCCTCCTACCCATCTACCCTCCTGTACAGCTATGGTGACACTGCATTCCAAGTCCATCTGAGAGGAAAACAGCAATTCCGTCTTGCAGCACTTCCTTCTGTCTAAAAGAGTTTTCATTACGCAATTAAGTCATGTAAAATCTTTCAATGACATAGTGTTTTTTATTTGACAGGTTTCAAATCACTGAGGACACAAACTGACACAGAATAGTTTTTAGAGAAGGACACTCTTATGTAGCTTCCCCTGCTCTATAGAGGTTAAAGTATCAAATTGTGTGTTGCCTGAAAGTATCAGCTGTGAACTATTCTGAAGTTAGAATTGTTGGATATTTTCTGTTTGCATAAGCACTTGTACTGTTTCCTCCAGAATCCATGAATGCCCTGGGAAAAGGGCTGAAAATTGAAAGTTCCAAAATAGCCAGAAATTCCATTCTGGAAACAAAGGATCATTCCCAACATGATTGCCTGAAACACTGGTTACATTTTCACATTTCTACAATAATAATCTGGTTTAACAAAAAACCAAAATAAACATTTTAAGAGCTGGCAGAATTACGTTTGAGATATGATGGAATGACAGGGCTTGAAGGGTAGTCTGAGGAAGGCAAAAGAAGGAAGAAAATCAGCTGCTCTAAGGCTAAGCACCATGACCATGCAGTTGTTTTTGTAGTGACAGCACAGCTGATGGTGTCCGGGCATTTCAGTGTTTGAGTCCCAGAAGACTTATTGCAAAATAATGCTTTTTTGCCATCATTTTCTCCCTGTTGATTCTTCTAAATGGAGGTAATTTTTATGCTTAAAAGATACAATTACTTGAAACATATAGGTCTTCCTTGAACTGTTTGAGTGCACACAGACCAGTTCTTAAAAGTTTCAAAGGGGAAGATTTTTGGGACACAAGAGCAAGCTGAAAAAGGTTTGCAAATACTTTGTACCACCAGAACAGCAAAAACTAATCATACATTTCCCTTCATCTTTCTCTCATGCCCTGTGTAGGATGCAAAGCCCTGAGTTGCTGTCAAGCAGCCAGGAAATTGTCATGGACAATTTTTGCCCTTGTGAAACTGAATATTTACTTTTTTCTTTTAAAACTTTTCATTCTTGTTTGCATCCATAAAGAAATGCTTATTTACAATAAATAAATTCCTGTAAGAGATCTTTCTTATGTGTAGTAAACAATTATTTGCAATGTCTTATATAAGTGTTAAATTTTGAGCAAGAGCTGAAGTTTTCTATTCCATGAAAACATCACCTTCATCCCACTGAGGTGAAAACAAATTATAAAGCTAAGATTTCCCATAGAACTAAAATTGCTCACTGTTTTTGACACTGGTGTTAAATGAATACCTAAGCTTATTTAAATCATTGTAGGAAATACCTGCCAGCATTCACTTTGGCTTGAACCAGTCCTGCTCTGCTTTTAAAGTTTGTCACTGAATCTTTTAGTCCATTTACTCTGTGGGTGTGGATGTTGGTCTTGACTTCCAAATAACAAGGACAAGAGGAAATGGCCTGAAGTTGCAATAGGGGAGATTTAGATTGGATATTAGGAACAATTTCTTCACTAAAAGGATTATCAGGGACCGGGGAACTGGCTGAGTCATGATGCCAAGAGGTAGTTAAAAGATGTGGAGATGAGGCATTTAAAGACATGGTTTAGTAGTGGACTTGGCAGTGCTGGGTTAATGGTTGGACTTGATAATCTTAAAGTTCTTTTACAACTTAAATGATTCAATGATTTTATATAAACTCATATGGATGTCCTGAGGAAACCTCACAGCATATGGTTGTTGAATACTGGCAGAAAAGCAAGGCAGACTTTAAAGATCTTACCACCTCTGTAAGTCATTAGTGAATAATATTCAGGTTATAACCACAACCAAAAAAAAAAACCAAAAAACAAAAAAGAAAAAAGAAGTTTTGCACTAGTGAAATAGTATCTTCATTTAACAAACTCAAAGCCTTTCTCTGGCTGACATCAGTAACCCTACAAAATACAACAGAGAATCACAAGTGAAACCTGTCTGAAGATACACCTGGAAAAGAGGAGTTAAAAAACTTGACATATCTAA